>CM061531.1:89009949-89176798 GCA_030545055.2 Neoaliturus tenellus | reverse complement strand
GCAACAACCTAGCCCGTCGTTACTAGCATCAGAATGAACTTCAATAGGCTTGTCTCGGTTAAATGTTGTTAAAACTGGGGCTGTAGTTACAGCTTTCTTTAAATTCTTTACACATTCAGAGTGAACGGGGAGCCACAACCATTTAGCACTCTTTTTAAGTAGTTCTCGCAATGGACTTGTTAGACTTGAAAGATTTGGTATGAAATTACGAAAATAATTGAACAAGCCAAGCATAGATTGAAGTTCTTTCTTATTGCTCGGATCAGGTAAATCTACAACTGACCTAACCTGACTTTCATCCAGATGAACACCATCTGATGTGAAACATAAGCCTAAAAAATTAACTTTTGTCTGCTTGTACTGGAGTTTTTTAGGGTTAAATCTTACACCATATTTTCTAGCTCTTTCAATAACCTGACTTACAATATGGTCATGTTCTTCCTCAGACTCAGCCGAGATCAGTAAATCATCAAAATAGACTGTGACATTTTTCAAATCTGAAAATATCTGGGAGTTTAGCTTTTGGAAGAGCTCAGGGGCTACTTTTATGCCAAAAGGCAATCTTAGAAATCTATAGCATCCAAACGGGGAGCTAAATGTACAGAGATGACTCGATTCATAATCTAAAGCTACATGCCAAAACCCATCCTTTAGATCAAAAACACTGAATAACTTTTTACCACTTAGTTTGGCTTTGATTTCTTCCACAGTAGGAATCATAAAGGGCTGAGACACAAGTGCTGAATTTAAAGCCTGAGGGTCTAGACAGAGCCTTAAGGACTTGTCACCCTTCTCCACTATGACTAAATTGCTAACCCAATTATGAGGGACATCTACTTTCTGAATAACATTTATAGTAGTGGAAAAAGGGGGCTGCTGGCTCACTTCAAGGTCACCTGAGCGATGACGTCATCGAGGTCAATGACCTCACCGATGACGTCATCGATGACGTCATTGATGACGCAATCGATGACGTCATCACCAATGACGTCACATCCATGACGTCACACCCACGACGTCACAGAAATGACGTGCTGATGACGTCATCACCCCTTACGTCACCAAAATGACGTCATCGATGTCACAAAGGTCAAGGTCACGCTGAAACCTAAAATTTTTTGGCACTTTTGCTGTTTCTCGCACTACGCTCCGAGTTTCAGTCCGGTTCCCATGACCTTGACGACTTGGAGCGAAATTAGACGAGAAACAGCAAAAGTGCTGAGGAAACTGCAAGTTTGCAACGTGACTCTGCCTAAACCGTCATGTGACACCGCTCGGGTGACCTTGAAGTGAGCCAGCAGCCCCCTTTAGACCAGTACTACAACCGCGATGTGCACCCTACGACAGACACCGAGCGACTGACTGTCCGGCCCCGCGCACTCTAGGTATATGGGAAGTGGTGGGGGAACTGCGATGACCTCGGGAAACTTGAAAATGTCAAGCCAGGTAGCACCGTTTTGGTGCTACCTTAAATTTACATGTTAAAGTGTGATGACCTTGAGGTTGACTGTGAACCTGGGGCTTAGGATTGTGTTTAACAGCTTGACGTTTTCGCCAGAGTTCAAGTGTGGTGACATTGAACTGGTTAAAATCAAAACTGCACAGCAGACTGCACAACACGGATGTGCATCCTACGACAGCCGCCGAGCGACTGACCTCCGGGCCCTGCGTACTCTAGATATATGGGGAAGTGGTGGGGGAAATTTTAAGGTCATTTAAACGGAGTTTAAAAAAAGTCAAAGAGTAGAAAGACTACTCTTGTGAGTCTATAGCGATTTCATTGATAGTGAGTGCTTCGGTATGCCAAGTTGATCTGTATTGACACGCTCCTAAATAATGTTTGCAAAAACCTGCAAAATGATTGTTGCACAATTTGCAGCCAGTTAGCTGTTTTAGTTTGAATTCAATGCAACGTTCAGGGCAGCAAGTGTACTTATGCCCTCTCATTTGGTACACATGGAATGTCTTCAACTTCGGTTTCGGCTTCTTCCAAGACTTGCACTTACACATGCACTGACCAAAAGCTTCACATGTTCTACAAGCCAGACCATCCACCACATCAATGTCATTTGGCCATGAAAAACATTTCTGTTCGCAACAGTAGTTGAGTTGAATGTCCATGTTGCTGCGGTGAAGGTGCGCGATGAGTCAGTGAGAGTGCACCTTAAATAAACTCAGTGGAGGGGGAAAGGTCAAGGTCATTCAAACGGAGTTTTAAAAAAGATGACTAGTTGTCCTCCTCGTCCGTCGTACTTGGAGAGCTGTCAGACGAAGAGCCCCGCGCAGGTGCTCTCCAGATGAAATGTATATCTATTTGAAAGCGCAGGCCTGGATCTTGTACCATCAACTCCTTTAATCTATTACATACCAATTCCACTTTGTACACATTGTTAATAATCAACACCCAAGGCTTCGGCTGAACATAACGTGTAGTTGAGTCAGCCTCGCAGACAGTTACACCTTCCGGTGATATTGGAGTGTATAAATGTGTAAAATCTCGTTGCTGAGGCTGGCTTGAAGTTGAGGGTTCTGTGCCGACCCTGGTTGCATCAAAATTCAAATCCATTCTACATTCAAGAGGTCCAGGGTTCCCGTTTAATACATTGAGTAATTTTTGATACAAGACTTCCACTTCTGTCGCATCCTGTAAATGAACAGTCCACCGCAAGGGAAATGCTTCGTCCGTAGTGGAGTCAACTTGAGAAAGAGTTCTTTCCGCCATGGCAGCTAAGCAAGGAATGAGGTGAGCTGCAGTCAGTTGTAACATTATCGAAAAGTAGAGGGGGAAATTTCAAGATCATTTAAAATTGGGTTTTAAAAAAGGAAGGAGTGGAGGGGAAAGTTCAAGGTCGTTCCAACATCAGTAGTGGAGTCAGCTTGGCTGATGGTGTTGTCCGCCATGGTTGCTTGTCGAACAAGGAATGACGGGTGATGTGATACTTATGCAGGAACATGGTGAAGTGGTGGGGGAAGTTTCAAGGTCATCCAAACGGAGTTTTAAAAAAAAAGGAAAACCTACAAAGTCACATTGAAACTTTCCAACTGATGCTGGCGGGCGTTTTCTTCTGCAACCTTGCCGACACATGTGACTATACCATATAGTATGAAAAGTACAACCATAATAAGGCCGAACAATAAAAGATAGCCGTTGACTATCATGATATTTTCTGAGTGGATCTGCTTTCTTCTTATCTCCCTCTCTTGCATCCTTTTCTCTAACTCGTGGATGAAGTCGCAGCATGCGTGAGGACATCTTTCATCTGTTGGTAGGTTTGCCATTGTTGATGTTGTCGGTTTGGCTGTTGAAGATGGAATGAGGTTTCTAATCGTGATGTGCCATGTACACCAATAGTGAAGTGGTGGGGGTAGCAAAGCAGTGGAGGGGGAAGTTTCAAGGTCATTCAAATTGTGTTTTAAAAAAACCTATCTTGTTACTGAGCTAATATGTCAGTAACAAGATAGGTGTTTTTGCTCTTTTACTTCTTTAATATAATGAAAAAATAAACATATTCTACAATGGTTAGAACAAGAAATACAACTGCTAGTCAGCTGAAGTAATCCAAGTTGTCCGGCTCGGTCTTCATGGACGTCGGTGAGGAAGCTGTCGATGAGTGTCCAGGCTCTTCCTTTGGCTGCCGGGTGTTCCGTATATTGCAAGCGTAGACTTGCACATTTATACGGTAGCCTCTTGCCACCATTAGCTGCAACTCCTTGTACAAATCGTTCAGCTCCTGTTGTGTTTTGATAGTCACCTCCTCATAGCTGGCACAGCTTACGTTGAGAGACATCCTGATGTTGCTAGGTTGGCTGCCGGAGTAGAAATAAAGCCAAGGCACAGCGCTTGGAGGTATATGAAAAAGTGGTGGGGGTGTTTGCATTCAAACAGGTTTGACTTGTAGCGTGGTGGGGGTAACTGTGAAATGCAAAGGTCAAAGGTCAAGGTCACCCGCGAAGTTTAAAAAAAAATGCAACATATCAATATGTGACAAACTTCACATATTGATATGTTGCATTTTTTTGTCTTTTGTTTTTTATGGTTTATTTATTTATAAAACGTTACAATAACATATTTACAACAGTAAAACTTAAATCTAACACTGCTGCTTGTCGACGATGTGGATGGTCAACTCGGTGGAATTGCTACCCGTGCAACCGTGGGAAACCAGGTAGAGACAGCCGGGTTGGATGGAGCGCAGATCCTCGTTCTGGAGGAGATGGACGAATCGTTTCGGCAGGTAGACTTGGAACTTGGGTTCATCCCCCGGAGTGAATGGTGCCTCGCTAAGACTGCAGCAGATGGCCTCTCCAACTGTAGTCTCCATCTTCTTCATGGCGTGGATAATGTAGTGCTTCTCATCTTTAAGTTCGGAACACTTCTTGACAGGTAGTATGGTAGATTTGGAGTGAGCATTGAACTGCTCAACCAAAGTTTGCAGGAACTGGTGAGATGCCATGGTTGAGTTAAAGATTGTCTTCTTCTTCGTCTTCTTGCTGGGAGATGTTGTCGTCTCGGAATCTCGAGTAATACTCATGCCAGGTCCCGGTCTGCTCCTCACTTATATAACCCCCGTTACCCCCACCACTCCCCATTTCCCCACTTTGAAGGTAAGATGCGAGTTTATAGGCGTTTTTTAAAGCGCAATGTCTATCTTTTTCATGTTCTGGACTTTTAGTACAAATACAAACATTTTCCATCGTATACTTGTAGTTTTTATCCAAATCCACATCATTAACCGGAACATGAGTAAATCCTTCGATCCATCTTTTCTTTTCCAGCCCCTTTGTGTAAATATTGGTAAACTTGTCTGAAAAGTGATGCATAATGTGATACAAGTCCGTGTAACTTGTAAAACCATCATACCAATCGATATGATGGAAGTGTTTTGAAATCCATCTGTTGGTAGTAGCGGCTTTACTGGTTAAAGATGAATAAGAACATGGTGGTTTAAATAAAAACGAATAAGGAACACTTGTATTGATGTCGAAAAACACAAGTTCTTTTATGATAAATCTATCATCATTACCCCGAAACGCTTGGAACTCAATTATACCAGGTTTGGACTTTACTTGTTCTTCTTCCTTGTCCATTGCGAAGATCACTCGTCTGCTCATGACGAAGTCCAAAGGTCAACTGATTTCCACACCACGGTAGGTACGACTTTTATACCCGGCCGTACAGTTGTTGGCGCGTTGGTGTATATTTAACGTGGGCACCGTCCCCGGTAGGCCTAACCCCACAAAGTGTTTGATATTGTTTTAAAAATTAACCATTGCTGTGTAGTTAATTGTCATTTAGGTTTCCATCTTTACATTTTCCTTGTTTTCATTTTCATCACTAACACTTGATTCTTCTCCTCCTTCTTCCTCTTTTTCATGTTTTACTGATTTCTTATGTAGTTGAGCGTACTTTTCCAATTGTCTCCACATTTGTACTTCATGAGGAACCCTATTGAATATAGAAGTATCTACAGGTCCGTACAATATAGGTGCGTCCGGTTGTTTGTCCAAAGTGTCTTCCAGATAATCTTTAATAATTGAACTTGAAAACACCAGTTGTCTCAAGTATCTCGTTATTGGTTCAGTTGCACAAGTTAGAATAAAAAACTCTTCTCGATTAAGTTGAATCTTGTTATCATGTCTTGTTGTGTCTCTAAACCGCAACTGATGATCACCACGATGTTTAACAATATCGATTTCCACATTTGAATCCAAAAGGCCTACTCTTGTCTTTCTTCCAAACATGTTACTACTTAAATAGCATTCTAGCAGATGCAAGTGTTTCATAAACGATTCCCAAGCAGTGTCCGTAAACAAAATCATTTTGGGTCCATGAGTTAAAATTACAGTAGGGGAATAATCTGTAGATTTCATAACACCTATTAAAACACTTTTGTCCAAACTGGAAGAGATTGGGTAAAATATTCGCAAGAATACCTCACTTAATATGTTAGGAGAAATATTATCTTCAATATCCCTTTTCCTCTTGTGTGCATTCTTTCTTCTTTTACCTTTTTCCTCAACATTATTACTGGCGTGGAGTTGTCCGCAAGCGTTGTGTTCATCTCCCTCCGGTTGACCTTGAAGATCTAAAAAGTCGGATATCTCCTTCTCAATATCTACTACATTTTCTTGTGTACCACTAGGAGAAGCCATATTGAATAAGATGCTACCCATACAACAACAGGCAACAAACTGATAAGGAGCGAGCTGAACGCTCTGCTTTTATACTCGCGGAATGCATTGGAATGTAGGAAAACCGGTCTTTTACAATACATTTTTAACAATTCCAGTTAAAGGTGTGTATGTTACGATTTTATCATGTAGAATTAAACAGTATGCAGTTGTATTAGCCGATATAGGCGCGTTGAATTCCATTTCTATTTTTATATCTACACTTGATGATTTTACCGATTCATTTTGTTTAGAACAATCGATTACAACTATAGGGTAACCATCTAAGTATTTTTCTGGTGATAGTAAAGGTGCATTCGTTTTACCATAATATGAACTTTGGAATCTTGCATACATATCGTACAATATGCTGTACTTTTTATTAGCGAATGACACATTTAAATTATCGTATGGAAAAAATTGTGAATTTAAATAAACTTTAATATTTTTCAAGTTGCAATGATCAAATTGGCCTGCATGTTTGGTGATGGTGTCTCTTCTGCCTGTTTGTAAACCAAATATAATATACCTGGCTCGTTCCACATAATTAGATGTTTTAACTGTCCAAGTGTGTCGATCCGTAGTTGGCAAGCTGGGATGTTCATGAAATTCCCAACTTCTAAAAGGAATTACAATATCACGATCAGCCTTTAACTTTCTTAATAGTAGCATTCTATGCTCGTCAGCTAATTTTACATGTGGAACTCTCCATACAATTTTGTCTAATGTTAATTTCCATTCTAAAGTTGCATCTGTTGTACCGTCTGGAGCTTTAATAATATCTTTATCGTTTGAAGATCTCAACAAAACTAATTCTTGTTTAACGTTTAATATTATTTTCCTATAATCTTCAGCAAAACCAAGCAACAAACGTAACGGAATATGAAAATCAAAATTTCCATTTGTATCTGGAGTGATTGTGTCTTTTGCAGGTAAAACCCATCCTGCAGGTTGTATTAAATTGGTTTCATTAGGTGATATAGATGTTAATCCCTTTAAAGTTGTTGCAATACCTACTTTTTTAGTAGAATCAACTGTTACACCTGATATTTCATATCTAATTTCATCAAACAGGAAAGCCATGGGATTATTTATAAATGGAACTGTTGTACCAGTAGTAGTACCGTCCTTTTTAGTAACTTTTCCTTCAATATACAAGTAACTTTCACATGGTAGCGTGTAAATGTCTTGATTTTGTATGGGAATACGAATTTCATCGTTATTGTTTAATTTTGATGAAGTGTAAGGGTTGTGGGTGTGATATTCTTTTTCCCATAGGGTTTCGTCGAATGTTGGACCCTGAGCTATATCCAGTATATCCATTATCGGTTACTTTTAATCCAATTCTCTCTAAGAAACGAATGTTCTCGCGTGTTAACTCCTCCACAGCTGAAGAGCTACTAATGCGGATTCCCGTAGGTTGTTCGCTTTTAAATGTTAAACCCATGATTTTGTATTAAAGTGTTGATTTTAAATGTAATCTAACCGTAATAGGCTCTTCTCGGAAATCTATCAAGTTACCGTCTTGATCCAATACGTTCAACACGATGTCTGAAATGAAAGTGGTGTTCAAAGGTAGATATACCAGGTTTTGCGGCTTTTCAACAATTTTAAATCCAGGTGGTACACTGGGGTAAAAAGTATGTATTATATGAGTATTTGCTCCATCTCTGTAAGCTCCTTGTATAATGTTACAAGTTATGTCTATACTATTGACTTTTAATATTGTTACAGTTTGTTTACCGGAATGTGTTTTATTTGGTTTTAAAATTGCTCCATCTTTGGGAAATCCTAATAAATCACCAATTGAGTTTGGCTTAGTGAAATCTATATAATATTTTGAAGTAAGCTCAGCTTTCATTGTATTATTATTACCTTTTAGCGATATATTGTCTTTTCCCATTTTATTTTGCAAAAATTCATTAATATGATCAATTTCATAAGAACCTGTGGGTAAACTGCACTCTTCTAAGTCTGTTAACTTACCACTGGCATCTTTTCCTTTATAATAATGCAATAAGTTATTTTTACCTTCCGTAACATTGGGAATAGAGTTGTAAGTTGTAAAATCCAACAGTGCTGCCTCCCAAAATCTTCCTTTTTGCAAGCGTAACGCTGGAAAAAGGATACTTCGTAAAGTGGACGATTTTCCTGTTAATGATACCGTATAGGAAGACATCTCAATAGTGACTGATACTTTTAGCTAGGAATTCCAAACATAAATGGCCGCATATTGAAGTATTATCAGGTTGTTCTCTTTTATAGTTGTAATATATGTTTTTAGCAGATTTAAAGTAATGTTCAAGTTCTTTAGGTGGTGGCAAATTTCCAAAACTATCAAAATAATATACATTACTATTTAGTTTCTTATAACACACCCAATGGGTGCCGGACCCTTCAGTATTATCCAAATTTACGATTCCAGTCTCATTTTTCCATATTTTCTTTGGTAAACTGTCTTTCATAAATACTCCGCGGAAAAATGGTATTTTTAAACAGGAAATATATTTAAATAATTCAACATTAGTCAACGCTTTATGTGGTATAACCAATTGATTTCTTTTATTTAATATGCACGATACGGTCTTAGGTATAGACCAGCCCCGTTTTTTACCATTGACCATATTGTCGGTTTTTTATTATTTTTCCTCGGAGAACGTCTTTTTAGTCTAATATTACCACCATGTTTTCTCTTGGTTGATCCTTTTTTATTCTTACCCCTCCTTTTTCCACCTCCTACCGCTGTTTTAGCCTTCATACCTGCTGTTACCGCTAAAGCTGCTGCTTTTTCCGCAATACTAGCGTCACTAGACTTTACTCGTTGCCAAGCTATATTCGCTAGCTTTTTATCAGCGATTGACCTATTTTTTGAATCGGTAAACGTGGAATATGCGATATCGTGTTCTTTACAAGCCTGATCTAACTTATTTATGCCTGGATCACCTCTTTCCAGTCGTTTTTTTAATTTAGTTCCTGGTCCGCAATACTGATAACCTCCCGGTATGTGAAATTCGTATGGTAAAGCGTCTATTGCTCTGTTTACGATAGATCCTACTGGAATACGATTTAAAGCTTTACTTAACAGAGAAACCGCTGTGGACGTGATACCGCCTCCTTTCCGTATAGTGTCTCGATATGGACTGGTGTAATGAAACGCCATGATTGTCTTTTATATTTGAAAAGCGTAACCCATGTGTTACCTCTATGACAGGTTGCACATAAATGATGTAATATATGGTGTTATTTAGTTAAATATCAAAAGTACCCCAATCTGATGATCTAAACTTTTGTGTGTTATGATTAAAAAAATATTTATAAAGAATTTCTTGTTTAATCCATGTATTTCTCATTTTTTCGTCAATAGGTTTATGTTGTCCTGCTACAATATAATTATGCATATCAAATAATAAATTACCTATTACTTTAACAAGAAAATTAACAGTTACAGCGTTATCGGCATAATCAGGGTCTGCAACATTTGTTAATCGTTTGTTATCACAATTCCACCATTTTTTTCCAGTTGGCTCTAATTGTATTATCTGTTCATAAGTAACAGCATCACCAGGCTTTTCACCAATACCTAAATTTGTCAATAACTTTCCTTTACCATCCCAAACATAATTGTTTTCTTCAAGTAAAGTAAACTTTTTATTTCCTTGTACAAATACATCTCCTTGACGTGTTACTACTTGGTTTTGTTTCACAAAACCGGAGGTTTCTTGTTTTAAAGTTTCCTTCATTTGACCCACCGTTGCACCATCTGATGGTGCAAAACCATCTTTTACATTCGCTAAACAATTACCAAGACAGTCAATAACTCCTACATCACGTGTAATACAATGATCTTTGATGTATTTTAAATTTACAGCATCATTTTCATTTTTTGGATAACCTATATCGTTAATAACAAATTTATAAAAAGAAAACCCATCTTTTGTCTTTTCAGGTATTATAGAATGTAAATAGCGTCTATTTATGCTGTCTTTTTCATCTACAGGGTCTGCTACGTTGGATATACGCCGATTTTCAGCATTATACGTTTTTCCATTAAATTTTAACGTATTCTTTAATTCCGATGATAAATAACCTCTGTTTATTGCATCAGCGTTTTGATTTGGCTTACCAACGTTGGAAATTCTATGATTACCCGCGTTATATGTGTTTTTATCTAATTTCAGTGTTGGTACTATCTCTTTTTTTAATACTTTTAAATTTATTGCATCATTTTCATCTGTGGGATCATTAATGATTTTTAACCGTTTATTACTAATATCATAATCTCCATCAGGTGTTTGTGGTAATCCAACACCTCTTTTTAAAGTATTAAAGTAATATAATCCATCCGATGAATACCGTCCGAACTTGTCAACACTCATGGTGCAACTGAATAACATTCTAGAGTGTAACCCATTTTTATAATATTAGTCCCGATTTCTAACCCATATCAGTTTTTATACAAATTCTTAGTCTTCATCAGTTACATTTGCATCATTCCCGGGACATTTAAAATATTTTAAATCTGCACTAATTAATGATCTGTCTGCTTCATTTCTAAATACATGATTTTTATGAATAAATTCCTCACCAGACAATTTTCTAAATCCGCTAAATGAATTTGGATCTGCAATTAATATATTTTGATAATCATTTACATCCATTAATTTAAATCTTTTGGTATTATAAATAAACTCTTGATTTGCACTATCATATTGTAATGTTTGTCCTACAGTTACAGCATCCTTTGGATCTGTTCCTTGTGCCAAATTACCTATTTTCTTATTTTTCGCATTGAAAGTACTACCTTTTGGTTTGTCTAATATTAAAGATTGTTTTACTACAACACAATCGTAATCATCGATACCTGGAAATATGTCAATTATTCTTCTATTTGTACCCAACCAACTTCTATGATAATTGTTTGGATTAGTATGTAAAACTTGTGATAAAATCGGAACATCATGAGCATCTGTAGCTAAATGCGCATTTGATAATTTCATGTCTTTGCAATCCCAAACATTATTTTTTTGTTCAAGTAAAATAAACTTTTCATTTCCTTGTACAAACACATCACCCGACCGTGATACTACTTGATCCTGTTTTACAAATCCAGATGTTTCTTGCTTTAAAGTTTCCTTCATTTGACCCACTGTTGCACCATCTGATGGTGCCGAACCATCTTTAACATTCGCTAAACAATTACCTAGACAATCAATAACTCCTACATCACGTGTAATACAATGATCTTTTATATATTTTAAATTTACAGCATCATTTTCATTTTTCGGATAACCTATATCGTTAATAACAAATTTATAAAAAGAAAAACCATCTTTTGTCTTTTCAGGTATTAATGAATGTAAATAGCGTCTATTTACGCTGTCTTTTGCATCTTTAGGGTCATCTACGTTGGATATACGTTTATTTTCAGCAGTATACGTTTTTCCATTGAATTTTAACGTATTTTTTAATTCTGATGATAAATAACCTTTGTTTATTGCATCAGCGTTTTGATTTGGCTTACCAACATTGAGAATTCTATGATTACCTGCGTCATATGTGTTTTTCTGTAGTCTTAATGTTGGTGATATCTTTTCTTTTAATACTTTTAAATTTATTGCATCGTTTTCATCTGTGGGATCTTTTATGTTTTTTAACCTTTTATTAGTTATATCATAATCCCCATCAGGTGTTTGTGGTAAACCAGCTCCTCTTTTTAAATTATTTGCGTAATATAACCCATCCGAGGAGTAACGTCCGAACTTGTCGACACTCATGGTGCAACTGAATAGTAATCTAGTGAGTAACGCATTTTTTATGAGATTACCCCACGGTTTCGGAGTTCATCCACTAAAGCCACCCATTCGTTTTCCAATCCAGTATGACCCGCTTCTTTAGCTTCATGTATTAGTTTCATTCTATCCACCAATTTATTGATATTATTGTAATAAATCACATTTGTGTTATATAGTTTCTTCATTAAACCTGTACCTGTAACAGATTTGTTTCTTTTCTTGGTTCTGGAGCACTTATATCCAAAGTGGATGACACAAACCTTCGTTTTACAGGTTTTCTTGGCATTATCGGCATTGGTTGTCTTCTCGTTGTTGGTATTAACTTGGATACAAATACTCTATATTTTAAAGACCTAGATCTAAAAACTGGTTGGTCAGCTAAATATTTTCTCCTGTATGCATTGGTGTGTTCCAAAATCTGTTTATATGCTTCCATGTCTTCTTCTTTAACTAACAATTCTAAAGGCTTCTTTTCAAATAATAATTCAAATAATCCTCTTGTGCCCTTATATCTTTGATTACCAACAATAATATTATCATTTTCATCAATGTTTACCGGGCTATTACCAACCATTAAACCTTCTTCTGTTAATCTTACTCCATAACTATGGTAGTTTTTATTAGGATTTATTCCAGCTAACATTTTTATCATGTATTTCCTTCCTAAAGGTCCTTTGTTATGAATGTTTTCACCCAACAAGCTTATGTTTGACGGACCTTCCCTTGCTTCTTCTTCTTTTTCCTCTTCACTAGCAGTTGATACATCTTCATGTCCTCTTTTAGCTTTTACTTCATATAATTCTCTTATACCACTATAGTCTGGTGATTCTAGCTCTCTTTCAGGTTCTCCGCCGGTAAAACCACTATATGTAGAGGATTCCAGGTCTTCATCACTAAAATCTTCTGATTTTACATTTTCTCTTTCAAACTTTGTAATAGGTGCAATTGCATCTCCTTCCAAAACGGGTTTAGCAAATTTTTTGTTTAATTGTTTCAAGGGTTCAGTAATAGGTTTAAAAGTAGATTCAAGAAATTTCTCCCTTTCGCTAATACCTAATTTTAATGCTCTGTTTTTATCTCGAATAGAATCACTAAGTGATTTTATTTCCTTTATTAACTTTTCTTGGTTAACCATGTTTGTAGCAAGACGTGTTGTACAACAATGAATGTTTTACATCATGATCAGTGTATTAGTATAAATTTATCAAATCCTATCCTGTATCGACCATTGTTTAGCGGTTGTTCCTTCATAATTGTTAAAAACCCATATTTTTCAGCCCAAGCCTTTCCACACAACTCTTTAAATCGTTCAAATGGCATATCCGCACTTACATGGTCATAATATATGTGTTTTAGGTTGGTTTCATCCTGTTTAAATACAATTAACATGTTTGCATTGTCTCTAATGAGCTGTTTCGGTATTTTGCTGTAAGTTTGACCAATATAAATGCTATCTATGTTGTTATGTCGACCCATGGCGAAGTAATTTCTTATTGTATTTTGATTTTCACAAGATACGTCGTCAAATATGAATACTGAGAATGGTTTAGCCTCTTGCGGTTGCATGACACTCTCGCTCGCGTTGAATTTAAAATATTTAACTTCAGGCACATTATTGAGTATTTGTTCCAATAACTGATATTTTGGTTGTTGTAGTGACTTTGAAAATACATATAAATTATTAAAACGTAAGCCTTTAGGGTTTGTAATCAAATTGAATACTACATTTGTTTTTCCACAATTGGAAGGACCGGTAACCAGACAACGCACCGTGTTTGGTAACAAAACACCGTGTTTCCCAGTATTGAATTGAGAACCATCCACTGTGAGTTCATCTATATTATTAATAGTAAAATTGTCTTTTTGCGGTATTATCTCCATCCTTTGTAATGGTTCAACCCAAAATGATGCTCTATCATTATATTAGATCCTTTTTAGGTATCCAAGAATTTTCCGTTTTATTAAATCCTAACCATCGTACTTTAACCTTATCTTTTTTGCGTTGCAACACCTTTTCTACTAGATATACATCACCTACTGTTGATTTTAACATTTCATGTCCATAAAAACCTCCTTCAAGCAATTGTCCTTTATTATCTTTTAAAATGTAAGTTTCTGGTACTGTAGGTTGCACCTTAAATACGGTAAATACCTCATTTGTCCAGTTTGGAAGATATCTTTTACTGAATACACCTTTGTATTTGCTTATTCGCACTTTATCACCAACATTAAACCTTTTAGGCTTTAGTTTTTCAACTCTTGGTTTAGTATTCAGTTTTATACGTTTTAATACAAGTTTTTCACTTTTATTAGTCACCTGGCTTGGTTTCATACCGATAGTTCTATGAAACTTGTTATTGTAATCGCTTATAAGTTTTGGTAACATATCAATCCATACGTGCGATCCTCTGTTAGAAAACATCTTATACATCGCACCTTTTAAAGTTCTGTTGAATCTTTCAATTATTGATGCTTTTACCTCTGAATTGGTTGAGTAATGGTTAATGTTGTGTTTTTTCATTAAATTTGCAAATTCCTTATTAAAATATTCTTTTCCATCATCAGTTTGTAAATGTTTTATAGTATGTTTGTCTCTTTGTATAGCTGTTTCCATTGCTTTTGTAACACTTTTGCCACTTTTATCTTTTAGTGGTAAAGCATCTGCCATTTTTGAAAAACAATTAATAATAGTCAATATGTATTTAAATCCTCTATTTTGTTTACTATAAGGAATCATTTCGATTAAATCCGCTTGATATAAATCATTTATTCCTTTTATCACTGTATTTCTTCGTGGAAACTTTCTTCTTGCAGGTTTATGAAGTTCGTTGACAATTTCTTGCTTCAAGTTCTTCATATTGCAGGTTTGAATGTTTCATGTATCACATGTATAATCACAATGAATGTTGTCTTAAATATTCACATCATTTATATAGGTCAAGGTCATCCAAACTTGTGTAAAAAAATGGGGAACACGGCGTTTGACTTGCCGTGTTCCCCATTTTTTTACGGAAGGAGAAAGGAATAAGGTCGAAGTTGTAGAAGTACGAAGAATAGGTTACTAGTCGATAGGGTTTAGAGAGTAGTGGCCAAAAGGAAGAGTGTGAATTTTATCCGGCATAATATGCCTTTTATCATCTCGAGCTGATAGTGCTCTTTTAACTTCAGTGACACTGTAGACCTCATGTTTAAAGCTTCTGATAGTGTTGAACGTTGCAGACATTGTAGAATCTTCAAACAAGCAGGTCTTGTAATGGTCAATCGTCACATGTTTCTTCAAGTACGATGTTTTAACTCCTTTTGCTTTCTTGACTGTCGGTGTGTTGTTCTCGTTGTACATTTTAAATGAATACAATTTTGCCATCAGTGCCACTATTTCTTCTAAAGGCATTCCATTTGCTTCATCTTTAAATTTTCCGATTACTTTTTTATTCTTTTCATTGTAATTTGGATGGTTCTTCGGATAGTCAGAGAAGTCAAAATCGTCTTTGTATGGGAAACTCCTTAGGTCTTCATACATGTCCAAAGTCTTTATCCAGTAGATAAACGCGTCCGTATCCATGTATGCGACTCCAATGTTTTCCCTTCCGTAGTGTTTAACCATTTTGTTATAATGGAAATCATACATCAGGGTTTTACTTATGTCCAAAATCGACATACCTATGTATAACGGACGGTCCATGACTATTGTTGTTTTCTTCATACTGACAGCGACTAGATTTTCGTTTATAATCATGGATGTTCCGAAATTTGGTTTTTGCACTAATCTTTCCAATTTCCTAGGATCACTCACTAATTTTACATTTTTGTGTTTTCTTTTGTTCTCCAAGGTCTTCCCAAAGATGGCGTTGTTCATTAATTTATAGAAGTCCTTTTCAAATGCCGTTGTCGCTGCAGCTATTCTTGTAGTGTTGGAATCAATATATGGTTTCAACCAACAAGACTGGGTGAATTCAATTGCTCTATGAATTCTCACTACACGTAGACCCAATTCAAGCGCTTGTTGAACTACCCAGTAGTGAGCCACATACCGATCTTTATTCTCCAACGTCATCATCAATTTTGGCCATCTTCCTGTCGGTGAAACTTCAGTCTTGGCTAGGAGAGGCAAGTCGTAGTGATGGTCATGAAGGTGCTCCGGATATTCGAAATCACAGTCCAAAATATAGCCTTTTGGACCATTCTTTGGAATCTGTGAGATGTCACCGATGGTGGCCGGGTCGATCCATTTGAAGTCAGCGTAGGGAAGCGGATTTGACATTGCCCAACCATAAAGGTTGTTTGCGTCAAAGTAGCCAAGGTAGACCGATGGTTGTCTCTCGTCGAAGCCTGGGATGTACTTGTTGTTAGCTTTGACATGACGTGTTACAGCTTGTGTCAAACCGCCCCGTACACCAGATTCTATCATGAGCACCATATCAATATCTGTTAGAAGTTCCAATCGACAGTTGGTTGACTTTAGCATAGCTTGCCATGCTAATCCTGGAGATGTGTACGAGTGTAGAGGGTCCAGTCCATAGGCGGAGAAGCAGGTGTTTCGAAATTCTTCCATCACATCGCACAGCAGAGTTACGTCCAATTTTATGTAAAAGTCGGAATATTCCCCTAAGGTTTGAATGTTTAGTTGGTTCCAAACATTACAAGCATGATTGTAGTCTTCAACGGTGATTGCACTTTCATTTAACTTGCTATTGAAGGCTTCAATCGGTGGCAGACTGGTTTCTTCAAATTTTTCTGCAGAAGTTATGTAATCATAGGGGAACACTCCTTTACGCATTACTAAGTCCAATTTATCTTCATGTACAATTTTGCTGGTTTCTTTTAGATCTTCTCTTCTTAGGTTCTCAGACAATTTGGCTAAACTAGTTGACATAAATCTATAAGAGTCTACGAAGCGAAGTTTAATTTTACCTACTGTTTTTGAGAAACTGATGTACTTCTCCAATGTTTCAGCTAATACTTCGATTCTTCCATCATCCCGTCCTAACTCTGGGATAATGAAGTGGGAGTCATAGCCGCTAAGATTGTGTATCACGACAGGGATAAAGTTTGGCAGTTTGTAATTTATATTGCATGAATTACAAGCAGCTCCTCTGTATAACCCTGTCAGGTGATCGTGATCTCTTACTTTTTGATTTTCTTCACTGAAGCTCTTCTTGCATAAATAACATCTTGTTGCCAAATTGTATTCTTCTTGTTGATTTTGATTCAAAGGTTCCATAGGTAAAACATTACCGTATAAGCGTTGCACCTTTTCAGCAATGTCATACAACTGGTCTACGAAATGCTTAGCGGCTTCTTCCCCACGGTAGAGTATCGGAGTGGATGTTAAACCATAGTCTTGCAACTGTTCTTCAGGCAAAGTTGATTTCACCAATAAGCAAAAACTGTTAGGTTGATGCAATTGATATTTGGTTCTTCTAGTCACCTCACCATCCGGAAGCTCCTGTGGTACTAACGTGGATTCGAAATCTGCGTAGACAGCTACTGGAATCCGATATTGGTGAACTGTTTTGTTGAATTTGATGAACGCTCGAGATGGCGGCGGCAGACTAATCTTCACTTCATAGTTGTCATTACAAAGTCTTTGGTGTTCCTTCAACCAGTCCGATCCTCCATGTTTTAAATCTTTATTTGTAAAACAAAAGCATCTCTTACACACTGTCACTCTAATCTTCTTTTTGGTTAATTGTCGTGCAACCAAAGCTTCAAAATCTTTTATCCACACATAATGTGAAATTTCACCTTTAGTTATCAATAATAAATCAGTATGGTTTCTTTGCTTCACTTTTCCAACTCGTAGTGGATACACATTGTTCGAATCATCTAAGCCGAACACGTTAACAGAAACACCTGGATTTTGTTTCTCAAATTTTGCAATTTGATTAAGACTCACAGGATACGACATTCCTCGGAAGTTGTAGCGGTGTTCGTTTTCATAATATTCCCTACCAACTCTACAAGGATTATGTTTTACATACTTAGTTAGCATCGCATACTTAAAACATTCATTATCCCCGTTTGTAACATTTCTGCAAGAGTTGGTGTCTTTAATTTTCTTTGGTAGAGGGATAAAGCTGCTACCCCTCATACCATATCCATGCTTGTGAACCCTCACATCCATACCTTCGATCGATGATAGCGTCCAGCCAGATCCTCTTCCTTCATGTTCTTGGAGTTTCATTAGCAGTTCATTCAAACATTCTTCTAGAATTTCATTGATATCAGATGTGGTTGTAAGGGTTCGGTTTTTAGCAATGAATGCTCTTGGTGAGTTTTCACCATCGGTATTAGTAAACATAGCCTCCAACACCAATCCAAATTTAATAAAGTTCAATCTTGCCAATTCTTCCATCAATGTTTTTACAACTAAATTTTTAGCTTGGGTTATAAAGTTTTCCAATTCCAATTGCACATTATTAATTTTGAAATGAGTTACAACTGGTCCTGGCAAGGCTGTGGTGCGCAGTTGTCTTATATCTTCCACTTCTTCTGTATCCTCTTCTTCCATATCCTCTTCTTGGGTACGCAGTTGTTTTACATCTTCCACTTTTTTTTCTTCCATTTCCTTTTCAATAAATCCTCCAGCTGTAGATGGTCCAGCTCCGGCAAATTGAATAACACTTGGTCTTCTTCTTTGCATTAACTGTAAATAGCTAGCCCAGTCCTCCTGCTTCTGGGGTTTTTCCAAAAACCGATCAATCGCATCCAAGTCTTCTTCACTTACTACAATCTCTTCTTTTCTGTCCTCTTCACGATGCAATTCTCGGTGTAACTGTAGATAGCTATCGCAGTCGTCGATCTGCTTCTGGTAGTTTTCCAATAACCGATCAAACGCCTCCAAGTCTTCTTCACTTACAACAATCTCTTCTTTTCTGTCCTCTTCATGATACAATTCTCGGTGTAAAACAAAGATGTCTTCGTCTTGAAAAAACTCACCACAAATATCGCAAAGAGCCATTTTTACAGTTTGGCTATGAGTGTGCACTCGGTGAATGTCCACGCAATAATGAGCAGCGCGCTCAACTGGGTCCCTTTATACCCGAGGTTTAAGGGTGGGGGAAGGTGACGTCATATACATCCAGTTTATCAATCATGTAGTAGATTTGGCTTTTAAACACCCATTTTCAATTTATTCTTCAACAGGTTTGATAAACCAATGATCTTTGGTCTAAATCCACTACTTTGTACAAATTTTTTTTTGTTTGGGCACTTCTCGTCCGGAGCAAAAAACTCTTTGGTCAAGGTCAAAATTTTTTCTCAAAAAAGTTCGGGGGGGGGGGTCATTACTGTATTTAGGTCAAGGTCACGAAAAAACTTTAAAAAAATTAAGCCCCACCTGGGGCACTTGGGTTGTCATCGCTGTAGCCTCCGAAGAGACCCAACTATGACAACAAGGCAACATCCAATGTCGTGTACCCTTCGCCACGCAAGACTTGTAAACATTTACTGCATTGTCTTTCAGTAGCTAACAAAGATTCATTTACGTAATTTTGAGTTTCCAGAAGGAAACAAACTGAGGACACCCTAGTGGCTTACCTCCTCGTCCGAGTGCAGAGGCCGCCGCAACCTTTTGCATGCCAGCGTACAAACGGACATGCTCCCAGATGCCATCCGCAACCTTTTGCATGCCTGGCAGGAGCCTACCGATAATTAAAATAGGCTTTACACGGGGGCCTACTCCCGTAACCTATCTTTAATATTTTTTAATTTACAATGCATTGAATTTTTACAAGTCTTTGTAGGTCAAGGCCAAACGGACATTAAAAAATTTCGGCCCCCGTACATCCATGGCGAACCACGAATGTTCGGGGGCCTTGGGGACTAAAAAACACAAATAGCTAACAAAGTTTCATTTACATAATTTTGAGTTTCCGGAAGGGAAACTAACTGAGGACACCCTAGTGGCTTACGTCCTCGGTCCGAGTGCAGAGGCCATCGGCTCATTACCCCCATATAGGCGTACAAACGGACCAACTCCTATTTCTCAGCCGCATTGAAGCATGCATGAGAGTTCTCAGCCGCATTGAAGCATGCATGAGAGGAGCCTAACAATTATACAAAAGTAACTTTACACGGGGGGCCTACTCCCGTTCCCTGTCTTTACGATTTACTTTGAGCATTGCAAAAGCTCAAGGGGGAAATGCTACAACAAGCGTATACACTTTAGAAAAATATAACACACTTACAACACACAATTGAGCTCAACGTAGTCAATGCTGGAACAAGCACATACACATTAAACACATATGACAAACAAGACACAAACGATAAAAGACACACACACACACAGGAGACATAGGGTACAAGTAAAACACTCTAATATAGAACAATTCGCAATACCCAAACGCAAGCGCAATATCTTACAACTAATACAAGTCTTAAAGTTAGAGTAGACTTCGCTAAACACTGAAGGCGCCATTCAATGTTTAGTGATGCCTATGGCGGTCCGTCCCGGTCGTTCACGTTCAACGCGCGGGAGCGGACTGCGAGCCGGCTCTGGCTGGGCCCCCTTATATCCCCACCGGGGCAGCCACGCCCAGGATATCAGGGGTGGGGGAGGGGGTGGGGGTGGGGGTGGGGGTGGGGGTGGGGGTGGGGGTGGGGGTGGGGGTGGGGGGGGGGGTGGGGGGGGGCACTTCTCGTCCGGAGCAAAAAACTTTTTGTCAAGGTCAAAAATTTTTTTCGAAAAAAAAGTTCTCGGGGGGGGGGTGGGGGTGGGGGTGGGGGTGGGGGTGGGGGTGGGGGTGGGGGGGGTGGGGGTGGGGGTGGGGGTGGGGGGGGGTGGGGGGTGGGGGTGGGGGTGGGGGTGGGGGTGGGGGTGGGGGTGGGGGTGGGGGTGGGGGGGGGGTGGGGGTGGGGGTGGGGGTGGGGGTGGGGGTGGGGGTGGGGGTGGGGGTGGGGGTGGGGGTGGGGGGGGGTTCGCACTTTTTGTCGGGGGGGGGGGGGTTGACTAAGTTAAGTGGGTCAAGGTCACCCACAACACTTGTACTCTAAGTGTTGGCTATACCCCCACCACAACTGGGTCCCTAGGCTGCACAACACCGCTTCGCCAGTATGTCTCCGGCTTCCATGCGGTGCGTCTCGCTGTTCTCTAGCTCTCTATATGTAAGTAATTTTACAAGTTCTGAATGTAGGTCACTACACTTTGACTCTGGGACGATATCGACTTGTAGTGTTTCAGTGTTTTGACTCAAGGTCATCACACTTTAACTCTAGCACATCGGTTATCATACCAGAGGTGCTCAATAACCTAACTTGTAATGTTTAGGGTGGCGTTTGCACGCCACGTGGTATCGCCATGAGTGTCCAGTCCAAGTTTTAAGTTAAATTAATTTTACTGTAATCTTTTCCATTTCTGCTTCGTTTTGCCAAAGTATAAGGTGTCGCTTAATAAAGTGGTATTTCTCTAATGTTATAGGAGATTGCAAGGATACAATTAGTTTATTTAGGAGACTCTTCATCTTGGAGTTTAACACAATTTCTACTTTGACTTTGCTTCCTCGGCTCTCACAGCCTAAGCTGTACAGAAATGTTTCTTCTAGTGCCAACTCGGGCCAAGAGAACAGTGTGTTGACTGTAGGACAGCTCATGGTGAAGTGATGCGAAACTCCAGCGTACCACCTCACCTTCCCCCGCCACTGTGACCTTCCCCCACTCCTGCTGTTTCCCCCACCTCTTTTCCCTTGACTCATGCGCTACAAGCAGTCTCTCAGTATTGTGCGGACTTTTGTGAGGGGAAGCCATGTCGCGGGACGCTTTAGGTAAGAAACTTAGCCGTGTTAAGACTTTATTAGTTGCTCACTGTCCACCACTGAAAGTTAAGAGAGTTTCAACTTTAGCTAAGTGGCGCAAACTGTTGCGCGGACACCCTAAGTTTTATACAAAACAGACTAATGTCAGTTTTACTGATGAGGATTTGTTTAAAATATTGGATGAAATGACTTTTCCTTGCAAAATTCAGTTAGTTACTCCCATTCCTGACAGTTTAGAGTCTTAGTCTCTCAAGCCAATATACCTAGCATACACAGAGCCTGACAGTCAGTCACTCGGTGGCTGTCGTGGGGTGCGCATCGGTGTCGGCGCTCCGTTGTTAAGTTTTTGAGGTCACAGTAATATGAAATTGGGGGTGTTGTGCTAGTTCAAGGTCACCTGAGGGATTACCGATTGCCCATTTAGGCAGAGTCATGTCAGAAACTCGGGTTTAACTTGGCACTTTTGCCGTTTCTCGTCGAAAATTCGCTCCAAGTGGTCGAGGTCACGGGGACTCTGACTGAAACTCGGAGCGTAGTGCGAGAAACGGCAAAAGTGCCAAAAAATTTTAAGTTTCTGCGTGACCTTGACCTTAGTGGCGTCGGTGACGTCATTTTGATGACGTAAGGGGTGATGATGTCATCAGCACGTCATTTCTGTGACGTCATGGGTGTGACGTCATCGAAATGACGTCATTAGTGATGACGTCATCGATTGCGTCATCGATGACGTCATCGATGACGTCATCGGTGAGGTCATTGACCTCGATGACGTCATCCCTCAGGTGACCTTGAAGTGAGCCAGCAGCCCCCTTTTTCCACTACTCATGATCAGTCAATTTCACATCGGGTTGTATAGTATTTAGACTCGCCTACGGCTCGATGGGGCTTCGCCCCATGCCCCTTAGGGGTTTCCCTAAATTGGTAAATTAATAAGAAGTCAAGTTGTTAAACAGGTTAGTTCCAACCGAAGAACGGGTCAGCCGAGACAGTAACAAAACTATCTAATACTCTAAATTCACAATCGATAGTAAAAAAAGCTTTAATAATCTCCTATTAGTAGGTTTTAATACTCCTCCTTAGTAAATAGTTTTAAAAAAAATTGAGCTGTGAGATAAATATTATTTATGTAAATATTCTAGGTGTTATGCTTGATGGAGGGTCCAACCCAATAATTGGTTGCCCCAATTCCTTAAATTACTGTCAAAACCTCATACAATGAACAGGCTAGTTGAGGGCTCAACTCCAACGGCAGTAACAGAAGCTGCCAATATACACTACTCACAATAAATAATAATAAGCTTTGAAATTTGCTCACGGCTCATGGTATAATCCCACTCCCCCTTAATTCGTAAAAAATATAATGGAGTTGTGAAATATTAATGAACTATGTAAATAGTCATGCTCAAAAGTTGTGTAAAAATTTGGAGATACGATTATGATTGCACATGATTGAGGTAATAATAGCTGTATTCTGAAAAGATAAAAGTGGAATAAAATTATAAGTTTATATAGAGGATCGTTGTATGTAATAGAAGAAAAACGGGACAAAATCAAGATATATGAAATTATAAAAAAAATGGTATAGGCTAAGATGCTTCAGTTCCGCCACGGGGTGGCCAAGAAACGCAGGAATCATATATGTACCATATAGAGAAACGATAACAATTTTATCATTCAAAATCAGAAATTATTAGTTTAACAATTTTAAATGTTATATATATATATATATTAGTTCAGAAAATTAATAAAAATTAAGCCCTAGTAGTATGTAATAGATCACAGGGTATTAGGTACTATAATCATGAAGTCTTTAAGTCTTTATATAGTCTTAAAATGAAGAAAGTTGCAACTTAAGAACCATAAAATCGGCGTACATTATGCATTTTCAACCAATGGTAGTAAAAAAAAACCAATTGTGAAATAATAGCCAAAAAAGGATTATCGGTTAAATTAAAATATACTGAAAGAGTTACAATAATTGATAAGTATAGAATAGTTTTAAATTACAACAATAATAGGGTTAATCGAGACTTTAGGTGAGAGCACTGCATTGAAGAAGTTTGACGGACAAAGTGGCAGCGAGAAAAATTACTATTGAGTTTAATTCAATTGGTTATTATAATATTTCTCAGCCCGATGGGTCATCAGATATGTAGATGGTTTAAAAAAAACGTCGGAAGTAGGTAAACATTAGCCAAGGTAAGAATGGAAAGTTCAATCGTTCTATAACTTGATATGTTCAATCGTTTCCTAAACTAAAATCTAAGCCTGATTGGACGGCAGCAAATAGGTCAAAGACCGGATGTCAAACGTGTTGGGACACGTTCAACCTTCAAAGTAAAACTGCACCAGAACTATCAACTGAAGCGCTATATTCAATCTGGGGATTCATATAGAGAGACAGCATACAAATAGTAGAAAATTAAGAATAATTACTGTATTAGGGTTTTTTTTGTGCGAAAACCTACAAGAAATTTTCCAGCATGAGAAGACTAAAGTCTAGAAAATGTAGTAAGACCTACAATATTTTTAGCAATTAATCATTTACTTTGCGGGCGTTACTGCGGCAAAAAATATGCTGTACTAGAATAATATGTTTAAAGTATTCGCACAAGCTTCGTAGAGCTCACCATAGTAATGATAAAATTAATAATATAATATTGTAACAAAGTATTCCAGCACTACGCTCAATCGTCTCTCAAAAGACAAGAGTAATAGCAATAGCCAATATGAACAAATGAATTTAAATAAAACGAAACGAGAACCTCACATTTCAATCAACATTTTCGTATTACTTTAGAGTACGTGCATTAAATTTATTTCACCATCCTTAAAACAAATGCTATATTACAGTTACAGCTATATTACAATATACCGTAAACTGAAATTTACACTAACGTAGTTTATACAACGCTTAAGATCACTGCTCAGCAAAACTGTCACGAAAACTTCATCAGGAACAGGTGTGGTTAAAAGACATAATTTAAATACAACCGAGAATTAAGCGACCTTAATTTAAAGTTACTATAGAAATCATAGCGGACATCACCTAAATGTAAATATACGCTTTCGATTCAGTAAACTTCATTTTCAATAATAACACAACAATCAGAAGGAAAACCATACGCAAACAACTATGCACCCAATTGAGAGTAATTATCAGGAAGAGGTGTAGTTAAAAGACATCATTTAAATACAAGCGAGAACTAAGCGACTATAATAGCGCTCCAAGCGATATCTTTAAGAACCAACCTACTTCCTTACCGACACCTCGGTATTTTTATAATTTGAAAGTTGAAAATTTGTAGTTTTTGGGCATAATAAAATCAAAGCTAGTATTACCCTGGTGAAATAACCCGCTCTCAATGCATCGAATCACCGTCGTGTACATGAAGATGTTCATGTTCGTATGAAATACAATATTTGTATCAAACACGGGTGTAGTTGTAAGAGATCATTTAAACACGAGCGAGAACTAAACCTGCAAGATCTACGTTACCCAAACGGTGATATATGCTCACACGGCTGAACTACGTTACCGACAAATCTATATTTTTTACCTTTTTTATAGTTTAAAAGTAAAAAAATCGTAGTTTTATGATTTTCCCTAAATTGAAACATCTCAAAGAATGTCCATGCCAAATTTCAAGTCTCTATCTTAAACGGTCGCTTCAGGACATTACTATCATCAGTGAGTCAGTCAGTTACACATAGGGCTGTATATATTATAGACTCGCCTACGGCTCGATGGGGGCTCCGCCCCCATGCCCCCTTGGGAGTTGCCCCCTAGTTTGAATTAATAAAAAGTCAAGTTTTAAATAGTTTAGTTTAACAGAAAAACTGGACAGCCAAGACAGTAACAAAACCGTCTAATACACTAAATTTACAATCAATAGTAAAAAAAGCTTTAATAATCTCCTATGAAAAGGTTTTAATAGCCCTCCTTAGTAAATAGTTTTAAAAAATTGAGCTGTGAGATAAATATTATTTATGTAAATATTCTAGGTGTTATGCTTGATGGAGGGTCCAACCCAATAATTGGTTGCCCCAATTCCGTAAATTACTGTCAAAACCTCATACAAAGAACAGGCTAGTTGAGGGCTTAACTCCAACGGCAGTAACAGAAGCCGCCAATACACACTACTCACAATAAATAATAATAAGCTTTGAAATTTGCTCACGGCTCATGGAATAATCCCACTCCCCCCTTACTTCGTAAAAAAATATAATGGAGTTGTGAAATATTAATGAATTATGTAAATAGTCATGCTCAAAAGTTATTGTGTAAAAATTTGGAGATACGATTATGATTGCACATGATTGAGGTAATAATAGCTGTATTCTGAAAAGATAAAAGTGGAATAAAATTATAAGTTTATATAGAGGATCGTTGTATGTAATAGAAGAAAAACGGGACAAAATCAAGATATTTGAAATTAAAAAAAAATGTTATAGGCTAAGATGCTTCAGTTCCGCCACGGGGTGGCCAAGAAACGCAGGAATCATATATGTACCATATAGAGAAACGATAACAATTTTATCATTCAAAATCAGCAATTATTAATTTAACAATTTTAAATGTTATATATATATTAGTCCAGAAAATTAATAAAAATAGAGCCCTAGTAGTATGTAATAGATCACATGGTATTAGGTACTATAATCATGAAGTCTTAAGGTCTTTATATAGTCTTAAAATGAAGAAAGTTGCAACTTAAGAACCATAAAATCGGCGTACTTTATGCATTGTCAACCAATGGTAGTAAAAAAAACCAATTGTGAAATAATAGCCAAAAAAGGATTACCGCTTAAATTAAAATATACTGAAAGAGTTACAATAATTGATAAGTATAGAATAGTTTTAAATTACAACAATAATAGGGTTAATCGAGACTTTAGGTGAGAGCACTGCATTGAGGAAGTTTTACGGACAAAGTGGCAGCGAGAAAAATTACTATTGAGTTTAATTCAATTGGTTATTATAATATTTCTCAGCCTGATGGGTCATCAGATATGTAGATGGTTTAAAAAAACGTCGGAAGTAGGTAAACGTTAGCGAATGTAAGAATGGAAAGTTCAATCGTTCTATAACTTAATATGTTCAATCGTTTCCTAAACTAAAATCTAAGCCTGATTGGACGGCAGCAAATAGGTCAAAGACCGGATGTCAAACGGGTTGGGACACGTTCAACCTTCAAAGTAAAACTGCACCAGAACTATCAACTGAAGCGCTATATTCAATCTGGCGATTCATATAGAGAGACAGCATACAAATAATAGAAAATTAAGTTATAATTACTGTATTAGGTAATTTTTTGTGCGAAAACCTACAAGAAATTTTTCTAGCATGAGAAGACTAAAGTCTAGAAAATATAGTAAGACCTAAAATATTTTTAGCAATTAATCATTTACTTTACGGGCGTTACTGCAGCAAAAAATATGCAGTACCAAAATAATATGTTTAAATTATTCGCACAAGCTTCGTAGAGCTCACCATAGTAATGATAAAATTAATAATATAATATTGTAACAAAGTATTCCAGCACTACGCTCAATCGTCTCTCAAAAGACAAGAGTAATAGCAATAGCCAATATGAACAAATGAATTTAAATAAAACGAAACGAAAACCTCACATTTCAATAAACATTTTCGTATTACTTTAGTGTACGTGCATTAAATTTATTTCACCATCCTTAAAACAAATGTTATATTAAAGTTACAGCTATATTACAATATACTGTTAACTGAAATTTGCACTAACATAGTTTCTACAACGTTTAAGATCACTGCTCTGCAAAACTGTCGCGAAAACATCATCGGGAACAGGTGTGGTTAAAAGACATAATTTAAATACAACCGAGAACTAAGCGACCTTTAAGTTACTATAGAAATCAAAGCGGTCATCACCTGAATGTAAAGATACGCTTTCGATTAAGTAAACTTCATTTTCAATAATAACACAGCAACCAGAAGGAAAACCATACGCAAACAACTATGCGCCCAATTGAGAATAATTATCAGGAAGAGGTGTAGTTAAAAGGCATCATTTAAATACAAGCGAGAACTAAGCGACTATAATAGCGCTCCAAGCGATATCTTTAAAAACCAACGTACTTCCTTTCCCACACCTCGTGTTAAAATTTGAAAGTTGAAAATTTGTAGTTTTTTGGGCATAATACTGTATAGATCAAAGTGAGTATTACCCTGATGAAATAACCCGATCTCAATGCATCAAAACACTGTCGTCTACTTAAGGATGTTCATGTTTACTTGTAATTCAACATTTGTATCAAGCAAGGGTGTAGTTGCAAGAGATCATTTAAACACGAGCGAGAACTAAACCAGCAAAGTTATCTACGATACCACGCGGTGAAATACGCTGATACGGCTGAACTACGTTACCGACAAATCTATATCTTTTTACCTTTTTTATACTTTAAAAGTAAAAAAGTTGTAGTTTTATGATTTTCTCTAAATTGAAACATCTCAAAGAATGTCCATGCCAAATTTCAAGTCTCTATCTTAAACGGTCGCTTCAGGAATTTAATATCATCAGTGAGTGAGTGAGTGAGTGAGTCAGTTACACATGGGGTTGTATATATTATAGACTCGCCTGCGGCTCGATGGGGGCTCCGCCCCCATGCCCCCTAATTGGTTCCGCCGAAGCATTAGTAGTTGATAAATAGAACCGATGGCCAGGAAAAAATGTGGTTAGTAGTTTAGAGGATAATTGAAATATACGTATTAGAATGCTAGAGCTCAAAGTTAACGATTTTATAAAATCTTAGTGTTAATTTGGGGGAGATACATAGCACTAATAAGAAAATATCCTTGGAGATTAAAAGTAAAAAAGCAATAATGTATATGTGAGATTTTTTTCATTTTAAGAATGGTAAAAGAGTTGTTGAGGGTCGGTACGTCATCACGCACCTAAGCACTTGGTGCAATGAAAAAAGGTACAAAAAAAATAGAATTATCATTAAATTTTAATAAGATGTGTTTAAAGGTTCATTTTTGTAAGATAAATTATTTGTTCACTTGAAAAGAACTCACCCATTAAAAATGTTCAAATATGCTACAATTTTAAACCTGAAAGGTAGTGAAACGGTTAAAACTAAACTTATGTGTTAAAAAGTTGTGGGATCTTGGTTACTTTTCGCTAAAAAAAGAAAATATAAAAAAATGTTAAAAACTTGTAAATCAATAATGAAGTAAAAAGTATTAAACTGGTTAGTACCAGCGAAGTACTGGACTGCCAAGACAGTTACGGAACCGGCTAGCTATTTAACTTTACTCACAGTCAATACTAATAAAAAGCTTATGGCTATTTTGTCTCTCTCCCTAGTCTCCCTTAATTCATTAAAACATTTACCACACTTAAGCAAACAAATAACAAAACATCCTAAAACATTTCCAAATCTATGCAAAAGTTCACATTAATAATTGTTATGAACTAGGTATTACCTTCTGACATTCCTTGTCGCTGGTGGTTAAGTTGCGACGCGTTTCGTCACTACAGTGACATTTTCAAGCATCTTCGCACTAGCGTTTCGTCATAAGTAGGATATGAATTTAAAAAATAATTGTTAACTTAAGTGCCTTGCTTGGATAAAAATACAACTATAATTGCACGGTTAAAATAATAAAAAAATTAGTCGGCCTAAAAAATCCACCAATAAAAAAATTAAAAAACTTACTTTAGGCCTATGTAAAGAATGTTAATGAATGATGTCATGGTTTTGTCAAATCATGACTAATGAAATTATAACAATAATTAATTGTTTATTCTTAGGCGTCCTTAGACAGTAAATCTAGGTTCTTGTATAAAGAAAAAATACAAAATGTACAGCAAAATCTCATTTAAAATAAATGAAACCTTCAATGCGAATTTTAAATATAAGTAATAGTGAGATAAAATGGAGTTGTGAAATAATAATGGACTATGTAAATATTCTAGATAGCCTGCTTAAAAATTGATGTGTTAAAATTTTGGGCACATGATGGAGGTAATTGGTGTGTTCAAAAAGAATAAAATGAAATAAAATTAAAAGTTTTAATTTAGGTATGCTGTATGTAATCACAGACAAAAAAAACATAAGAAACATAATTTCAAGATAAAAAGATAATTAAAGAAAAGTAATTTAAAAAATCCACCGATAATGAGTGAAGGGAATTCACCATTTAAGCAATTCCAAGCAAACGCACATACTGCAGTTGCACCACACTGCGTGTTTTAGCTATGGGGATGAATACAATCATAGGACATCGTAACGTAGATAACTATTATTAGAAATTATTATTAGGAGCAAGCGTAGTTAAGTCTTAATTTAAATACAAGCGAGAACTAAAAAGAGGTATATTTTGTAAGTAAACATTGGGTCTCACTGTATGTTATGAAACTGTGTACATGAGAAAGATAATAGTAATTTAAGAAATATGGGAATCGATATGAGGACATTCGTAATCGTGCGCCCATACGAAATCAACATCAGGAACAGGTGACAGGTGTAGTTAAAAGTCATTGTTTGAATACAAGCGAGAACTAAAACGAGAACAAATACGCAAACAATCATGAAGAATCCCTGTGCACAGTGAACGAATATATACCTAAGTGAGATATAAGTAATTTAAGCGACAAGGGAATCGAAATGCGGACATTAGTGCGTTTAATCTATACATACGATCAGGAACAGGTGTAGTTAAAAGTCATAATTTAAATACAAGCGAGAACTAAGCGACTATAATAGCGCTCCAAGCGACATCGTTAAGAACTAACGTACTTCCTTACCGACACTTCGCCTTTTTTGCATTTATTTATACTTTAAAAGTTGAAAATTTGTAGTTTGATGATTTTCCCTAAATTGAAACATCTCAAAGAATGTTCATGCCAAATTTCAAGTCTCTAGCTTAAACGTTCGCTTCAGGAAATTAAGATCATCAGTGAGTCAGTCAGTTACACATGGGGCTGTATATATTATTGACTCGCCTACGGCTCGATGGGGGCTCCGCCCCCATGCCTCCTTTGGGGGTTGCCCCGAATTCGTTGAATAATTTAAAGTCAAGTATTGAACAGGCTAGTTCCACCAACTAACTGGACAGCGAAGACAGTAACAAAACGGGCTAATACGCACTCTTCACAATCAATAATAATAATAACAATAATATCCTTTGAAAATATTTCACGGGGCTCAGCCCCCATGCCCCCTAGTTGATTTTACTAATTTCGCTAATCATTCACAAAGTCTCAAATAATGAACTTTCTAGTTCCACTAAAGTACTGAACAGGCTAGTTCCATCGAAGTCTTGAAAAGCTAAGTTTTAAATTACGTGTAACTCTACTACAAAAGTGTGCGATACTAACTCCTCCACGTTACCAACCACTTGGTCTGGAACGTCAACGATTTTAGATGCGGCACAGAAAAATTGCAATGGGGCAAAATTAATCCAAATTAAGTATCTTTAAATTAAATTTTCATTGATAAAAGAAATGTAATGTGCCCACTATAGCAAAACAATGATGCTACAAAATAGAAAATAATTGATTATGTGAAAATAACTATTAAAATGATAAAATAATCAAGCTATAATAATGCATAAACTAAAGAAATTGAAAGTAACACTTAAACCAAATCTAACATCGCCAACCACGATATTAAAAGAATCAGAAAATAAAAACTAATAAAAATTGAAGTTTTGAAAAGCTAAGTTATTAATTTACTTGTAACTCTACTAAAATGTGTGATGCTAACTATTCCACGTTACCAACTACTTAGTCTGAAACGTCAACGAGTTAACATGCGTCACATTAAAATTGCAATGGGTCAAAATTATTCCAAATTAAGTATTTTTAAATGAGATTTTCGTAAATTTTAAAAATAATGTAATATGCCCATTAGAGTAAAACAATAATGCTAAAAAATAGAAAATAACCAATAGTAAGTGTGAAAATTACTATTAAAATAATAAAAAATCAAGCTATGCTAGTTAATAAACTTAAGAAATTAAAAATACAATTTGAACTAAATATAGTATTGCCAACCACGATATTAAAAGAATCTGCTGATACAAACTAATTAAAAATAAAAACTTGTAAATTTCAGGATATAGAAGAAAAACGTTTAAATTACTGAAATAGCAAATAACATTCAAATCAATAAGCGAAAACAAGAATTAAATAACATGAAAACAAAATCATTGGAAATAATAAAAACGGGGTAGATTCGCAAAAAACCCCTACTATTACAAACTACTACTAATTATAAGAATATAAAATCTAGACCTGTGAAATAATAATTTATCCATAAAAACCTGTTAGTTTTGTTCAATAGCCGTTTAAAAATTCTTAAAAACATATTTTAAGTGTGTATTAAAATAAAATATAAAACACTGATTATAAACAATGCAGAAAGATAACACTTAACTGTCTATTAAGTATCGTACTAAGTAATAGAAGTATATAACGTTAAGATCACGGCACGAGCTACACAGAAAATTCATTGAATGCGTAATTCGGCTGAGGGGTTCACATGGGGTGAATTTGAATAAGTAATCTAAAATAAATTGAAATTAAACGAGAACCTAACATTTAAATCTATTACTTTTGTTCAACACTTATTTAAACATTCTCAAAAACAAATTGTAAGTGTGAAAAATTCGAATATAAGACACTGAATATAAATCAAACAGAAAGATAATAATAAACTGTCTATTAAGTATTGTACAAAGTAATCGAAGTATGTTACATTAAGATCACGGCTCAAGCTTCACAGAAAATCCATTCAATGTGAAGTTCGGCTGAGAATAATCCCGTGTGAATTTGAATAAGTAATCTAAAGTAGATTGAAACAAAACGAGAACCTACATTTAAATCTGTTAGTTCAGCTAAACAGTTATTTAAAAATTCCCTAAAACATATTTATGATGTGTGTAAAATATAAAAGAAACGATCTTTCAATGCAGCAGAATCTCATTGCTATATTGAAGTCAAATGGATAACGGTTTGTTATATATGAGGGATACTAACGTTACCAACAGCAAGGAAGCAGGTGTAGTTAAAAGACATGATTTAAAAACAAGCGAGAACTAAGTGACTATTCACCCGCCATGGGAAATTAATTCATAGTAGAAGAAAATTCACCTTTGGTAAACATTCAAGATAGCGCATATTATGCATAAGCTACAAATTAGGGTATTATCACTGTATATATTATCGAGTATAACCCTGGGTCCCTGGTGAAATAACCCGCTCTCAATACAAAATAACGCCGTAGGGTACAATATATATTAGAGTCTATCCATCGAAGGATACAATGAGTATATGAAACACGGGTGTAGTTGAAAGAGATCATTTAAACACGAGCGAGAACTAAACCTGAAGAGTGATCTACGATACCACGCGGTGATATACGCTGATACGGCTGAACTACGTTACCGACAAATCTATATTTTTTACCTTTTTATAGTTTAAAATTAAAAAAGTTGTAGTTTTATGATTTTCCCTAAATTGAAACATCCCAATGAATGTCCATGCCAAATTTCAAGTCTTTAGCTTAAACGGTCGCTTCAGGAATTTAAGATCATCAGTGAGTCAGTCAGTTACACATGGGGCTGTATATATTATAGACTCGCCTACGGCTCGATGGGGGCTTCGCCCCCATGCCCCCTTAGAGGGTTGCCCCAAATTTGTTAATTGCTCTAAGTCTCAAGTACCGAACAGGCTAGACCCCCCCCCCCAAGGGGTTGCCCTAAATTCGTAAATTAATAAAAAGTCGAGTTTAAAATACGTTAGTTCCACGGAAGAACTGCACAGTCAAGACAGTAACAAAACCGTCAAATATACAAAATTCACAATCAATAGTTAACAAAGATTTTAAAAACTCATATGAATCGGTTTTAATATCCCTTCGTAATTAGAATTCGTTTAAAAGTTTTGAGCTGTAAATTTATAATGATTTATGTAAATATTTTAGGTGTTATGCTGGTAAAAATAACTTTAGATAAGACGATTGTTGTTGTGTTAGATGAAATGAAATTTCAATTAAAAGAGTTATGTTTGTTGTTGTTGCTATCATTATATTTAATAGTAGTAGTTATGGTAACAAATATTCCTCTGTTCGGTAGCTAATTATAAAGTTTTAAATTTCTATAAATTTTATGTATCCTATCCTATAATATAATACGAGCTATGTCTGAAGGGATGTGTGTTCCACGATCTCGAAATGTGGCTGTTAGATTTTGCTTAAACTTTGCACTTAAAAGTGTTTTGGCCCAAAATTAAGTTTAGAAACAGCCTCAGTCCCAGGAAAAATCTAAGTTGGTCTAAATTTAAGTTAACAAAATCGTTATATTTAACATTGGTCTTATAGGTTGCTATTTTGGTAACGAAATAACAACTAAAAGTAAACAAAAATAAAGGAACATAAATTTTAAGCAGTTTTTTAACAGCTGTTAGCTGTGAAGAGTCTTGTGTAGATTTAATATCTTGATTACCATGACACTATAACAAAAGTCAATTAAAACCAACGAGCAAGGCTCGGTTAACCTGGTACTAAATAGAGATACAATTATGGGGAAATTGACATAATCCAATGCCTCACCCAACTCAAATAAAAACTTGTAAATTTCAGGAGATAGAAGAAAAACGTTTAAATCACTGAAATAGCGTATAACATTCAAATCAATGAGCGAAAACAAGAATTAAAAAACATGAAAACAAAATAATAGGAAAGAATAAAAACAGGGTTGATCCGCAAAAAACCCCTACTATTACAAACTACTAATTATAAGAATATAAAATCGAGACCTGTGAAATAATAATTTATCCATAAAAACCTGTTAGTTTTGTTCAATAGCCGTTTAAAAATTCTTAAAAACATATTTTAAGTGTGTATTAAAATAAAATATAAAACACTGATTATAAACAATGCAGAAAGATAACACTTAACTGTCTATTAAGTATCGTACTAAGTAATAGAAGTATATAACGTTAAGATCACGGCACGAGCTACACAGAAAATTCATTGAATGCGTAATTCGGCTGAGGGGTTCACATGGGGTGAATTTGAATAAGTAATCTAAAATAAATTGAAATTAAACGAGAACCTAACATTTAAATCTATTACTTTTGTTCAACACTTATTTAAACATTCTCAAAAACAAATTGTAAGTGTGAAAAATTCGAATATAAGACACTGAATATAAATCAAACAGAAAGATAATAATAAACTGTCTATTAAGTATTGTACAAAGTAATCGAAGTATGTTACATTAAGATCACGGCTCAAGCTTCACAGAAAATCCATTCAATGTGAAGTTCGGCTGAGAATAATCCCGTGTGAATTTGAATAAGTAATCTAAAGTAGATTGAAACAAAACGAGAACCTACATTTAAATCTGTTAGTTCAGCTAAACAGTTATTTAAAAATTCCCTAAAACATATTTATGATGTGTGTAAAATATAAAAGAAACGATCTTTCAATGCAGCAGAATCTCATTGCTATATTGAAGTCAAATGGATAACGGTTTGTTATATATGAGGGATACTAACGTTACCAACAGCAAGGAAGCAGGTGTAGTTAAAAGACATGATTTAAAAACAAGCGAGAACTAAGTGACTATTCACCCGCCATGGGAAATTAATTCATAGTAGAAGAAAATTCACCTTTGGTAAACATTCAAGATAGCGCATATTATGCATAAGCTACAAATTAGGGTATTATCACTGTATATATTATCGAGTATAACCCTGGGTCCCTGGTGAAATAACCCGCTCTCAATACAAAATAACGCCGTAGGGTACAATATATATTAGAGTCTATCCATCGAAGGATACAATGAGTATATGAAACACGGGTGTAGTTGAAAGAGATCATTTAAACACGAGCGAGAACTAAACCTGAAGAGTGATCTACGATACCACGCGGTGATATACGCTGATACGGCTGAACTACGTTACCGACAAATCTATATTTTTTACCTTTTTATAGTTTAAAATTAAAAAAGTTGTAGTTTTATGATTTTCCCTAAATTGAAACATCCCAATGAATGTCCATGCCAAATTTCAAGTCTTTAGCTTAAACGGTCGCTTCAGGAATTTAAGATCATCAGTGAGTCAGTCAGTTACACATGGGGCTGTATATATTATAGACTCGCCTACGGCTCGATGGGGGCTTCGCCCCCATGCCCCCTTAGAGGGTTGCCCCAAATTTGTTAATTGCTCTAAGTCTCAAGTACCGAACAGGCTAGACCCCCCCCCCCCAAGGGGTTGCCCTAAATTCGTAAATTAATAAAAAGTCGAGTTTAAAATACGTTAGTTCCACGGAAGAACTGCACAGTCAAGACAGTAACAAAACCGTCAAATATACAAAATTCACAATCAATAGTTAACAAAGATTTTAAAAACTCATATGAATCGGTTTTAATATCCCTTCGTAATTAGAATTCGTTTAAAAGTTTTGAGCTGTAAATTTATAATGATTTATGTAAATATTTTAGGTGTTATGCTGGTAAAAATAACTTTAGATAAGACGATTGTTGTTGTGTTAGATGAAATGAAATTTCAATTAAAAGAGTTATGTTTGTTGTTGTTGCTATCATTATATTTAATAGTAGTAGTTATGGTAACAAATATTCCTCTGTTCGGTAGCTAATTATAAAGTTTTAAATTTCTATAAATTTTATGTATCCTATCCTATAATATAATACGAGCTATGTCTGAAGGGATGTGTGTTCCACGATCTCGAAATGTGGCTGTTAGATTTTGCTTAAACTTTGCACTTAAAAGTGTTTTGGCCCAAAATTAAGTTTAGAAACAGCCTCAGTCCCAGGAAAAATCTAAGTTGGTCTAAATTTAAGTTAACAAAATCGTTATATTTAACATTGGTCTTATAGGTTGCTATTTTGGTAACGAAATAACAACTAAAAGTAAACAAAAATAAAGGAACATAAATTTTAAGCAGTTTTTTAACAGCTGTTAGCTGTGAAGAGTCTTGTGTAGATTTAATATCTTGATTACCATGACACTATAACAAAAGTCAATTAAAACCAACGAGCAAGGCTCGGTTAACCTGGTACTAAATAGAGATACAATTATGGGGAAATTGACATAATCCAATGCCTCACCCAACTCAAATAAAAACTTGTAAATTTCAGGAGATAGAAGAAAAACGTTTAAATCACTGAAATAGCGTATAACATTCAAATCAATGAGCGAAAACAAGAATTAAAAAACATGAAAACAAAATAATAGGAAAGAATAAAAACAGGGTTGATCCGCAAAAAACCCCTACTATTACAAACTACTAATTATAAGAATATAAAATCGAGACCTGTGAAATAATAATTTATTCATAAAAACCTGTTTGTTTTGTTCAATAGTCATTTAAAAATTTTCAAAAACATATTTTAAGTGTGTATTAAAATATAATGTAAAACACTGAATATAAATAAAACAGAAAGATAATAATTAACTGTCTATTAATTATTGTACAAAGTAATAGAAGTATATTACGTTAAGGTCACTGCACGAGCAACACAGTAAATTTATTGAATGCGAAATTCGGCCAAAAGTTTAACTTGGGGTGAATTTGAATTAGTAATCTAAAATAAGGTGAAAATGAAACGCGAACCTAACATTTAAATCTGTTCTTTTTGTTCAATACTCATTTAAAAATTCTCAAAAACATATTTTAAGTGTGTATTAAAATATAATGTAAAACACTGAATATAAATAAACAGAAAGATAATAATTAACTGTCTATTAATTATTGTACAGAGTATTAGAAGTATATACGTTAAGATCACGGCACGAGCTACACAATAGATTCATTGATTGCGAAATTCGGCCGAAAGTGTGACCTGGGGTGAATTTGAATTAGTAATCTGAAATGAGGTGAAATGAAACGAGAACCTAACATTTAAATGTGTTCATTTTGTTCAATACTTATTTAAACATTCTCAAAAACATATTTATAAGTGTGAAAAAATATCTAATATAAGACACTGAATACAAATCAAACAAAAAGATAATAAATATCTGTCTATTAAGTATTGTACAAAGTAATCGAAGTATGTTACGTTAAGATCACAGCTCAAGCTTCACAGCAAAATTCATGTGGTTCGAAATTCGGCCGAAAGGACAATCTAGTGTGAATTTAAATAATTCAGGTTGAAATAATAAAACGTCTTCCAACACTACTCGATATATTTACACTTATACTGTAAATGTTTACAGACGGTAAATATACGTAAAAGATCTTATAATGGCATTATAAGATCTTGCCATAGATATTTGCCATTATAAGATTTTTTATGTATATTTACCGTCTGTAAACATTTACAGTATAAGTGTAAATATATCGAGTAGTGTTTGAAGACGTTTTATTATTTCAACCTGAATATCAATACCAGCACGTATAATGCTAATCAAGAAGTTATTTAATTTAAATAAATAATCTTAAATAAATTGAAAACAAAATGAGAGACAAACATTAAAACCTGTTAGTTATGTTCATTAGTGGTTTAAAAATTCTCAAAAACAAAATCGTTCATGAAAGGCGTTCATATCTTCAATAACTACAATGCTAGTATCAAACTCGGGTGTAGTTGAAAGAGATGATTTAAACACGAGCGAGAACTAAACCTGCAAAGTGATCTACAATACCACGCGGTGATATACGCTGATGCGGCTGAACTACGTTACCGACAAATCTATATTTTTTAATTTTTTTATAGTTTAAAAGTAAAAAAGTTGTAGTTTTATGATTTTCCCTAAATTGAAACATCTCTAGGAATGTCCATGCCAAATTTCAAGTCTCTATCTTAAACGGTCGCTTCAGGAATTTAAGATCATCAGTGAGTCAGTCAGTCAGTTACACATGCGGCTGTATATATTATGGACTCGCCTGCGGCTCGATGGGGGCTTCGCCCCCATGCCCCTTTAGAGGGTTGCCCCAAATTTGTTAATTGCTCTAAGTCTCAAGTACCGACAGGCTAGACCCCCCCCTCAAAGGGTTGCCCTAAATTCGTAAATTAATAAAAAGTTGAGTTTAAAATACGTTAGTTCCACGAAAGAACTGCACAGTCAAGACAGTAACAAAACCGTCAAATACACAACGTTGGTCTAAATTTAAGTTAACAAAATCGTTATTTTTAACATTGGTCTTATAGGTTGCTATTTTGGTAACGAAAGAACAACTAAAAGTAAACAAAAATAAAGGAACATAAATTTAAAGCAGTTTTTTAACAGCTGTTAGCTGTGAAGAGTCTGGTGTAGATTTAATAGCTTGATTACCATGACACTATAACAAAAGTCAATTAAAACCAACGAGCAAGGCTCGGTTAACCTGGTACTAAATAGAGATACAATTATGGGAAAATTGACATAATCCAATGCCTCACCCATCTCAAATAAAAACTTGTAAATTTCAGGAGATAGAAGAAAAACGTTTAAATCACTGAAATAGCGTATAACATCCAAATCAATGAGCGAAAACAAGAATTAAAAAACATGAAAACAAAATAATAGGAAAGAATAAAAACGGGGTTGATCCGCAAAAAACCCCTACTATTACAAACTACTAATTATAAGAATATAAAATCGAGACCTGTGAAATAATAATTTATTCATAAAAACCTGTTTGTTTAGTTCAATAGTCATTTAAAAATTTTCAAAAACATATTTTAAGTGTGTATTAAAATATAATGTAAAACACTGAATATAAATAAAACAGAAAGATAATAATTACCTGTCTATTAATTATCATACAAAGTAATAGAAGTTAAGGTCACGGCACGAGCAACACAGTAAATTCATTGAATGCGAAATTCGGCCGAAAGCTTAACTTGGGGTGAATTTGAATTAGTAATCTGGAATGAGGTGAAAATGAAACGAGAACCTAACATTTAAATGTGTTCATTTTGTTCAATACTTATTTAAACATTCTCAAAAACATATTTATAAGTGTGAAAAAAATATCTAATATAAGACACTGAATACAAATCAAACAAAAAGATAATAAATATCTGTCTATTAATTATTGTACAAAGTAATCGAAGTATGTTACGTTAAGATCACAGCTCAAGCTTCACAGCAAAATTCATAACGTTAAGATCACGGCACGAGCTACACAGAAAATTCATTGAATGCGTGATTCGGCTGAGGGGTTCTCATGGGGTGAATTTGAATAAGTAATCTAAAATAAATTGAAATTAAACGAAAACCTAACATTTAAATCTATTACTTTTGTTCAACACTTATTTAAACATTCTCAAAAACAAATTTTAAGTGTGAAAAATTCAAATATAAGACACTGAATATAAATCAAACAGAAAGATAATAATAAACTGTCTATTAAGTATTGTACAAAGTAATCGAAGTATGTTACGTTAAGATCACGGCTCAAGCTTCACAGAAAATCTATTCAATGCGAAGTTCGGCGGAGAATAATCCCGTGTGAATTTGAATAAGTAATCTAAAATAAATTGAAACAAAACGAGAACCTACATTTAAATATGTTAGTTCAGCTAAACAGTTATTTAAAAATTCCCTAAAACATACGATATTTATGATGTGTGTAATATATAAAGGAAACGAGCTTTCAATGCAGCATAATCTCATTGCTATTTTGAAGTAAAATGGATAACGGTTTGTTATATATGAGGGATACTGACGTTGCCAACAGCAAGGAAGCAGGTGTAGTTAAAAGACATGATTTAAATACAAGCGAGAACTAAGCGACTATTCACCCGCCATGGGAAATTAATTCATAGTAGGAGAAGAAAATTCACCTTTGGTAAACATTCAAGATAGCGCATATGCTGCATAAGCTACAAATTAGGGAATTATCACTGTATATATTATCTAGTATAACCCTGGGTCCCTGGTGAAATAACCCGCTCTCAATACAAAATAACGCCGTAGTTTACAATATATATTAGAGTCTATCCATCGAAGGATACAATGAGTATATCAAACACGGGTGTAGTTGAAAGAGATCATTTAAACGCAAGCGAGAACTAAACCTGAAGAGTGATCTACGATACCACACGCGGTGATATACGCTGATACGGCTGAACTACGTTACCGACAAATCTATATTTATTACCTTTTTTATAGTTTAAAAGTAAAAAAGTTGTAGTTTTATGATTTTTCCTAAATTGAAACATCTCAATGAATGTCCATGCCAAATTTCAAGTCTCTATCTTAAACGGTCGCTTCAGGAATTTAAGATCATCAGTGAGTCAGTCAGTTACACATGGGGCTGTATATATTATGGACTCGCCTACGGCTCGATGGGGGCTCCGCCCCCATGCCCCCTTTGGGGGTTGCCCCGAATTCGTTGAATAATTTAAAGTCAAGTATTGAACAGGCTAGTTCCACCAACTAACTGGACAGCGAAGACAGTAAAAAAACGCGCTAATACGCACTCTTCACAATCAATAATAATAATAACAATAATATCCTTTGAAAATATTTCACGGGGCTCAGCCCCCATGCCCCCTAGTTGATTTTACTAATTTCGTTAATCATTCACAAAGTCTCAAATAATGAACTTTCTAGTTCCACTAAAGTACTGAACAGGCTAGTTCCATCGAAGTTTTGAAAAGCTAAGTTTTAAATTACGTGTAACTCTACTACAAAAGTGTGTGATACTAACTCCTCCACGTTACCAACCACTTGGTCTGGAACGTCAACGATTTTAGATGCGGCACAGAAAAATTGCAATGGGGCAAAATTAATCCAAATTAAGTATCTTTAAATTAAATTTTCATTGATAAAAAAAATGTAATGTGCCCACTATAGCAAAACAATAATGCTAATAAATAGAAAATAATTGATTATGTGAAAATAACTATTAAAATAATAAAATAATCAAGCTATAATAATAGAAAGTAACACTTAAACCAAATCTAGCATCGCCAACCACGATATTAAAAGAATCGGAAAATGAAAACTAATAAAAATTGAAGTTTTGAAAAGCTAAGTTATTAATTTACTTGTAACTCTACTAAAATGTGTGATGCTAACTATTCCACGTTACCAACTACTAAGCCTGAAACGTCAACGAGTTAACATGCGTCACATTAAAATTGCAATGGGTCAAAATTATTCCAAATTAAGTATTTTTAAATGAGATTTTCGTAAATTTTAAAATAATGTTATATGCCCATTAGAGTAAAACAATAATGCTAAAAAATAGAAAATAACCAATAGTAAGTGTGAAAATTACTATTAAAATAATAAAAAATCAAGCTATGCTAGTTAATACTCTTAAGAAATTAAAAATACAATTTGAACTAAATATAGTATCGCCAACCACGATATTAAAAGAATCTGCTGATACAAACTAATTAAAAATAAAAACTTGTAAATTTCAGGATATAGAAGAAAAACGTTTAAATTACTGAAATAGCAAATAACATTCAAATCAATAAGCGAAAACAAGAATTTAATAACATGAAAACAAAATCATAGGAAATAATAAAAACGGGGTAGATTCGCAAAAAACCCCTACTATTACAAACTACTACTAATTATAAGAATATAAAATCTAGACCTGTGAAATAATAATTTATCCATAAAAACCTGTTAGTTTTGTTCAATAGCCGTTTAAAAATTCTTAAAAACATATTTTAAGTGTGTATTAAAATAAAATATAAAACACTGATTATAAACAATGCAGAAAGATAATACTTAACTGTCTATTAAGTATCGTACTAAGTAATAGAAGTATATAACGTTAAGATCACGGCACGAGCTACACAGAAAATTCATTGAATGCGTAATTCGGCTGAGGGGTTCACATGGGGTGAATTTGAATAAGTAATCTAAAATAAATTGAAATTAAACAAGAACTTAACATTTAAATCTATTACTTTTGTTCAACACTTATTTAAACATTCTCAAAAATAAATTTTAAGTGTGAAAAATTCGAATATAAGACACTGAATATAAATCAAACAGAAAGATAATAATAAACTGTCTATTAAGTATTGTACAAAGTAATCGAAGTATGTTACGTTAAGATCACGGCTCAAGCTTCACAGAAAATCCATTCAATGCGAAGTTCGGCGGAGAATAATCCCGTGTGAATTTGAATAAGTAATCTAAAATAAATTGAAACAAAACGAGAACCTACATTTAAATCTGTTAGTTCAGCTAAACAGATATTTAAAAATTCCCTAAAACATATTTATGATGTGAGTAAAATATAAAAGAAACGAGCTTTTAATGCAGCATAATCTCATGGCTATTTTGAAGTCAAATGGATAACAGTTTGTTATATGTGAGGGATACTAATGTTGCCAACAGCAAGGAAGCAGGTGTAGTTAAAAGACATGATTTAAATACAAGCGAGAACTAAGCGACTATTCACCCGCCATGGGAAATTAATTCATAGTAGGATAAGAAAATTCACCTTTGGTAAACATTCAAGATCGCGCATATGCTGCATAATCTACAAATTAAGGAATTATCACTGTATATATTATCGAGTATAACCCTGGGTCCCTGGTGAAATAACCCGCTCTCAATACAAAATAACGCCGTAGTTTACAATATATTAGAGTCTATCCATCGAAGGATACAATGAGTATATCAAACACGGGTGTAGTTGAAAGAGATCATTTAAACACGAGCGAGAACTAAACCTGAAGAGTGATCTACGATACCACGCGGTGATATACGCTGATACGGCTGAACTACGTTACCGACAAATCTATATTTTTTACCTTTTTTATAGTTTAAAAGTAAAAAAGTTGTAGTTTTATGATTTTTCCTAAATTGAAACATCTCAATGAATGTCCATGCCAAATTTCAAGTCTCTATCTTAAACGGTCGCTTCAGGAATTTAAGATCATCAGTGAGTCAGTCAGTTACACATGGGGCTGTATATATTATGGACTCGCCTACGGCTCGATGGGGGCTCCGCCCCCATGCCCCCTTTGGAGGTTGACCCGAATATGTTGAATAATTTAAAGTCAAGTATTGAATAGGCTAGTTCCACCAACTAACTGGACAGCGAAGACAGTAACAAAACGGGCGAATACGCACTCTTCACAATCAATAATAATAATAACAATAACAATAATATCCTTTGAAAATATTTCACGGGGCTCAGCCCCCATGCCCCCTAGTTGATTTTACTAATTTCGTTAATCATTCACAAAGTCTCAAATAATGAACTTTCTAGTTCCACTAAAGTACTGAACAGGCTAGTTCCATCGAAGTTTTGAAAAGCTAAGTTTTAAATTACGTGTAACTCTACAACAAAAGTGTGTGATACTAACTCCTCCACGTTACCAACCACTTGGTCTGGAACGTCAACGATTTTAGATGCGGCACAGAAAAATTGCAATGGGGCAAAATTAATCCAAATTAAGTATCTTTAAATAAAATTTTCATTGATAAAAAAATGTAATGTGCCCACTATAGCAAAACAATAATGCTAAAAAATAGAAAATAATTGACTATGTGAAAATAACTATTAAAATAATAAAATAATCAAACTATAATAATGCATAAACTAAAGAAATTGAAAGTAACACTTAAACCAAATCTAGCATCGCCAACCACGATATTAAAATAATCGGAAAATAAAAACTAATAAAAATTGAAGTTTTTAAAAGCTAAGTTATTAATTTACTTGTAACTCTACTAAAATGTGTGATGCTAACTATTCCACGTTACCAACTACTTAGTCTGAAACGTCAACGAGTTAACATGCGTCACATTAAAATTGCAATGGATCAAAATTATTCCAAATTAAGTATTTTTAAATGAGATTTTCGTAAATTTTAAAAATAATGTAATATGCCCATTAGAGTAAAACAATAATGCTAAAAAATAGAAAATAACCAATAGTAAGTTTGAATTTTACTATTAAAATAATAAAAAAAATCAAGCTATGCTAGTTAATAAACTTAAGAAATTAAAAATACAATTTGAACTAAATATAGTATCGCCAACCACGATATTAAAAGAATCTGCTGATACATACTAATTAAAAATAAAAACTTGTATATTTCAGGATATAGAAGAAAAACGTTTAAATTACTGAAATAGCAAATAACATTCAAATCAATAAGCGAAAACAAGAATTAAATAACATGAAAACAAAATCATAGGAAATAATAAAAACGGGGTAGATCCGCAAAAAACCCCTACTATTACAAACTACTACTAATTATAAGAATATAAAATCTAGACCTGTGAAATAATAATTTATCCATAAAAACCTGTTAGTTTTGTTCAATAGCCGTTTAAAAATTCTTAAAAACATATTTTAAGTGTGTATTAAAATAAAATATAAAACACTGATTATAAACAATGCAGAAAGATAATACTTAACTGTCTATTAAGTATCGTACTAAGTAATAGGAGTATATAACGTTAAGATCACGGCACGAGCTACACAGAAAATTCATTGAATGCGTAATTCGGCTGAGGGGTTCACATAGGGTGAATTTGAATAAGTAATCTAAAATAAATTGAAATTAAACGAGAACCTAACATTTAAATCTATTACTTTTGCTCAACACTTATTTAAACATTCTCAAAAACAAATTTTAAGTGTGAAAAATTCGAATATAAGACACTAAATATAAATCAAACAGAAAGATAATAATAAACTGTCTATTAAGTATTGTACAAAGTAATCGAAGTATGTTACGTTAAGATCACGGCTCAAGCTTCACAGAAAATCCATTCAATGCGAAGTTCAGTGGAGAATAATCCCGTGTGAATTTGAATAAGTAATCTAAAATAAATTGAAACAAAACGAGAACCTACATTTAAATCTGTTAGTTCAGCTAAACAGTTATTTAAAAATTCCCTAAAACATATTTATGATGTGTGTAAAATATAAAAGAAACGAGCTTTCAATGCAGCATAATCTCATTGCTATTTAGAAGTCAAATGGATAAGTTTATTATGTATGAGGGATACTAACGTTGCCAATAGCAAGGAAGCAGGTGTAGTTAAAAGACATGATTTAAATACAAGCGAGAACTAAGCGACTATTCACCCGCCATGGGAAATTAATTCATAGTAGGAGAAGAAAATTCACCTTTGGTAAACATTCAAGATAGCGCATATGCTACAAATTAGGGAATTATCACTGTATATATTATCGAGTATAACCCTGGGTCCCTGGTGAAATAACCCGCTCTCTATACAAATTAACGCCGTAGTTTACAATATATATAAGAGTATCCATCGAAGGATACCACGAGTATATCAAACACGGGTGTAGTTGAAAGAGATCATTTAAACACGAGCGAGAACTAAACCTGCAAGATCTACGTTACCCAAACGGTGATATATGCTCACACGGCTGAACTACGTTACCGACAAATCTATATTTTTTACCTTTTTTATAGTTTAAAAGTAAAAAAATCGTAGTTTTATGATTTTCCCTAAATTGAAACATCTCAAAGAATGTCCATGCCAAATTTCAAGTCTCTATCTTAAACGGTCGCTTCAGGAATTTAATATCATCAGTGAGTGAGTGAGTGAGTGAGTCAGTTACACATGGGGTTGTTACACATGGGGTTACTCGATGGGGCTCCGCCCCATGTCCCCTTAGGGGTTGCCCTAAATTCGTAAATTAATAAGAAGTCTACTTGTTAAACAGGTTAGTTCCAACCGAAGAACGGGTCAGCCAAGGCAGTAACAAAAGTGTCTTATATACACTACTAACAATCAATAATAATAAAACGCTTTGAAAATCGTCTACGGGTTTTTAAACCCCCTTCCTAATTCATCTTAATTCGTTAAAAAAATATAATTGATAGTTGTGAAATAATAAATAACCATGTAAATAATTTAGGTATTATGCTCAATATCGGTACTGTAGAAAATTTTTGATACGCATATGACTGAATTAATTGGCGTATTATGAAAAAAAGAAGTGAAATAAATATTTCAGCTTCAATTTAAGTAGGTTGTACTAAAAAAGGCAAAAGAAGCATATTTGTAAGTACAAAAATATAATTTAAGTCAAGATTATTGTAGCTGTGTTTAATGAAAAGAAGTTTAAAAACAAAGAGTTTGAATGTAGTTGTGGTTCTTGCTATAAATATAATTAGTAGTGGTAGTTACAGTAATAAATGTTTCTCTGTTATTTAGCCAGCTCTTGGAGTTGCAATCGTGGAAGAAGTGACATAATCCCCTGAATCACCCAACTCAAATGAGAAATTAAAAACTTCAGGAAATAGATTACAAAGGTTTAAATCAAAGAAACAACGAATAAAATTTAAATCAATGAGTCAAAACAATAATTAAATAACATGAAAACAAACAAAATTAAAGGAAAATAATAAAAACGGGGTGGATCCGCAAAAGACCCCTACTATTAGAAAACATTTTACTGTTTGTTTTTGAAAAGTTAAGTTTTAAATTACGTGTAGCTCTACTACAAAAATGTGTGATACTAACTCCTCCACGTTACCAACCACTTGGTCTGGAACGTCAACGATTTTAGATGCGGCACAGAAAAATTGCAATGGGGCAAAATTAATCCAAATTAAAGTATCTTTAAATTAAATTTTCATAGATAAAAAAATGTAATGTGCCCACTATAGCAAAACAATAATGCTAACAAATAGAAATAATTGACTATGTGAAAATAACTATTAAAATAATCAAATAATCAAGCTATAATAATGCATAAACTAAAGAAATTTAAAGTAACACTTAAACCAAATCTAGCATCGCTAACCACGATATTAAAAGAATCGGAAAATAAAAACTAATAAAAATCGAAGTATTGAAAAGCTAAGTTATTAATTTACTTGTATTTCTACTAAAATGTGTGATGCTAACTATTCCACGTCACCAACTACTTAGTCTGAAACGTCAACGAGTTAACATGCGTCACATTAAAATTGCAATGGGTCAAAATTATTCCAAATTAAGTATTTTTAAATGAGATTTTCGTACATTAAAAAAAAATGTAACATGCCCATTAGAGTAAAAGAATAATGCTAAAAAATAGAAAATAACCAATAATAAGTGTGAAAATTGCTATTAAAATAATAAAAAATCAAGCTATGCTAGTTAATAAACTTAAGAAATTAAAAATACAATTTGAACTAAATATAGTATCGCCAACCACGATATTAAAAGAATCGGCTGATACAAACTAATTAAAAATAAAAACTTGTAAATTTCAGGATATAGAAGAAAAACGTTTAAATTACTGAAATAGCAAATAACATTCAAATCAATAAGCGAAAACAAGAATTAAATAACATGAAAACAAAATCATAGGAAATAATAAAAACGGAGTAGATCCGCAAAAAACCCCTACTATTACAAACTACTAATTATAAGAATATAAAATCTAGACCTGTGAAATAATAATTTATTCATAAAAACCTGTTAGTTTTGTTCAATAGCCGTTTAAAAATTCTTAAAACATATTTTAAGTGGGTATTAAAATAAAATATAAAGCACTGAATATAAATAATGCAGAAAGATAATAATTAACTGTCTATTAAGTATCATACTAAGTAATAGAAGTATATAACGTTAAGATCACGGCACGAGCTACACAGAAAATTCATTGAATGCGAAATTCGGCTGAGAGGTTCACATGGGGTGAATTTGAATAAGTAATCTAAAATAAATTGAAATGAAACGAGAAACTAGCATTTAAATCTGTTCTTTTTGTTCACCACTTATTTAAACATTCTAAAAAAAATTTAAGTTTGAAAAAATCTAATATAAGACACTGAATATAAATCAAACAGAAAGATAGTAATTAACTATTAAGTATTTTACAAAGTAATCGAAGTATGTTGCGTTAAGATCACGGCTCAAGCTTCACAGAAAATCCATTCGATGCGAAATTCGGCCGGAAGAATAATTCCGTGTGAATTTGAATAAGTAATCTAAAATAAATTGAAACAAAACGAGAACCTAACATTTAAATCTGTTAATTCTGCTTAACAGTTATTTAAAAATTCCCTAAGACATATTTATGATGTGTGTAAAAATATAAAAGAAACGAGCTTTCAATGCAGCACAAATTAGAGTGTATCCATCGAACACGGGTGTAGTTGAAAAAGATCATTTAAACACGAGCGAGAACTAAACCCGAAGAGTGATCTACGATACCACGCGGTGATATAGGCTGATACGGCTGAACTACGTTACCGACAAATCTATATTTTTTACCTTTTTTATAGTTTAAAATTAAATAAAGTTGTAGTTTTATGATTTTCCCTAAATTGAAACATCTCAAAGAATGTCCATGCCAAATTTCAAGTCTCTATCTTAAACGGTCGCTTCAGGAATTTAAGATCATCAGTGAGTCAGTCAGTTACACATGGGGCTGTATATATTATAGACTCGCCTACGGCTCGATGGGGCTTCGCCCCATGCCCCTTAGGGGTTTCCCTAAATTGGTAAATTAATAAGAAGTCAAGTTGTTAAACAGGTTAGTTCCAACCGAAGAACGGGTCAGCCGAGACAGTAACAAAACTATCTAATACTCTAAATTCACAATCGATAGTAAAAAAAGCTTTAATAATCTCCTATTAGTAGGTTTTAATACTCCTCCTTAGTAAATAGTTTTAAAAAAAATTGAGCTGTGAGATAAATATTATTTATGTAAATATTCTAGGTGTTATGCTTGATGGAGGGTCCAACCCAATAATTGGTTGCCCCAATTCCTTAAATTACTGTCAAAACCTCATACAATGAACAGGCTAGTTGAGGGCTCAACTCCAACGGCAGTAACAGAAGCTGCCAATATACACTACTCACAATAAATAATAATAAGCTTTGAAATTTGCTCACGGCTCATGGTATAATCCCACTCCCCCCTTAATTCGTAAAAAATATAATGGAGTTGTGAAATATTAATGAACTATGTAAATAGTCATGCTCAAAAGTTGTGTAAAAATTTGGAGATACGATTATGATTGCACATGATTGAGGTAATAATAGCTGTATTCTGAAAAGATAAAAGTGGAATAAAATTATAAGTTTATATAGAGGATCGTTGTATGTAATAGAAGAAAAACGGGACAAAATCAAGATATATGAAATTATAAAAAAAATGGTATAGGCTAAGATGCTTCAGTTCCGCCACGGGGTGGCCAAGAAACGCAGGAATCATATATGTACCATATAGAGAAACGATAACAATTTTATCATTCAAAATCAGAAATTATTAGTTTAACAATTTTAAATGTTATATATATATATATATATATATATATATATATATATATTAGTTCAGAAAATTAATAAAAATTAAGCCCTAGTAGTATGTAATAGATCACAGGGTATTAGGTACTATAATCATGAAGTCTTTAAGTTTTTATATAGTCTTAAAATGAAGAAAGTTGCAACTTAAGAACCATAAAATCGGCGTACATTATGCATTTTCAACCAATGGTAGTAAAAAAAAACCAATTGTGAAATAATAGCCAAAAAAGGATTATCGGTTAAATTAAAATATACTGAAAGAGTTACAATAATTGATAAGTATAGAATAGTTTTAAATTACAACAATAATAGGGTTAATCGAGACTTTAGGTGAGAGCACTGCATTGAAGAAGTTTGACGGACAAAGTGGCAGCGAGAAAAATTACTATTGAGTTTAATTCAATTGGTTATTATAATATTTCTCAGCCCGATGGGTCATCAGATATGTAGATGGTTTAAAAAAACGTCGGAAGTAGGTAAACATTAGCCAAGGTAAGAATGGAAAGTTCAATCGTTCTATAACTTGATATGTTCAATCGTTTCCTAAACTAAAATCTAAGCCTGATTGGACGGCAGCAAATAGGTCAAAGACCGGATGTCAAACGTGTTGGGACACGTTCAACCTTCAAAGTAAAACTGCACCAGAACTATCAACTGAAGCGCTATATTCAATCTGGGGATTCATATAGAGAGACAGCATACAAATAGTAGAAAATTAAGAATAATTACTGTATTAGGGTTTTTTTTGTGCGAAAACCTACAAGAAATTTTCCAGCATGAGAAGACTAAAATCTAGAAAATGTAGTAAGACCTACAATATTTTTAGCAATTAATCATTTACTTTGCGGGCGTTACTGCGGCAAAAAATATGCTGTACTAGAATAATATGTTTAAAGTATTCGCACAAGCTTCGTAGAGCTCACCATAGTAATGATAAAATTAATAATATAATATTGTAACAAAGTATTCCAGCACTACGCTCAATCGTCTCTCAAAAGACAAGAGTAATAGCAATAGCCAATATGAACAAATGAATTTAAATAAAACGAAACGAGAACCTCACATTTCAATCAACATTTTCGTATTACTTTAGAGTACGTGCATTAAATTTATTTCACCATCCTTAAAACAAATGCTATATTACAGTTACAGCTATATTACAATATACTGTAAACTGAAATTTACACTAACGTAGTTTATACAACGCTTAAGATCACTGCTCAGCAAAACTGTCACGAAAACTTCATCAGGAACAGGTGTGGTTAAAAGACATAATTTAAATACAACCGAGAATTAAGCGACCTTAATTTAAAGTTACTATAGAAATCATAGCGGACATCACCTAAATGTAAATATACGCTTTCGATTCAGTAAACTTCATTTTCAATAATAACACAACAATCAGAAGGAAAACCATACGCAAACAACTATGCACCCAATTGAGAGTAATTATCAGGAAGAGGTGTAGTTAAAAGACATCATTTAAATACAAGCGAGAACTAAGCGACTATAATAGCGCTCCAAGCGATATCTTTAAGAACCAACCTACTTCCTTACCGACACCTCGGTATTTTTATAATTTGAAAGTTGAAAATTTGTAGTTTTTGGGCATAATAAAATCAAAGCTAGTATTACCCTGGTGAAATAACCCGCTCTCAATGCATCGAATCACCGTCGTGTACATGAAGATGTTCATGTTCGTATGAAATACAATATTTGTATCAAACACGGGTGTAGTTGTAAGAGATCATTTAAACACGAGCGAGAACTAAACCTGCAAGATCTACGTTACCCAAACGGTGATATATGCTCACACGGCTGAACTACGTTACCGACAAATCTATATTTTTTACCTTTTTTATAGTTTAAAAGTAAAAAAATCGTAGTTTTATGATTTTCCCTAAATTGAAACATCTCAAAGAATGTCCATGCCAAATTTCAAGTCTCTATCTTAAACGGTCGCTTCAGGACATTACTATCATCAGTGAGTCAGTCAGTTACACATAGGGCTGTATATATTATAGACTCGCCTTCGGCTCGATGGGGGCTCCGCCCCCATGCCCCCTGAGGAGTTTCCCCCTAGTTTGAATTAATAAAAAGTCAAGTTTGAAATAGTTTAGTTCCACACAAGATCTGGACAGCCAAGACAGTAACAACACCATCTAATACTCTAAATTCACAATCAATAGTAAAAAAAGCTTTAATAATCTCCTATTAGTAGGTTTTAATACCCCTCCTTAGTAAATAGTTTTAAAAAAATTGAGCTGTGAGATAAATATTATTTATGTAAATATTCTAGGTGTTATGCTTGATGGAGGGTCCAACCCAATAATTGGTTGCCCCAATTCCGTAAATTACTGTCAAAACCTCATACAATGAACAGGCTAGTTGAGGGTTCAACTCCAACGGCAGTAACAGAAGCCGCCAATACACACTACTCACAATAAATAATATTATGCTTTGAAATTTGCTCACGGCTCATGGTTTAATCCAACTCCCCCCTTAATTCGTTAAAAAATATAATGAAGTTGTGAAATATTAATGAACTATGTAAATAGTCATGCTCAAAAGTTGTTGTGTAAAAATTTGGAGATACGATCATGATTGCACATGATTGAGGTAATAATAGCTGTATTCTGAAAAGATAAAAGTGGAATAAAGTTATAAGTTTATATAGAGGATCGTTGTATGTAATAGAAGCAAAACGGGACAAAATCAAGATATTTGAAATAGAAAAAATATGATATAGGCTAAGATGCTTCAGTTCCGCCACGGGGTGGCCAAGAAACGCAGGAATCATATATGTACCATATAGAGAAACGATAACAATTTTATCATTCAAAATCAGCAATTATTAATTTAACAATCTTAAATGTTATATATATATTAGTTCAGAAAATTAATAAAAATAGAGGCCTATTAGTATGTAATAGATCACAGGGTATTAGGTACTATAATCATGAAGTCTTAAAGTCTTTATATAGTCTTATAATGAAGAAAGTTGCAGCTTAAGAACCATAAAATTGGCGTACACTATGCATTTTCAACCAATGGTAGTAAAAAAAAACCAAATGTGAAGTAATAGCCAAAAAAGGATTATCGGTTAATTAAAAATATATTGAAAGAGTTACAATAATTGATAAGTATATAATAGTTTTAAATTACAACAATAATAGGGTTAATCGAGACTTTATGCATTGAGGAAGTTTGACGGACAAAGTGGCAGCGAGAAAAATTACTATTGAGTTTAATTCAATTGGTTATTATAATATTTCTCAGCCTGATGTGTCATCAGATATATAAATGGTTTAAAAAAAACGTCGGAAGTAGGTAAACGTTAGCGAAGGTAATAATGGAAAGTTCAATCGTTCTATAACTTAATATGTTCAATCGTTTCCTAAACTAAAATCTAAGCATGATTGGACGGCAGCAAATAGGTCAAAGACCGGATGTCAAACGTGTTGGGACACGTTTCAACCTTCAAAGTAAAACTGCACCAGAACTATCAACTGAAGCGCTATATTCAATCTGGGGATTCATATAGAGAGACAGCATACAAATAGAAGAAAATTAAGTTATAATTACTGTATTAGGTAATTTTTTGTGCGAAAACCTACAAGAAATTTTCCAGCATGAGAAGACTAAAGTCTAGAAAATGTAGTAAGACCTAAAATATTTTTAGCAATTAATCATTTACTTTACGGGCGTTACTGCAGCAAAAAATATGCAGTACTAAAATAATATGTTTAAAGTATTCGCACAAGCTTCGTAGAGCTCACCATAGTAATGATAAAATTAATAATATAATATTATAACAAAGTATTCCAGCACTACGCTCAATCGTCTCTCAAAAGACAAGAGTAATAGCAATAGCCAATATGAACAAATGAATTTAAATAAAACGAAACGAGAACCTCACATTTCAATCAACATTTTCGTATTACTTTAGTGAACGTGCATTAAATTTATTTCAGCATCCTTAAAACAAATGTTATATTACAGTTACAGCTATATTACAATATACTGTTAACTGAAGTTTGCACTAACGTAGTTTATACAACGTTTAAGATCACTGCTCTGCAAAGCTGTCACGAAAACATCATCAGGAACAGGTGTGGTTAAAAGGCATAATTAAAATACAACCGAGAACTAAGCGACCTTTAAGTTACTATAGAAATCACAGCGGACATCACCTGAATTTAAAGATACGCTTTCGATTCAGTAAACTTCATTTTCAATAATAACACAGCAACCAGAAGGAAAACCATACGCAAACAACTATGCGCGCAATTGTGAATAATTATCAGGAAGAGGTGTAGTTAAAAGACATCATTTAAATACAAGCGAGAACTAAGCGACAATAATAGCGCTCCAAGCGACATCTTTAAGAACCAACGTACATCCTTACCGACACCTCGTCGTTTTAGAATTTTTTATAATTTGAAGGTTGAAAATTTGTAGCTTTTGATCATAATACTGTATAAATCAAAGCGAGTGTTACCCTGATGAAATGATCCGCCCTCAATGCATCGAAACACCGTCGTCTACATAAAGATGTTCATGTTTACTTGTAATACAATATTTATATCAAACACGGGTGTACTTGAGAGATCATTTAAACACGAGCGAGAACTAAACCTGCAAAATGATCTACGATACCACGCGGTGATATACGCTGATACGGCTGAACTACGTTACCGACAAATCTATATTTTTTACCTTTTTTATAGTTTAAAAATAAAAAAGTTGTAGTTTTATGATTTTCCCTAAATTGAAACATCTCAAAGAATGTCCATGCCAAATTTCAAGTCTCTAGCTTGAACGGTCGCTTCAGGACTTTACTATCATCAGTGAGTCAGTTACACATGGGGCTGTATATATTATAGACTCGCCTACGGCTCGATGGGGCTTCGCCCCATGCCCCTTAGGGGTTTCCCTAAATTGGTAAATTAATAAGAAGTCAAGTTGTTAAACAGGTTAGTTCCAACCGAAGAACGGGTCAGCCGAGACAGTAACAAAACTATCTAATACTCTAAATTCACAATCGATAGTAAAAAAAGCTTTAATAATCTCCTATTAGTAGGTTTTAATACTCCTCCTTAGTAAATAGTTTTAAAAAAAATTGAGCTGTGAGATAAATATTATTTATGTAAATATTCTAGGTGTTATGCTTGATGGAGGGTCCAACCCAATAATTGGTTGCCCCAATTCCTTAAATTACTGTCAAAACCTCATACAATGAACAGGCTAGTTGAGGGCTCAACTCCAACGGCAGTAACAGAAGCTGCCAATATACACTACTCACAATAAATAATAATAAGCTTTGAAATTTGCTCACGGCTCATGGTATAATCCCACTCCCCCCTTAATTCGTAAAAAATATAATGGAGTTGTGAAATATTAATGAACTATGTAAATAGTCATGCTCAAAAGTTGTGTAAAAATTTGGAGATACGATTATGATTGCACATGATTGAGGTAATAATAGCTGTATTCTGAAAAGATAAAAGTGGAATAAAATTATAAGTTTATATAGAGGATCGTTGTATGTAATAGAAGAAAAACGGGACAAAATCAAGATATATGAAATTATAAAAAAAAATGGTATAGGCTAAGATGCTTCAGTTCCGCCACGGGGTGGCCAAGAAACGCAGGAATCATATATGTACCATATAGAGAAACGATAACAATTTTATCATTCAAAATCAGAAATTATTAGTTTAACAATTTTAAATGTTATATATATATATATATATTAGTTCAGAAAATTAATAAAAATTAAGCCCTAGTAGTATGTAATAGATCACAGGGTATTAGGTACTATAATCATGAAGTCTTTAAGTCTTTATATAGTCTTAAAATGAAGAAAGTTGCAACTTAAGAACCATAAAATCGGCGTACATTATGCATTTTCAACCAATGGTAGTAAAAAAAAACCAATTGTGAAATAATAGCCAAAAAAGGATTATCGGTTAAATTAAAATATACTGAAAGAGTTACAATAATTGATAAGTATAGAATAGTTTTAAATTACAACAATAATAGGGTTAATCGAGACTTTAGGTGAGAGCACTGCATTGAAGAAGTTTGACGGACAAAGTGGCAGCGAGAAAAATTACTATTGAGTTTAATTCAATTGGTTATTATAATATTTCTCAGCCCGATGGGTCATCAGATATGTAGATGGTTTAAAAAAACGTCGGAAGTAGGTAAACATTAGCCAAGGTAAGAATGGAAAGTTCAATCGTTCTATAACTTGATATGTTCAATCGTTTCCTAAACTAAAATCTAAGCCTGATTGGACGGCAGCAAATAGGTCAAAGACCGGATGTCAAACGTGTTGGGACACGTTCAACCTTCAAAGTAAAACTGCACCAGAACTATCAACTGAAGCGCTATATTCAATCTGGGGATTCATATAGAGAGACAGCATACAAATAGTAGAAAATTAAGAATAATTACTGTATTAGGGTTTTTTTTGTGCGAAAACCTACAAGAAATTTTCCAGCATGAGAAGACTAAAGTCTAGAAAATGTAGTAAGACCTACAATATTTTTAGCAATTAATCATTTACTTTGCGGGCGTTACTGCGGCAAAAAATATGCTGTACTAGAATAATATGTTTAAAGTATTCGCACAAGCTTCGTAGAGCTCACCATAGTAATGATAAAATTAATAATATAATATTGTAACAAAGTATTCCAGCACTACGCTCAATCGTCTCTCAAAAGACAAGAGTAATAGCAATAGCCAATATGAACAAATGAATTTAAATAAAACGAAACGAGAACCTCACATTTCAATCAACATTTTCGTATTACTTTAGAGTACGTGCATTAAATTTATTTCACCATCCTTAAAACAAATGCTATATTACAGTTACAGCTATATTACAATATACTGTAAACTGAAATTTACACTAACGTAGTTTATACAACGCTTAAGATCACTGCTCAGCAAAACTGTCACGAAAACTTCATCAGGAACAGGTGTGGTTAAAAGACATAATTTAAATACAACCGAGAATTAAGCGACCTTAATTTAAAGTTACTATAGAAATCATAGCGGACATCACCTAAATGTAAATATACGCTTTCGATTCAGTAAACTTCATTTTCAATAATAACACAACAATCAGAAGGAAAACCATACGCAAACAACTATGCACCCAATTGAGAGTAATTATCAGGAAGAGGTGTAGTTAAAAGACATCATTTAAATACAAGCGAGAACTAAGCGACTATAATAGCGCTCCAAGCGATATCTTTAAGAACCAACCTACTTCCTTACCGACACCTCGGTATTTTTATAATTTGAAAGTTGAAAATTTGTAGTTTTTGGGCATAATAAAATCAAAGCTAGTATTACCCTGGTGAAATAACCCGCTCTCAATGCATCGAATCACCGTCGTGTACATGAAGATGTTCATGTTCGTATGAAATACAATATTTGTATCAAACACGGGTGTAGTTGTAAGAGATCATTTAAACACGAGCGAGAACTAAACCTGTAAGATCTACGTTACCCAAATGGTGATATATGCTCACACGGCTGAACTACGTTACCGACAAATCTATATTTTTTACCTTTTTTATAGTTTTAAAAGTAAAAAAATCGTAGTTTTATGATTTTCCCTAAATTGAAACATCTCAAAGAATGTCCATGCCAAATTTCAAGTCTCTATCTTAAACGGTCGCTTCAGGACATTACTATCATCAGTGAGTCAGTCAGTTACACATAGGGCTGTATATATTATAGACTCTCATTATGATATTCATTTGACAAGTAGGCTAAATCTATTGTCTTGCTAAGATTTGGTAACATTTACATTATACAGTTAGAAAATATAAACACTCAGGTTAAACAATAATGACATCAATAAACATCAATGGGATTATTAAAAAAATATAAATAGTAAAACTCTCGTTTTGTTTGAATGCACGAATGTTCAAATCGTTTTGTTTGTTTGACAAACAAAAACTTCCAAGATTATTTCAAATAAGCGAATAGAATGAGCTAATTCCTGAGGCGACTAAAACATGTTCCTGGGGTAACGAAGGTTATATCCTGGGGTAACGGAGCGGAGTGAACGAGTTAATCCCTCAGGCGAGTAAAACATGTTCCTCAGGTAACGAGGGTTATATCCTGGGGTAACGGAGCGGAGTGAACGAGCCAATCCCTCAGGCGAGTAAAAACATGTTCCTCAGGTAACGAGGGTTATATCCTGGGGTAACGGAGCAGAGTGAACGAGCCAATCCCTCAGTCGAGTAAAACATGTTCCTCAGGTAACGAGGGTTATATCCTGGTGTAACGTAGCGGAATGAACGAGCTAATCCCTCATACGAGTAAAAACATGTTCCTGAGGTAACGATGGTTATATCCTGGGGTAACGGAGCAGAGTGAACGAGCTAATCCCTCAGACGAGTAAAAACATGTTCCTGAGGTAACGAAGGTTATATCCTGGGGTAACGGAGCAGAGTGAACGAGCTAATCCCTCATACGAGTAAAACATGTTCCTGAGGTAACGAAGGTTATATCCTGGGGTAACGGAGCGGAGTAAACGAGCTAATCCCTCATACGAGTAAAACATGTTCCTGAGGTAACGAAGGTTATATCCTGGAGTAACGGAGCGGAGTGAACGAGCTAATCCCTCAGGCGAGTAAAACATGTTCCTGAGGTAACGAAGGTTATATCCTGCTGTAACGTAGCGGAGTGAACGTGCTAATCCCTCAGGCGAGTAAAACTAGTTCCTGAGGTAACGAAGATTATATCCTGCTGTAACGTAGCGGAGTGAACGAGCTAATCCCTCAAGCGAGTAAAACATGTTCCTGAGGTAACGAGGGTTATATCCTGCTGTAACGGAGTGGAGTGGACGAGCCAATCCCTCAGGCGAGTAAAACATGTTCCTCAGGTAACGAGTTTTATATCCTGGGGTAACGGAGTGGAGTGAACGAGCCAATCCCTCAGACGAGTAAAACATGTTCCTGAGGTAACGAAGGTTATATCCTGGGGTAACGAAGCAGAGTGAACGAGCTAATCTCTCATACCAGTAAAACATGTTCCTGAGGTAACGAAGGTTATATCATGGGGTAACGGAGCGGAGTGAACGAGCTAATCCCTCAGGCGAGTAAAACATGTTCCTGAGGTAACGAGGGTTATATCCTGGGGTAGCGTAGCGGAGTGAACGAGTTAATCCCTCAGGCGAGTAAAACATGTTCCTGAGGTAACGAGGGTTATATCCTGGGGTAACGTAGCGGAGTGAACGAGCTAATCCCTCAGGCGAGTAAAACATGTTCCTGAGGTAACGAGGGTTATATCCTGGGGTAACGGAGAGGAGTGAACGAGCCAATCCCTCAGGCGAGTAAAAAAATGTTCCTCAGGTAACGAGGGTTATATCCTGCTGTAACGGAGTGGAGTGGACGAGCCAATCCCTCAGGCGAGTAAAACATGTTCCTCAGGTAACGAGTTTTTATATCCTGGGGTAACGGAGTGGAGTGAACGAGCCAATCCCTCAGACGAGTAAAACATGTTTCTGAGGTAACGAAGGTTATATCCTGGGGTAACGAAGCAGAGTGAACGAGCTAATCCCTCATACGAGTAAAACATGTTCCTGAGGTAACGAAGGTTATATCCTGGGGTAAGGGAGCGGAAGTGAACGAGCTAATCCCTCAGGCGAGTAAAACATGTTCCTGAGGTAACGAGGGTTATATCCTGGGGTAGCGTAGCGGAGTGAACGAGTTAATCCCTCAGGCGAGTAAAACATGTTCCTGAGGTAACGAGGGTTATATCCTGGGGTAACGCAGCGGAGTGAACGAGCTAATCCCTCAGGCGAGTAAAACATGTTCCTCAGGTAACGAAGGTTATATCCTGGGGTAACGGAGCGGATGTGAACGAGCCAATCCCTCAGGCGAGTAAAAAATGTTCCTCAGGTAACGAGGGTTATATCCTGGGGTAACGGAGTGGAGTGAACGAGCCAATCCCTCAGACGAGTAAAACATGTTCCTCAGGTAACGAGGGTTATATCCTGCTGTAACGTAGCGGAGTGAACGAGCTAGAGCTAATACCTCAAGCGAGTAAAACATGTTCCTGAGGTAACGAAGATTATATCCTGCTGTAACGTAGCGGAGTGAACGAGCTAATCCCTCAGGCGAGTAAAACATGTTCCTCAGGTAACGAAGGTTATATCCTGGGGTAACGGAGCGGAGTGAACGAGCCAATCCCTCAGGCGAGTAAAACATGTTCCTCAGGTAACGAAGGTTATATCCTGGGGTAACGGAGCAAAGTGAACGAGCTAATCCCTCAGGCGAGTAAAACATGTTCCTGGGGTAACGAAGATTATATCCTGCTGTAACGTAGCGGAGTGAACGAGCTAATCCCTCAGGCGAGTAAAACATGTTCCTGGTTTAACGAAGATTATATCCTGCTGTAACGTAGCGGAGTGAACGAGCTAATCCCTCAGGCGAGTAAAACATGTTCCTGAGGTAACGAAGATTATATCCTGCTGTAACGTAGCGGAGTGAACGAGCTAATCCCTCAGGCGAGTAAAACATGTTCCTGAGGTAACGAAGATTATATCCTGCTGTAACCTAGCGGAGTGAACGAGCTAATCCCTCAGGCGAGTAAAACATGTTCCTGAGGTAACGAAGGTTATATCCTGCTGTAACGTAGCGGAGTGAACGAGCTAATCCCTCAGGCGAGTAAAAACATGTTCCTGAGGTAACGAAGATTATATCCTGCTGTAACGTAGCGGAGTGAACGAGCTAATCCCTCAGGCGAGTGAAACATGTTCCTGAGGTAACGAAGGTTATATCCTGCTGTAACGTAGCGGAGTGAACGAGCTAATCCCTCAGGCGAATAAAACATGTTCCTGAGGTAACGAAGATTATATCCTGCTGTAACGTAGCGGAGTGAACGAGCTAATCCCTCAGGCGAGTAAAACATGTTCCTGAGGTAACGAAGGTTATATCCTGCTGTAACGTAGCGGAGTGAACGAGCTAATCCCTCAGGCGAGTAAAACATGTTCCTGAGGTAACGAAGGTTATATCCTGCTGTAACGTAGCGGAGTGAACGAGCTAATCCCTCAGGCGAGTAAAACATGTTCCTGAGGTAACGAAGGTTATATCCTGCTGTAACGTAGCGGAGTGAACGAGCTAATCCCTCAGGCGAGTAAAACATGTTCCTGAGGTAACGAAGGTTATATCCTGCTGTAACGTAGCGGAGTGAACGAGCTAATCCCTCAGGCGAATAAAACATGTTCCTGAGGTAACGAAGATTATATCCTGCTGTAACGTAGCGGAGTGAACGAGCTAATCCCTCAGGCGAGTAAAACATGTTCCTGAGGTAACGAAGGTTATATCCTGCTGTAACGTAGCGGAGTGAACGAGCTAATCCCTCAGGCGAGTAAAACATGTTCCTGAGGTAACGAAGATTATATCCTGCTGTAACGTAGCGGAGTGAACGAGCTAATCCCTCAGGCGAGTAAAACATGTTCCTGGGGTAACGAAGATTATATCCGGCTGTAACGGAGCGGAGTGAACGAGCTAATCCCTCAGGCGAGTAAAACATGTTCCTGGGGTAACGAAGATTATATCCTGCTGTAACGGAGCGGAAGTGAACGAGCTAATCCCTCAGGCGAGTAAAAACAAGTTCCTGAGGTAACGAAGGTTATATCCTTGGGTAACGAAGCAGAGTGAACGAGCTAATCCCTCAGGCGAGTAAAAACATGTTCCTGAGGTAACGAGGGTTATATCCTGGGGTAGCGTAGAGGAGTGAACGAGTTAATCCCTCAGGCGAGTAAAACATGTTCCTGAGGTAACGAGGGTTATATCCTGGGGTAACGCAGCGGAGTGAACGAGCTAATCCCTCAGGCGAGTAAAACATGTTCCTCAGGTAACGAAGGTTATATCCTGGGGTAACGGAGCGGAGTGAACGAGCCAATCCCTCAGGCGAGTAAAAAATGTTCCTCAGGTAACGAGGGTTATATCCTGGGGTAGCGTAGCGGAGTGAACGAGTTAATCCCTCAGGCGAGTAAAACATGTTCCTGAGGTAACGAGGGTTATATCCTGGGGTAACGCAGCGGAGTGAACGAGCTAATCCCTCAGGCGAGTAAAACATGTTCCTCAGGTAACGAAGGTTATATCCTGCTGTAACGTAGTGGAGTGAACGAGCTAATCCCTCAGGCGAGTAAAACATGTTCCTGAGGTAACGAGGGTTATATCCTGGGGTAGCGTAGCGGAGTGAACGAGTTAATCCCTCAGGCGAGTAAAACATGTTCCTGAGGTAACGAGGGTTATATCCTGGGGTAACGCAGCGGAGTGAACGAGCTAATCCCTCAGGCGAGTAAAACATGTTCCTGAGGTAACGAAGATTATATCCTGCTGTAACGTAGCGGAGTGAACGAGCTAATCCCTCAGGCGAGTAAAACATGTTCCTGAGGTAACGAAGATTATATCCTGCTGTAACGTAGCGGAGTGAACGAGCTAATCCCTCAGGCGAGTAAAACATATTCCTGAGGTAACGAAGATTATATCCTGCTGTAACGTAGCGGAGTGAACGAGCTATTCCTTTAGGCGAGTAAAACATGTTCCTGAGGTAACGAAGGTTATATCCTGCTGTAACGTAGCGGAGTGAACGTGCTAATCCCTCAGGCGAGTAAAACATGTGCCTGAGGTAACGAAGATTATATCCTGCTGTAACGTAGCGGAGTGAACGAGCTAATCCCTCAAGCGAGTAAAACATGTTCCTGAAGTAACGAAGGTTATATCCTGCTGTAACGTAGCGGAGTGAACGAGCTAATCCCTCAGGCGAGTAAAACATGTTCCTGAGGTAACGAAGGTTATATCCTGCTGTAACGTAGCGGAGTGAACGAGCTAATCCCTCAGGCGAGTAAAACATGTTCCTGAGGTAACGAAGATTATATTCTGCTGTAACGTAGCGGAGTGAACGAGCTAATCCCTCAGGCGAGTAAAACATGTTCCTGAGGTAACGAAGGTTATATCCTGCTGTAACGTAGCGGAGTGAACGAGCTAATCCCTCAGGCGAGTAATACATGTTCCTGAGTTAACGAAGATTATATCCTGTTGTAACGTAGCGGAGTGAACGAGCTAATCCCTCAGGCGAGTAAAACATGTTCCTGGGGTAACGAAGATTATATCCTGCTGTAACGGAGCGGAGTGAACGAGCTAATCTCTCAGGCGAGTAAAACATGTTCCTGAGGTAACGAAGATTATATCCTGCTGTAACGTAGTGGAGTGAACGAGCTAATCCCTCAGGCGAGTAAAACATGTTCCTGAGGTAACGAAGATTATATCCTGCTGTAACGTAGCGGAGTGAACGAGCTAATCCCTCAGGCGAGTAAAACATGTTCCTGAGGTAACGAAGATTATATCCTGCTGTAACGTAGCGGAGTGAACGAGCTAATCCCTCAAGCGAGTAAAACATGTTCCTGAGGAAACGAAGGTTATATCCTGCTGTAACGTAGCGGAGTGAACGAGCTAATCCCTCAGGCGAGTAAAACATGTTCCTGAGGTAACGAAGATTATATCCTGCTGTAACGTAGCGGAGTGAACGAGCTAATCCCTCAGGCGAGTAAAACATGTTCCTGGGGTAACGAAGATTATATCCTGCTGTAACGGAGCGGAGTGAACGAGCTAATCCCTCAGGCGAGTAAAACATGTTCCTGAGGTAACGAAGGTTATATCCTGGGGTAACGGAGCGGAGTGAACGAGCTAATCCCTCAGGCGAGTAAAACATGTTCCTGAGGTAACGAGGGTTATATCCTGCTGTAACGTAGCGGACCGAACGAGCTAATCCCTCAGGCGAGTAAAACATGTTCCTGGGGTAACGAAGGTTATATCCTGCTGTAACGTAGCGGAGTGAACGAGCTAATCCCTCAGGCGAGTAAAACATGTTCCTGAGGTAACGAAGGTTATATCCTGGGGTAACGGAGCGGAGTGAACGAGCTAATCCCTCAGGCGAGTAAAACATGTTCCTGAGGTAACGAGGGTTATATCCTGGGGTAGCGTAGCGGAGTGAACGAGTTAATCCCTCAGGCGAGTAAAATATGTTCCTGAGGTAACGAGGGTTATATCCTGGGGTAACGCAGCGGAGTGAACGAGCTAATAACTCAGGCGAGTAAAACATGTTCCTCAGGTAACGAGGGTTATATCCTGCTGTAACGTAGCGGAGTGAACGAGCTAGAGCTAATACCTCAAGCGAGTAAAACATGTTCCTGAGGTAACGAAGATTATATCCTGCTGTAACGTAGCGGAGTGAACGAGCTAATCCCTCAGGCGAGTAAAACATGTTCCTGAGGTAACGAAGATTATATCCTGCTGTAACGTAGCGGAGTGAACGAGCTAATCCCTCAGGCGAGTAAAACATGTTCCTGAGGTAACGAAGATTATATCCTGCTGTAACGTAGCGGAGTGAACGAGCTAATCCCTCAGGCGAGTAAAACATGTTCCTGAAATAACGAAGGTTATATCCTGCTGTAACGTAGCGGAGTGAACGAGCTAATCCCTCAGGCGAATAAAAAATGTTCCTGAGGTAACGAAGATTATATCCTGCTGTAACGTAGCGGAGTGAACGAGCTAATCCCTCAGGCGAGTAAAACATGTTCCTGGGGTAACGAAGATTATATCCTGCTGTAACGTAGCGGAGTGAACGAGCTAATCCCTCAGGCGAGTAAAACATGTTCCTGACGTAACGAAGATTATATCCTGCTGTAACGTAGCGGAGTGAACGATCTAATCCCTCAGGCGAGTAAAACATGTTCCTGAGGTAACGAAGATTATATCCTGCTGTAACGTAGCGGAGTGAACGAGCTAATCCCTCAGGCGAGTAAAACATGTTCCTGAGGTAACGAAGATTATATCCTGCTGTAACGTAGCGGAGTGAACGAGCTAATCCCTCAGGCGAGTAAATCATGTTCCTGAGGTAACGAAAGTTATATCCTGGTGTAACGTAGCGGAGTGAACGAGCTAATCCCTCAGGCGAGTAAAACGTGTTCCTGAGGTAACGAAGATTATATCCTGCTGTAACGTAGCGGAGTGAACGAGCTAATCCCTCAGGCGAGTAAAACATGTTCCTGAGGTAACGAAGATTATATCCTGCTGTAACGTAGCGGAGTGAACGAGCTAATACCTCAGGCGAGTAAAACATGTTCTTGAGGCCTGGCCAAGCTCATCCTGGGATAACGGAGCGGAGTGAACGAGCTCGCTGAATTGAGGACATTAACCTGAGGGTGAAATCTGGCATTTAGAGAACAATGTTAACTTGGCAAAAATTTTGTTTACCTAAAGCTATGTTCATAACCTATTAAATTTTCGTGTCTGGTATTTTTACAAATACAATTTACTCCTACATGAATTGATGGGAGTTTCACCTCATCTAGAAAGAAAGTTTTCCCACTATCCAGATTATTGCTATTAGATATTTTGCATTTTCTCAAAGTAGTATAAGCAAGAAATCAATGGAAATCCCTCAGTGAAAATAGTGTATAATTATGAACAATGGACAGAGCGAGAAGCCAGAGCTATTCCGGGAGCTCCCCTCCAAAATCGCTCCAGACGACGCGAGCGAGCGACCCCGCGCTCCGTAGTACGGGCCCCAGAACACCTTGACACCACAAGTGAGTACAGTACCGACACACAGGATAGACTAGGCAGCTGTAGGGTGATTGCAAACTGACTACCAAGTAGCAGTAACTGACAATGTTGTGTTCTGTAAGAGAGTAGGCCTAAACTAAGGCTTTCACCATGATTCAATTTATCTCGATGTGTTTTAAATGCCTTTTTGTTGTTACTCGTGAAGTGTTTACTAGAATAACGCTTTTACTATAATTATAAATGCAACACTTTTATGTTTAATTATCACAGGATAGTTGTAGTCCATTAATTTATTATTTTTGATCGACTTTGCCAAAAAATCTGCAAACTACATTGTGTTGAAATTAACATGTTTTAATTTTTTTATGCATACATTTATATTATTCTATTTTTAGGAAGGAAATTGCTGTTTGTGACTCAAATTTAAATCCATTCATTATTTTACAGTTCTAAGATTTTAATATTTTTTAGTTCTTTTTACTATTATTTTACGAAGCTAACTTTCACATGGTTCATGCTTATTAATATTCGGAAATAAATGCCACCAGCCTTATGTAATAATTGCGCCAAATTGTAACTTTTATGTATTGTTGTTGCTGAAAGAAGAAAATTTTCAGTTTACATGTAATACAGTAATAGATTTTTGCTTGCTACAAATATTTCTTAATGTACAGCATTTGATTTTCTCACTCAATTTATATTTGTAGCAGCTAACATTATTAAAACCATAGATTTGAGAACATCTTCACATGTGTTGAAATTAACGTCATAGGGAGTGTGATCAATCCATCAACCGAACACTGATCTAATCCGGCTCGTGTTTTTAAGAAACTTTAGCAACATTTTAGCAACACAAAAAGTTGAAATCAATAGACGCTCTCAGAATAAACATTTATCAAATAAGGCTACTAAGAATTGGCATTCAAATGTTGATGTAGTAGGACACCTGTTGTCGATTAACATCTTATTATAACTTTTATGGATCAAGTGTGTACAATAATTACACGAAAATATTTTTCCATCGATACTCTGATAAGCAGTTCTAATTTTCATATTTACCAATAAAATACTTGAAGATTCCTAATGAAAGTTACTAATTTCATTAATTGGATAGCGGCACTTTTGGATGGCCTCCCAATGAAACTTTTTTAGATTTAGGTAAAAATATCACTCCTGGCCAAGCCTCTGTATCATGGATACCATACACAATAGGGTCCTCCTCATTGGTTAGATGACAAATATGTTCTTTGTAAAAATTTGATAATACGTATACTATTGACTGGTTTTAAAGTTTTAATAAAACTGAGAAGCTGAGTGATTAAACATCTACTATGACATTTTCTCTCATGACAGAGATATGAACAGTTGAAACATCGACATTATTAATTTTATAAAATTTCTATGTAACGATTCAGCTATAATGTGTTTTCATATTTTTACCTTATTCTTTATGTTGCGGTATGAATTACGAAATCAAATAAATAGTATCTTGCCCTATTGGTTATTAACCTTGTATTTCAACAACCATATACCCAATACATAAATTTCGCATAAAAATTACCAAATGACAAATTTTAAGAAATTTACTTTGGAGTTATATTATTATTGAACTAATCATTGGAGTTGATGTTAACCGCTTACCCCCCGACTTAACACTTTATAACTAGTGTTATCTGATTTCAAAATCGCACGTTAGTATAGGTTCACAAAAATAGTCAGGTTAGATGAGAGTTGATGCAATGTTGCTCAATTCATCCAGTAACAAATTTTTATTCGATATTGCAAATGGTAAACATAAAAAGAAATGACAACATTGCAGGGCGTGAGGGGGCAAGGGGGTCAAACTGTTAAAATTTCCATCGGACTGTTTTCGTGAACCTTAATAGAGAAAATTACTACTAAGGGAATAGTATAAGTCTAGTAAACAGTTGTTTACAAGGCTAGTGTGCCAGTGTGGGATCATCATACGAGTCCGGTAACACCTTCTGGACGAGTTCTGGAATTTGTTGAGTTGTACGATATTTTTCATCAAACTAAAAAATAATAATGAATAATAATAAATCTTTAACTGAACAAATATTTATTTTATATCTGATGCAATTAACATAAGTCACTAATCTGCTTCACCTTCGTGAAGTTATACATTTGTTTATTACAACAATGCTCCTTAGAGACAGCTAAAACACGGTAAACTTCATTACAGGCTACTAACTTTGACTATATACACTAAGTTGAATAGACTTCTCATAGCATAGGCGTGTTTGAAACCTAGCCTATTGACGGTGGTGCGATCTTGTGCGGCGTAGGCCTACATGAAGTACAAGTGACATATGATAGATAAATCAGTATTACCACTCTTCTCAACCACCGATGAAACATTTTATAACTGGGAGTTATGTTTATGTTTTGGTATAGTATTTTTGCAGCACTGTAAATCTAGCTGAATAATAACAACATCGATGGCAGCGACTCTGGCGCCATCGATGTTGTTATTATTCAGCTAGATTTACAGTGCTGCAAAAATACACCAAACTTTCAAAATTTTGCCTCGAACTAAATGCATTGGATGAGAGGTCTATTCACGTTAGTGTACATAGTCAATGCTATTAATGTGTAATGAAACGTTATTGTTCGTAATCAGATGGTTACCAGTTTAAATCCAGACTCTGTAAATTGTTGAAGTTGAAGTAGTTTGGTGAAAAATGTTTTAGAGAAAACTAAATGGAATCCTTATAAATGGGATTGTCAAGTGATGAACGACCAGTGTTGCCAATAGGCGCGTGAGCTGCCAACCGCTTGACCCGTCGCGGGGTCCCTGGCAGCCTGGCTCGGGCCTTTAATTTATCGAGAGATGTTAACTATTTAGTTCAAATCTAATCATTAAAATTCTTTGTCGGAAATAGAATCTTAATTGAACATGAGAAAGATTACATATCCAAAACAAAAGACAATTATTCTTAATTGACTGTACCAGAGGATATCTTTCGTTATGAACAATGCACTACAAAAGAGTGCGGATTAGGTTTTGAGAATCGTCGATAAGTTTTACGCGGCTCAAATTTTTGTTTCCTGTAAAAAGCTCTGGAATATTTATTCTTAAGTCAGTTTGATTATACCTAACTATACTTAATAGGACAATTAATACCAAAGCGCCAGGAGCGTAATGAATTTGCAGAGAATGAGACTCAATACATGTGTTATCATTCATACGAAAACCCAAAATTTCTCAGTAAATGATTGCCTGAAAAAAGATTAATCAGTAATGTTATCAGAAAACTTGAATCGACTCTACCAAATAACCAACAGAAAATGTATTAAAAACTACATGACCAAATGCAAAAAAATACATATACGAAAGAATACATGTGGTTTAAATAATTCTACCTAAAAATTTGTGTAAAAATTTTGATTGGCAAGGTAGCTGAGTGGTTTTAGTGCTCGACTTTGAATCCTGAAGGTTGCCGGTTCGATCCTGAGAAAAGACAGTAGCTTTTTAATGGTTAAAAACTGGACCCACCTGCCATTGGTTTTTGGCTAATAATAAATAACCCCCTAAACAATCATCTGGTCTTAGAAAGTATCATAGTCACACAAGGCATCACACACATTCTATACTTTTATCCTTCATTCATATTAACCTTAAATGAAATTACACCCTGGTAGCGTCGACGTCTTTAAAAGTGCTTAAAAGACGTTTCATAAGAACTAGTGTGCTCGTTGCCTGAAAGCGAGCAATTTAGTTGGATATTCATACAAATTTAAACTTACATATAAATAATTTTTACTGTTTTTGATGGTGGTTTAATGGAGTTTGTAAACGAGAGTATCTTTCATGGTTTAAAATAATCACTTTGATGTGAAATTATTGATTATCTTGTTTTTACTATTTAGGCTACACCTGTTTAAATTGCAAATCAATTTCCTTACTAGTCTAATGGGGAAATATCGAGCTTTATGACCTTGTTATTCGGTCAGGACCATTCTACTTTAAAAACAATTTTAAGTCGAACTCTTAACCAAAGACCCAAAAATCATTACAATCGGTTGAAAAGTGTAGAAAGAATTCCTTGTACAAAAAATATCATATCATGAATTCAACGCGTATAGATTTTTAAATTTACAGTGTGTTGATTGTTCAGATTTCATTAGACATTATGGCACTGGTAAGCTGCGAAGGATAAAATTTACGTTTTACAATACGTTTAAGAGCGTAACCCTCCTCGCCCCATGACTGTACCGGTCAGGTGCGCGTGCCAGCCGCGGTCGTCGCTCTCTTCTTTTTAACGCCTGTCTGTCTTGTTGAGGTATTTTCGTTAGAAACTCATTTCAATCTTCCACTGACACCTTTCAATTCTCTCGTCTCTTTCCAGCAGAAGTTATTTATTTGTTCAGTAATTTGTTGAAACGTCTGTTTTAAAGTAGGGGCCTGCGTTGGTTATTACACTATACAGTAGTATTAACTAATTTTCAAACAATACAGACGATTATATATTACATTGCTATAACCTATTTCATATTACTAAATGTTTTAAATTAAATTTATATCCCGGAAAAGGTTAGAATAAAAAATAAAAACAGCTTTTTCAGACTACGACTACTTAAAAAAAACTCATTAAAATCCCAGAAAACAAGTGAAGTATAAAATTATAAAAGTACACAATATTAAATGCGTGCAAAATCAACACGTAAATGGGAATTTAGGAACAACTAAAATAAAGTCAGTATATCCTGATTTCTGAGTTTACTATAGTAGGATTCACAAAAATAGTCCGATGAGAGTCGATCCATTGTTGCCAAATTTATCCTGAAACACATTTTTATACTATATGATACATGGTAAACATAACCACAAATGACAACATTGCAGGGCGAGAGTTGGTAAGGGCATTGACTATGTACACTTGTACAAAGTCAATGGTAAGGGGAACACAGCTGTTAAATTTTCCATCGGACTATTTTCGTGCATCTTACATGTGGACTGCACGTCCTTTTTTTGACAACAAGGGCTTTAATATAGAACCAATAGATACAAATTAATTTATAGAGCCATTGAATTATTAAATCATTACTCATAGTTACCTTTATTAGTTTATTGATCTATACATTATCCATAAATTTTATTCTACGAGGTATATATACTAAGTACCGCGTTGACCGAGCCTTGCCCGTTGGTTTGAATTAAACTTTATGGAAATCAGGTTATTAGGCTTACACCAACAACCAACTAAGTGTACCTCTTCACAGTTAACATCCATTTCACAAAGAATGCTTAAAAGTAGTTTTGTTTTATTTTTCGCTTTCGCTTATATACAATTTTTAAATTTTGTTTAGACAAAACTAGATTTTCCAATGGTTGAACATATTTCTAAGCTTATTTTTTTTATTAAAACAATCCAAAATAAAAAGTTTAAACAAAATCTACCCCCTAGATTTTGAGGTTGTTTAAAATACATCGCCACTCCTAATAATAGTTTTAACTTTCTTGGCTTTTTAATAATTGGTCATCCTCTGACTTTGGACAAGCGTACCCTCTGTTATTATAATTCTAGGAACACATACAACGGTGGTGCCGTTAAATTTATTTCCCTTTTAGAAGTGTTAAAGACCACCTGAATGTTCGTAGGTTGGCCGTTACACGGAAATAACAGGAAGGTCGCAAATCTAATTAATGTCAAACCCGACGCCAGGATCATGCATCAAACGTTTACGGATAACGTCGCTGGCCACAGGCACCAATTAGACGACACTGAGACCGCTGCTGAGTAGATTTACTTATTGTGGATCAACAATTGAAAATGCATTTACTAATTTTAAATGTGCCAAATTAAAAAATACATTGTGTTGAGTAACTCTGTACAATTAGGGGTTCCTGGACCGAAAACAAATATGAATATCAAAGTAATAACTTCGATATTCCGCCAGTTACTCACACATCCTCCATTTTTTTACAATAAATAATTTTCAAATATGTTATTGATTTTTGGATTAAAAATGTTCATTAACGGAAAAACTATTTTCGTCCAGTGTGTAGTTTCAAAATCGGGATAGTTTTAAATCTTTAAAAATAATTATGTAAACAGTAAATTATACTAAAATGTTAAAAGACAGTATAAAACATTTCAAAAATTGTATTACCTGAACACTGATACCAAGATCATAAAAATATCAAACAACAAATAATGAAGTAAATGTCATCTTAATTGAGGAAACGTGAAAGTTTGCAATAGTTAGGCAGCAAACATTGGCTTTGTGTAAGGAAAAATAACTTTGCAGGATTATTTGTTGATCTTAATGGTCTCGGTATCATTGGTCAGGCAACAACATTTCTCATTTTTATACCTTATTTTTTTATTAAACATTTTTCTTTTATTTGTTTAAAAAAAAATTAAAATGACGTCCATTTTGAAACCAGACTACTTATAGGAAACCCCTATCTTCCTTACTAACGCGAAACATTCACTCATGAATGCAGCAGTCACTGCTGAGTATTAATCAACATATACTTCTTCCATGAAATTCGCCCATAATAAGCTATAAGTTATATTCTAGAATAAGAATGTCGTGATGTAGATATATCACAGACTATTTGATAAAGCTATAGATTTTCATTTTTTAATGAGTAGCCTATCTACATATACTCATTTAGTCCTCTTTTGATCATGCTTCTGCAATTACTTTTTCCTCCACCTACTATCTAAAGCCGTATTTTACTCCTTGGAATAAAGTAGTAAAGTACTAATTTCTATCCCATGTGACTTGAATACCTAATATTTCTACCTAGGGAAAACTCGAGTTTTAGCGAATTTCCCTATAGGGAATACGCTATTACGGTAGTAGTCATGGTAAGACCTAAGCCCGGGACCATGATACTTTTTCGTTTTGGGGTCCCCAGAAGCCAAAAACACCGTTCGTTCATTTTCATATATATATGTATATATATATATATATATATCTATATATATATATATATATATCTATATATATATATATATCTATATATATATATCTATGTGTCCGTGGTACTGATAACTTTTGACAGCGACCTCCGATTTTGATGAAATTTGGTATAAAGGTGTAAGACCAGGTCTATTTTCATGAGTTCGCGAACCAGCGTGATCGGGTTATGGGAACGGGGTTTTATGGGGTTTCAAAGGGGTCAAAAATGGGTTTTTGGCATTTTTGGACCTCATTTTTCAAAATTTATCAATTTTAACTGAAACCATTTAAAAGAGCTCAAAAAAAACAAACAATTTGGTATTTTGAATTTTTATCTTAGCATAACTGGTTACGGGGAAAATCCAAAAATATGTTTTCCATGTTATTCTTATGGAAAATCAAGAAAACCCTATACCTTGCTTATTTATTGACATAACTTAATCAAATTTGGTATGTACATTATCTAGATAGGGTTTAACTTATACTTGCTTTCTAAACCCATATGGCGGCAAACCTACATACTCACCCCCATGGGGTTTATGGGGAAAATAAAAAATTGCCATAGCTTGATACAATTTTGTGTTTACATTCACCAATTATTGATTAACTTAGATTTACTAACAACACCCCATGGCAGCAAACCTACATACTCGATCCTATGGTGTTTTTATGGGGAAAGTAAATCATCTAAAATTCCATTGGAAATTCGCTGAGTACGCAGGTCTGCTGCGACGGGGGTATTTTCGTACCACGGGGCTAAAGTTAGTTACATAAGAATAACATTAAAAGAGAGATTACAAAGAACATGAGCCACAGTCAGCTGTTACTTGTATTTGTTTCGTTACTCATTGTTGACTAATAGCAGCTGTAGCTGCTGCTCACCCACTGCTGACCATTCAGTCAGCAGCAGGTGAGCAGCATCTCTAGTATTAGAGATGGCCGTGGCAGTGTAGGTGTTTGTTTACATTTTGCTTGGGTAGTCTATTAACTTAAGAAGTCCAAAACATAAGTGTAAAACTTTTGACTAGGCTTAAATTACATTTTGTTTTTTTCCTGTTCTTCAAAATTGATATGGCCTACCTTGAGTGTTTTTTATGTTGATGTGACAGATCCAGCTTGACGGAGCAAGGGATCACATGAAGGTAAAGTTAAATTATCTACGGTAGGCCTATTAGGCCTAAATTATATTCGTGTAGGTGGAGGAAAAATGTTGTGTGCATCAAGGGACTAAAGTACTTTTCTCCCTCAGGGAAATTGTCGCCCTCGACTTCGCCTTCGGGCGACAACACTTTCCCTTCAGAGAGAAAACATTGTACTTTAGTCCCTAGAAGCCCAAATAACTATTTCGTTTTGTTAAATAAGTGAAGTAGAAAAAACCTAACGAGAAAGCCCTCGCAAACTTTATTTTTCCGTCAAATCCTGAAATAGTAGGTTTGAAATACACAAAAATGTCAAGGGCCATGCTCCCGCCTTGCTACATGGCCACGGTTTCCGGAGACGCCAATGAGAGGGGACACAACAAATAAATGTGTCGCAATTGTCCACCGGGTGCCAGACATTGTTGGTCCGCCATCTTGGCACCAGTGTCCACCGAGCCCTGTGATATCAATACGTCACAATGTAATCCACGATCGTTGGCGTCTTGATAAGAACAAGACACACCAAGATCTGCACATCAGGGCTCTTGGGTGAAAGTAAAACTGTGTTTTCTTGGGTAGAAAAGAACACTTTACTTTGCTAAATAAGCCATGAGAAATCTAACCTACAGTCGCGCTATAACTAAATTATAGTTAGTCACTTCTTCTTCCTATGGTAAAATTTTTGATGCCATTTATGCAACTCTTGATTTTAAGGATAGATATGACTGAAAGATCATGACTGGCCGAAGATGCAACCTGTTCACCTCTTTCGAGTGTGTTCCACTTCGCCCACGGTTTCGTGGCCATTTCAAAACATGTCATTTGCCCCGAAATGTTAACAAGTAAAAAAAAAAAAAAAAAAAAAATGGTCGCTAAGAACCGGGTACTTGCCCCGATAAAAGAGAGGGAGCTACAACCCCTCCCCCAACGGTCTGCGCTCTAAGCCCCCTTCTAACAGAACGACAGAAACAACCAACAAACAAGGCTTGAATTTAACCAATGTGTTTGTAGGAAATAGCATTGATTAGGCCTACATGTTTTTTTTTATACCGTATATATATTTTTTATAAACTATTCTATGGATAAGCAAAAGTGTTTTATTTTATTGAGAGATGGAACTATTTTAAATCTCCTGCTCGCCTTTATTTGTAAAAGGAAGTCTTATTTGGTTGTAATATAAATCAATTGCTGTTTAAATTACAGTTTATCGTTTTAAAAATTGTTTGGTGGGCATATTTTCCTCCAAAACTTAGTTTAATGAAATTTTCATTCATAAAGAACCTAAGAACCAAACCATCTCTTCTCTTGTTACTGTCGTTGTTATTGTTGTAGTCCGCTTTAACGTGTGGTGTGTTGCAGTTGTAGTTGCAGCAGCAGCAGAGATGGAAGTGTCGCTGACGGGTGCAGGAGGCAACCTGGTGTCCCGGGAGCAGTCCGCCAGCTCAGAATCGTCCAGCTCCGTGGTACGGCCCCGACCTACCCCACCCACATCCCCAGTGTCACTGAATAACCGACACAACAATACCATAGTAGGGTAGCCGGACAACAACCTTTGGTCACATTTAGATTCGAGAAAAAAGGAAATTTAGCTAAAAGAGACACAGTTTTTATACGTGCTTCATTCATAATTCTATTTTTTATTTTTTTTAAGGAAAATAATTGACTTTTCTCAACATACAATCATATTTTTATGTTTTACTCTCCAATTTTCATAAAACGGCAGCCTAGCCACGAAAATTAGGGTTTTGAACAGTGTGCGTAACTAGCGGGGAAAGTTGTAGGCCGTTAGTAAGTGAGTTCGCTACGAGAACGCAGCACTAAGCCGCTGTACCGTCAACCGGGGCTACTTTGACTCACGGGGCTACAATGATAAAATTTTCATTTTTACTTTAAATATTTTTTTTAAATTTTAGTTTTATTAATACGGTAACAATGGTTATGGATACTTTAATAGCTTACTTATAGCATAGGTTATCTTATTTTCATACTCACTTAAAAATATATGGTCTTCTTTATCATAATAAAAATTAATACACGAACGACTTTTTTTGTGAAATAAAAAAATGTCCCCAAACTTTCATATGCACAACCTAACCACATTTCCCCATTATTTTTTGCATATTTTAATGATTAGTCTATGTATCTGGGATAATATCAATATTTCAACTACCCTAAGGGGAAAAAAAAATTTTCAAAAAATTGTCCGAGATTCCTACTTCCAGATTCTACTTTGAGACTGTTTATTTTATTTGCTTATGTTCACTAGCATGCTTTTGCATTTAGAATGGTAAATTTGTAATCTAAGGAGAATGTAATCTCTGTCTAAGGAGAATTTTGTCCATGGTCAGTAACAAGACTATAAGATCGCGCCACAATCATCCTATACTCTTCTCTCATTCTTCTTGGATTTTAAAGTACCTATATAGTTAGGTCGAGGTCGCTATTTCAATAAAGGTATTAAAGGTATTTATTATTTAAACACAAGTTCCAGGTCTTAACATTAAACAAAACCTCTAACATTATCGATCTACAGCAGACCTCACATCTGAAACGGAGTTGCGACCATTGCTTCTCGAGCAACATTTCCCGGCTACGGCACAATATAATATAAAGTACTTATCTACTATTAATAATTTTTTCCTTAATTTTTAGTCTTTTTTAAACTAAAAACTGGTGTTGTTGGTACATTAATGCTTTGTTTTAGGTTATATATGAATTTTTTTGTTAACCTCTGTAAAGTTCAAAAATCAAGGAACGGCATTTTAAAAAACCTATCGTAGATCAAAAACTATGAAAGGTAGAACAACCAAAGTCATACTAAAATAATCATAATAACCCCAGCTTTCAAAAAAAGTATCAAAGTAACCCCCTTAACTAGTAGTTATATTGTGACAAGGCATCAAAGTTTATTTTATAAAGTAGCCCCAGACTGGGGCTACTTTGATAGCCGTCATTTTTATTTTTTACTGTCTAAAATATTAAATATATATGTTTTTCGTAACTAGCACTCAAAAGAGCTAATTGAACTGCACAATTTAATACTTTTTCATTGATCTAACCCTTTAAATAAAAAAGTTACAGCCAAAATTCGAAAAAAATTTTACAAAGTAGCCCCGGTTGACGGTACTCTGTTTATAAAAGATAATTCGGGTCTAAAAGGGTTAAATAATTTACTTTCAAGATTACTTTAGTAAGACACATGTATATCTTATTTCTTATATGTATTATAAATATCTTATTTATCTGATCTTATACTCTAAATCAAGCAATGTTTGGATGGTCAAACTTTTTTCGCTCCAAGATTTTTTTTTTAATATTGGGGTTTTGGCCACGATAAATCCAATGGAGCTGGTCCCGTAGCTGGGAAAAATCCGGTTTTCGCGCTAGAGCCTTTCAAAGCTCCCATGTTATCCTTATGAAGATTTGTAAATTGAAAAACAAATCAGCTGATAACTGTAAATATAAACCAATGTGTTGCATCTTTAAAGGAAAATCCTATACTCTTATACGAGCAATGTTTGCTTGTTTGCTTGCTTGCTTGCTTGCACAATTATCTCAAAAACGGCTCCGACGATTTCCTTCAAATTTTGGAATATGGGGGTTTTGGCCACCAGAAATCGATTGGAGCTGGTCCCATAGCTGGGAAAAATCCGGTTTTCGCGCTAGAGCCCTTCAAAGATCCCATGTTATCCTTATGGAAATTTTTTAACTGAACAAAAATCAGCTGATAACTGTAGATAAAATAAACCAATGTGTTACATCTTTAACCTGTGGTTTTAGGAAAATCATACCAATGTGCAGCAAACCTTCCGCCTGGCGAGTGAGCGGAGCGAACGAGCTTTGTGTGAGAAACGAAAGTAATAATTTTACCGAGCTTAAGCTCGGTCCTCCTGGTACTTATACCAAAGTGCAACACCCTTCGGGATGGCGAGTGAGCAAAGCGAACAAGCTCGTCTTAAAAATGAAGAGGGTGAGAAAGAAAGTAAGAATTTTACCGAGTTAAGCTCGGTCCCCCTACTATTTGAAAAAAATGAAATTATTCAAAAGTATTTTGTATTTAAGCAGTACAATACTAAAATTGATCAGAAAAAGGATTAGTCAACACAAGTAGTTAAATATTCAATGGTTTTTCCATAAGAACCATTTACTATAGTTGGTTGACGCATCTGTGTTGAATGTTTAAATGTAGATAGCTTACTGCACACGGAAGAGCATCGCAAACTTTTTATTTAATTGTTTGTAACAACACGTCATACAAGACTGGCTGGTTATTCAGTGAAATAATGTCATTGGTCACACATCAAGTTTTCTGTCGAGTTTTGTCAAGTTTTCTGTCATAATACATTTGTATTAGTTGTAGCGCAATATCGGGTGACGGGGCCGCAGGTGCGCGGACCGCCGCCGCCGCCGCTCTGGTGCTCGGATTATTTCAAGCGCAGTTATTTTGAAGAGCGGTCAGTTAGGGGAGGGGAAACAATAGTTCTCCGTTGTCGTCCATCGTTTGTCAATACATTCTGTCTAGCATATCGCACAAAATAATGCTTGGAATAGAGCGGCTACCAAGGCCCTAAAATAACCTAAGTTTTATACCTCTACAATACTATAAGAAAAAGTAAAAAAGTTAATAAATATGTTCAATAAATACTTTACCTATTTTACAAAATTATTTATGATATTTAGAGGTAAGGCTTAAATACAAGGGTAATTAAAACTTCTGTTCGTTTGTATACTAATTTTACACAACTTATCCTGGAGCAGATTAAGCTTATTTTTTAGCAGTAAATACCGTTTTAATCTAAACTAACTTACAAAGCTCAACACAACAAACTGCCTGTCAAAACACCGAACTGATCAATAATCTGACCTCGATCTTAAACATTTGACTGATTTAACCCGCTTGGCTGAATGACAACTCACACCTTAAGTCCAATAGAGAATTATTGTCTATGTCGTAAAATGACTAATGCTAAGCTATAACATAGTGTATTATTGTAAACTACGTCTATTTTTTTAAAATGATGATATAAAAAACGACATGACTGATGTAATATTTATAGAAGTTACAGACTGTCTGAAACAAAAAACCAAAACTCTTACCTTAGCAACAAATTGTCTATATTTATTTTTCTCAGGATTTAAACCTGATTTAAAATCTAAAGTCATGAATTTAGGTGCGGTATTAATTCATTTATAAGATTTCGTAGTTATGTATTGGAGCTACTTCTTGCGTCGAGGGTGTTGCCTCGACGCAAGAAGTAGCTCGGGTGCATGCGAATGAGTGTGTGAGTCCACTCAGATGGTAGGCTTATAGCAACTTTTTTATGTGTCCAATGAGGTTTTTTAATCCAACGAGGTTAAACTACATATAGAGTGCTACAAAGATTGGATGTTTGTTATTTTTTAATTGAGATAATCATTTGCACGACATGACATTACTGCCGTATGCTTGCCGTTATGCCATTTTACCCACACTTACCCAACGTTTCTATGGTAACCAATTTCAACAGCCTGATCCTAGACAATCAAGTCTAAATGGCTGAAAAATCAACAAAAACAGATTCTATGGTTTTTGAATCTTTTTGAGACAATCAGGATAACCAAAACTGGTTGACTCAAAGAAAAGAGGGTGAAGTGTGGGATTGTTACCAAGGAAACGGGGGTAGTTGTGGGTAAAATGGTGGTGAGTTTGTTTGAACCCCGTCGTCGTTTCCGGCAGGTGGAGAAGGACGTGGGCAACCGGCACATCCTGGCCAAGGAGAGCTCGTTCTCGTCGGAGGCGGCGTCCCGGCTTGTGTCCGAGTCTGTCATGTCCTCCTCGTCGGTGTCCGTGTCCAAGAAGGTGTCCTCCACCTCCATCGTGTCCTCCAGCAGTATCAGCTCCAGCTCCGAGTCGCAGGTAAAGAGCATCACCCTCGGGTGATGATGTCATCGCCGCCGCTAACCGCTCACCGCTCACCGCTCGCCGGCTCTCGCTACAGCACACCACACATAACACCTACCTAGTAACCTCATGCGGTGCGGGGGGAGGGGAGGAGTGGTGACGTCAACGTTACCAACATGATCAATGTGATTGCAAACTTTTTAATATTTGGTTAAGCGTTCGGTTGGCAGCACTGCAATCAGCTGTAGCCCCTCCTAAAGTGGAGTCCCCTCTATCAACTCCCCTCTTGCCGCATAACGTTAGAAAATCGTACTGATAATCAGAATATTCATAAAAATCTACATACTTTTCACACAAATTTAAGTCTTTAATCAGTGGTTTAATTACCTTAGTCGAGTCTTTAACCATGAATTTTCGTGACATTGAATAAATTCAATATCCATCCATATAGATTATGTTTGATTTTTTAATATCATAAGGTGGAAATAATCTAAAGATATAAGATGTAGGCTGCAGTAGTATATACACAGTTATACCTGTCGGTAAACGGTAATCGGTTTTGTTATTAGATAACTTTGACCATGGTTTAAAACAGTGACATTCGAACATTCTATTTGTACTACACTATGGATTTTTTACTAGATCGCTTTTTATATTGTTTTATACTTTCACTGCATGTGATATTTTGTTAAAAATCAAAGATATTCCTATTAGATCTAAGGCGTATATTTTTATTTAGCAGTTTGTATTTTTTACTACAGAGCAATTTATGTTTGTGTTTTGAAAAGTTAGGTATGTTTGAATAAAGAAATAAATAACTAATGACTTGAACGAGTATACGTAATTGAAGCATTTCATTATTGTATTTGCTATTGTAAAACTAAAGCCACTGTGATAGTTTTGGCTTTTGTGGTGTAGGCATCTAACATTCTGTACCAGGCGTTATGTGTTCAAGCAATTGAATTACGTATATTGAATTACGCTTTGTGCTTACTGCCATATAATTTGTAACATTGTTTTAAAGTGGTATTCATAATTAAAATACACTAAGCTTATCCTACAAAATATTTCTTGTAATTCCTACTATGGCTTACGAAAATAATTTGCTATTTACTATTGTGAATTGTGTTATATAAAACATAGAAGTTGTGTTTTTATGAAATCTTAACAAACATCCTCAAACAAAGACACAAAATTACAACTGAACATATTTGATATTAACAATGGATAATTAACACTCAGAGCTTCTGTTAAAAGACATTTTTATACATAGGAATGTTGTGTACTCGATTGTGAACGTTCATTATGAATTTATATGTAAAAGTAGTACAATAAAATGTTGGAGGTCAACGTATGTCGTTTTATTTGAAGCTTCAAAATGTTTCTTGGCAGTCAATAAAGTTATCGTTTGGAAAATCCCTTGTCATGTTTTTACATTATTCTTGTTTTTTACGACTGTGTAGAAATTCGGGGTTGTGAGCCTAAAAAGCATTTGAGTTACAGTATTCTGTGACACCACATTCCTATTTATAAAACTTTCTTTTGACACGTCTTGAAACATTTTGAAGCGCACAACCCTCTTCTATCTTCCTCTGTCTAACCAACTCACACTTCCAAGCAACTGCCAATGTATCTGTCTGTTACACACATACACACTAAAGTTTACATAAATTATAAGCAGCTCCAGCCTAACAGCAGAAGGAGTGAGTGTTGGTTGAAATTGATGAACAGAATTATTTAAGTGCTCTGTTTAATACATGGGGAAAGTGATATTCAAAGGCAAGTGTGCCACAGCGTATGATGGCTCATACAGAAAGTAAAGAACATTTTCGATTCACGCTCGTCGCTGATAATTGAACATTGCAACTGCGTGTGTGTCAGTAACAGACACAGCACTACTGTATGTATCATGTCAATATGAGACAAGTGCCCATACTGTGCGATCACGCGTCAGTCCTATGTAACATTTCAAAATTGTAGACCCCTTGGGTGTATGTATATACATATAAATATAGTTACAGTTTATTTTCTCTCAAATTCATATTGCTTCAGATTCACATTTAAAATGTCTATCGTCTTAATTCAATAAGGGTTTTGTCCGTTGCATCGCTTTTAAAAAAGCCATACTAGATTACTCAGGCCTAACTGCTAAATGGCCATGACGTCATTTTGGTATACTGCGCAATTTATCACCGACCCCATAGTCTAACATAATGCTAACTTTAACTTTAAAAATTTGCTAAGTTTATTCAAAAGTTTAAAGAATCCAATAAGATCATTTATATTATTTATTCCTACTTGCTTGACTGTTTTTTTTTTTTTTTTCAAATGAAAGTTTTAGTTGATCTATCAATTTACCTAGTTGTACAATTTGTACTTTTATACACAAAGTATTCATTAATAGTTTTTAACACTAATAAACACAGATTATTTATAAACACATTTAAAAGAGACGAATTAAAACATTTTTATTGTAAGAAAAACCTATTGCCGATTATCTTCGTAGGCTTCCCCGGCTGGCTGGTGCCCTGGCTGTGGCACCGTCCTCCATAATTATGATCCATGATAATGCCGTCACTCAGGTACATTAAAGAAACTGGTGACAGTTTGTGTTCCGCCGTCCAATATGCCTACAATACATAAAATATTGCTGTAATTTTCATCCTCAATATATTTTTAGAAAATCGTAAGCTAGTAAAATTAAATTACATTTCGCATGTGACTTAAAATGTATATCTCCGTCGGGTTTTGTTGCACTGCAACAAACACACCTTTATTATTGTTGTTTAGTATTATAAACCTTTTAATACTAAAATGTTAGATGAAATAAAAATCTAAACGAATTTGTGATTTCAAAAATACTGCCAGGTTGAAAGTACATTATAGCATCTTTGTCATAACGATTTACCAACATTGGATTCTCTTAAATTAATAAATTAACTATAATGTCTCAAAAATTGCAGTAGTATAAGTTTTTTCCGTCTACAAGTTTTAATATTTTAATTTTCAATCGAAACTTTCTGTGAGAGTTTTGCCAGTAATACAACTAGAACGTAGTAATCTACTATCGATGTACAATATACACAATTCAGGCATCTTTTGAGCGTCTTGTAATAAATTCCATTGCAAATATTCCATTTAACTCAATAAAAAAATAAACTTTCTAGTCAGATATGATATAAAAAAATCTATTATATTTTTAAAAATGTGGATTTCAGTGGATGAATATCAGCAATTAAATGAAAGGGCTGATTGCCTCAAAAACCTCTAGTTTTTTTTTCATTTTATGAACTGATTTTAAAAACGGGTGACTCCACTCTCCATCCATCTTTATGTTGCGAGCCCTGAATGGAATCTGGGCAAGGTATTTGATATCATGCAATGTCTCTTAAATATTCTAAGAAAACCAATAAAACATCCGAGCAAAAATATTTATATTAAGAGAATTTATCGTACCGCAACACCAAAGTATAAAAAAGAAACCTTCCACATATCTACTTACCCATCCTCCCCTGTTGCCACCGGCCAGGTCTGCACTGTCGTCTATGTTGGAAACTAGTCAGTGTCTTCACTTGAATTATCACGATCCAAATACTATCAGAGTTATGATCAGCCAGAATCAGAAGAGACCTCAGTACTCCCACACGATTAACGCAGCCCAACACCTGGAACAAAAAACAACAAGTATCATAACTTTTCTCTACAAACATTAACGGCATTTTAATAAAAAATAAATAAAAAAATTTTGACTTTTTTGCGCAGTGAAAATTCTTCTTATTGTTCTTATTGTTATTAGAATCATCTTTCAAGAGAACAAAATCCTTTGTCAGTTATAAGGAACAAAATTTTCGACGCTAGAATGAACAATTCATTTCTTGGGAGCAATGGGCATATGTATACTCTATGTACATTGGTAACAGTTATTAACATTTCTGACCAGTTGGCTGCACTGTGTCAGAGAGACTGCGCCATCTGATGTTAAACAGAGTAAGGTAACGTTGAGTTAACTTTTAACAGTACACCAAAAATTATTACGATTATAATCCTCCAGCATTACTAACAATTAAATAACGCAATGTTGATGAATCTGATAAATATCAACGAATTTGGGTTTCAAAGAAGAATAATAGTATGTTTGAAAGTGCACTGCAATATAGCTGTCATGTATTTTTTAACACCGTTCTCAATTTTCTCACTATTTAAAATATCTTTAAAACATATAAATCAACATCATAATGTAATTGTTTGATTTTCTTACTGCTATTTGACACATGAAACTGTCTGACAGGTATGCTAGCTTAAGGCTAGAACCTAATAACATTGCTTAGTGTTAACTATGCTAAATATAAAGGTACGTTTTCCGGTTCTTTTTGCCCTAGTTGATTTTTCTATTTATGTTCTGTTTTTTTAAGTAAGGGGTTTTTAATAAAAAAAATATTTATACTTAAATACACATCAGTTTGCAAACAACACGGCTTCAAGATGCAAGGAACACAAAAACTGAAAAAATCTCAAATTAAAAAGTTAAATTTTTAAAATGACATTCAGAAAACCGTAAATTTAATTTATGGGAATATTTTTATTCTTGTTTTCGAAAGCTCACAACCAGCAATGTTATGTTTTTCTGATTAACAATGGCTAATGTAACAAAGAATATGTTAACAGCATTGACGGCTAAATCATTTTAGTCTATGAAAACGTGTGGGCCTAGTAAAAAAAAATTAATAAAGAACACTACTAACGTTTAAGACTGTCTCGAATCATTGACATCGTCGTGGAAAGTTTTACCGCATCCTCAATCGAAAAATCTTAAATTAAAATTAACTTTTAATTGATACAATTACAAAACACAAATTGTGTGGATTTAAATTAAACATTTGACTTTGTTTCTAGGTATTTTGGTACACTGCGTAATTTACGCACCGTCCCCATAAACTAACATAATGAAAGGTCTACCTTTAAAAATTTGCTATGTTTAAAGATTAAAGAGGATAAGTTGCCGCAACAAAAGTTTAAAGAATCCGATAAGATCATTTATATGATTTATTCCTAATTGACGGAATAAATTAGGTTAAATTGACCGTCCTTGCTTGACGGTTTTTTTGAATTGTTCTATCAATTTACCTAGGTTATACAATTTTTACTTTTATATACAAAGTATTTATGTATCTATTCATTAATAGTTTTAACAGTAATTAACGTATATTATTTATAAATATATTGAAAAGAGATGAATTAAAATTTTTTTCTTTTTAAGAAATCCCATTGCCGATTGTCCTCGTAGGCTCCCAAGGCTGGCTGGGGCCCTGGCTGTGGCACCGTCCTCCATGGTATAATGCCGTCACTCCGGTACTTATAGAAACTGGTGACAGTTTGTGTTCCACCGTCCAATAGGCCTACAATACATAAAATATTGCTGTCATTTTCATCCTCAATATATTTTTAGAAAATGGTAGGCTAGTAAAATTAAATTACATTTTGTGACGTCGGGTGTTGATGCACTGCAACCAACACACCTTTATTATTATTGTTTAGTATTATAAGAACCTTTTAGTATTCAAATATTAGATGAAATAAAAATATAAAAGAATTTGTGGTTTCAAAAATAATTGCACTGTTGAAAGTACATTATAACTTCTTTGTCATAAAACGAATTGCCAACATTGGGAGGCTCTTTAATAAATTAACTATGATGTCTAAAAAATTGCCGTAGTTGAAGTTTTTTCCGTCTACAAGTTTTAATACGAGAAAAGTTGTATTTTAATTTTCAATCGAAAATTTCTGTGAGAGTTTTGTCAGTCATACAACAAGAACGTAATAATGCATATAAGCGACGTACAATATACTCAATTCAGAAATCTTTTAAACGTCTTGTTATAAATTCCATTTAATTCAATAAAAAAAATAGACGTTCTAGTCAGGTATGATATAAAAATAATCTATTATATTTTAAAAGATGTGATTTTCAGTGGATGAATATCAGCAATTAAATGCAAGGACTGCTTGAATCAAAAGCCTCTAGTTTTTCGTTTTATGAACGGATGACAAAACGGCTGACTCCACTCTCCAACAGCTTTATGTTGCGAGCCCTGAATGGAATCTGGGCAAGGTATTTGATATCATACAGATGTCTCTTAAATATTCTAAGAAAAACAATAAAACATCCGAGCAAACATATTTATATTAAGAGCTTTTATCGTACCGCAACACTAAAGTATAGAAAAGAAACACTCCACTTATCCACTTACCCATCCTCCCCTGTCGCCGCCAGCTAGGCCTGCACTGTCGTCTATGTTGGAAACTTGTCAGTGTCTTCACTTGAATTATCACTATCCAACTTTTTCCATATACACTCAGAGTTAGAATCAGAATCAGAAGAGACCTCGGTACTCACACACGATTAACGCAGCCCAAGGTATGGAACAAAAAAATAACAAGTATTATAACTTTTTTCTATATAAACATTATCTGCCTTAAAAAATAATACTAATAAATAATAATAATAAATAAACAATAATAAAATAATTTGTGGATTTTTAATTGGTGCAAAATTAAGTTCCTTATTGTTTTGCCTTAACAATTCTTCTTATCGTTACTAGCACAATCTTTCAAGAGAAGAACAGCTATAAGGAACAATAATTTTGATGCATGGATAAACAACTCCTTTCCTGGGTAACAGCAATGTACTCCTCTTAGATTGGTCTAAAAATAAGTAACATTTCTGACCGGTTGGCTAACCTGTGTCAGTGAGACTGCGCCATCTAATGTTACACAGCGTAAGGTAACACTTAGTTAACTTTTGACAGTACCATAAAAATTATTACTTTTACAGTCCTTCAGCATTACTATAACAATTTCATAGCGCAATGTTGATGAATATAATGAATTTCAACTAATTTGTGGTTCAAATAAGAATAATAGTATGTTTCAAAGTGCACTGCAATATAACTGTCATGCATTTTTAACACCATTCTCAAGTTTCTCACTGTTTGAAACATAACAATAACTTATAAATCAATATCGTAAACATAATTGTTTGATGCCTTACTTCTATGTTTCACTTCTACGATTCACTATCTGCAAGGAATGCTAGCTTAGGGGCTAGAGCCTAATAACGTTGCTTGGTGCAAGATATACGAGACAATATTTTATAAATGTATGTTTTCCGCTCCTTTCTGTCCTAATTGTTTTTTCTAATATTTATTTTCTGTATTTTTTGTAATTAAGGGTTTTCAATCAAATAAAACAATAAATTTGCAAAAAAGTTTGCTTGTACGGCTGCTAACGGAGATGTACAAACACAAAAACTGAAAAAGCTCGAATTAAAAAGTTAAATCATTAAAGTGGCAGGCAGAAAGTCGAATTTTAATTTATGGAAATATTTTAATTCTTGTTATCGAAAGCCTACAACTAGCAATGTTATATGGTTCTTCGCCCATGTTAATCTGACTAGCAATGGTTAATGTAGCAAGGAGTATTTTGACAGCATTGACAGTCAAATTATTTTATAGTCTATGAAAACGTGGGTTAAAAAAATAAAGAAAGAACACTACTCACGTTTTAGACTGTCTCAAACCATTGACTGCCTGTCTCGTGGAAAATGTTAACGTATCCTCAATTCTTAAATTAACTTTCAATTGATACCGTTACAAAACAGGAATTGTGTGGAATTAAATTAAACATTTTACTTTGTTTCTATGGAAACATAATTTTATCAAGTAGCATTTGTTACTGTTTGTAATTGACAGTAATTCTACTTTAATGTTCTGGGCACACATCAATTATACTTTTCATACGACGAATGCTGGACTGCATCCCTGAACCACTTTTATGAAAATCTGTTTTAGGCACTCGAAGTTAAAGTTTTAAGATCATAATAACTCTGTTGCAATATTGATATTAGTGATTATTCGTGTTTTGGTGAACCATGAGGTAACAAAACTAATAAATAATTAAAAGTTAAAGTTTATAAAGTGCGGTGACTACAGTGCTGAGGCCTCAGAATTTAGTAAATGTTAAAAAATAAAATTTGGATTAAAAAATAAAATTTGGAAAGTAGAGATTTATTTTGATTTTGGTAATATTTAGTTTGCCGTTTCTTTTTCAATACCCTTGCTAATGAATTCTAGCATTAAAGGAATTCATTTGGGTATAAAACACTAAATTTTGCCACGATTTTTTGTTTAGCGGTTTAAGTGGCACTTCCCCTTCAATATTTTAACTGGGTTGAGCCACACTTCACAATAATTCATCCTTACTTAATGGTTTTAAACTATCGACAGGTGTAGGTTGCACACATTTTTGATGGCTTAATTTTAGTACAAAAAACTATCCCAAATATGACTTTAATCACTGTTTTACTATCATGGTATGCACAGTATAAAAAGAATTTATTTTTATCCAGCAATTAGAATACCTATGCTTTCACCACGTATTGCATGGTGTTTACTGCCATAAAACATCAGAATAATTTTTTTAACTAATAAATCTACTACATTTCCTTTTTTAGAACTTTTTTAGAACTGATTCGCTGAAATTGACATTTTGAATATCAAATAGTTGCAAGCCCGAATCTAGTTGGTTTTTAACTACATCAGCAGTTTCAGCGGCTGCCGATAGAGGCTGTCGATATCGTGCAGTGCACATACTCCAATTTTTCATCTTTATTTTAGGTCCGATAAAAGTTAGAGAAATTTTAAATGAAAGGTAAAATCTTGGCTATTTTACTATGTTTTAACTTTTTTATATATACCGTACTTTGAATTCATATCAAACCTTGTTCTACTTTGATCTATTATAGCTTAATATGGATTAAAAATACAAAAAATTAAAAACATGGTCAAATAGCTCAAGTTATTATCTTTCATTTTAAACCTATCCCACTTTTATTGACTTAAATTCGAAAAAATGGAGCAAGTGAAGCACTGCATGACGTTCTAGGAGCGACCCTTTAGCCCTCTCTTAAAAAAGATCGCATAATTGCTTTTATACGTCTCACCTCTCGCAACCATTTATTTGTAAGTCGGAGTTTATTTCCCGAGTGTGAATGCCGGGCAGGAGGCCGTGGGAGGTGTAGAGCCGCTGCCTCCGCTAGAGGAGGAGCCGCCAGGGGCGCCGGCCGAGGGTCCGGAGGAGGAGGTGACTCCACAGCAGCCCGCCGCAGCCTCAGGGGCCGGCCAGGAGATACACCAGGAGAACATCAAGGAGACCCTCAAGGAGATCATCACTGAGATCGAGCAAGCCGTGGGGGCAGAGCCGACAGACGCACAGGTAACAAACCTACTGGATTACCAACCGAGTAGGGGACAGTGCCTATTAGGAAAGTTGAGACTCAACGTCAACAGAACCCGTTACGCAAAACGATCACCTTATCCATTTTTAAAACATTCATTTTTATTGTACCTATTTAGTTGCTTCAATAATTGAAATTGAATTGACACGTCATGATGGTTATGGGAGAATTGTTCAAGAATTGCTTTAAGGTACTGCGCACTCTTCGAGTTAGTTACCAGAATGCGCTAGCAGCGCTGTTTAAAGATTTTAAAATTAATTATTATGGTGAAACATTTTTCACTAATAAAGTCTGTGAATTGATTTAACACATTAACCTCAGATGTTGTGCATTGATTTGCAAACAACAAAAATTTAGATGTATTTTTGTTACATACTTTTAAATAACTAAAGAGATCATACTTTACATTTATCATATAATTGCACAAATAAATTTACTTTAGTTAGGTGATCAATATCTTGATTAATTGCATGTAAAAATTAATTTTTGTAAACCCTTAAAGGATAACTGCATATTTAATTTACAATTAACTCCAACTTCATCTGGCACTTTCAAGAAAATAGACGTTATCTGACGTTTACAATTAACCACTTTTACAAAATTATTAGCAAAAAATACAATATTGAAAATTGTCGAAAAATGTCTATACCTAAATGTGTTGCAGTTTCATTTTTTAGAAATAATTTCCTGAAATTACCTTATAAAAATGGCAGAAATTTGAGTAGTTATGTTTTTTTCAGAGCTGCATTGTTAACCTAACCGTAGTAAAACTTAGGTTTAAAATATAAATTACAGTTTTACCCTCAATTTAAATATATGAAAACTGAATACATATTTCCAACAATTGTTTATCTATTATTTCAATAAAAAATACAATGCAGTTAAATTGGCATTTCTTTCTAAAACTAAATATTTATCAATACATAAAGTTACATGTTTTAAAACCTATTTTCAAATATATTTTTACAATACAATGGTAAAATATACCAAGTTTGTAGCGGGAGTTAGTTCCCTTTACACAGGCCGGACATTACTACAAAAGTTATTTTCTTGTTTAATCTCGCGAGCTTCATTTCCATCGGACGCTCATTCACATCCGTGTTTTAATCAACTAACAAATGAAACAACTAAATTATAGGCTACAATCGATACAATGTTGATATTTATACGTTATCCATATCCAATTAAGTCCTGACCCGGTTTAATGTTTCTTTCGCCCTTATAATACTGAACATTGCGTTTCTCTCTATAAAACTGCACCACAGTCCTTTCAAAGCGTGAGCTATGTTATCTCAACTCAGAGGACCGAAAAGCAAGCGAAATCATAATTTAAAGGGTGTATTATTTTAATTAAATATGATGCAGTACGACTTGGTTTGGATTCATTTAGAAGAGGTTTTGATATTCTAGGTATTTACAGCTGTACATTAACAGATGTTTAAAATCTTCAACCAAACCCAATGTAATTCTAATGGTAAATTTCAAATTTAATTTTTACATAGCACCCTTATTTTATGTCCGACTTTCATCAATTTTTGCGGAAACAACTACAGAATAAGCCCTATCCAACGATACCAAAAACTTGAAGTCAATCGGTTGAAAACTTTAGGAGGAGTTCTCAACACACAAAAAAAGTCTTAGCGTATTAAATAAGTATAGATAGATATGTTCAATATACTACCAATTGGTAATTAGTTGATCATTTTGCTACCAATCATGACCTCTTAAATTGGTGATTTATTTAGTGGTGCGGTACAGAATTAAAGTGCACTACCTCTATGTTCGTTGCAATTCATTCAATAATTCTTCTTCAAATACACCTATGAAGTTGTTGAGATAAAAAATTATGTCGTACTATAACGCACGGCGTAATATCTTTACACAGTTACCTGTCAGCATGTATTATTTTGTTGTGAGCTATGTATTTAATTTTTTTTCAAGTACTAGTCTATTACAGAATATTAATCTCATTCTACATTTGCAGCCGCCCCCAGCCGCGGAACCGGTTACCGTCAATGGTATCTCCGCTGCGGAGGAGGTGCCTGAGCAGCTGGCAGCGCCACCACAAGGAGACGCTGCTTCGCAGCATGATGTGACGTCACAGTTTGACGGGTCGCAGCAGGTGACGTCACAGTTTGACGGGTCGCAGCAGGTGACGTCACAGTTTGACACGTCACAGCAGGTGACGTCACAATACGAGGAGTCCCACGAGATGACGTCACACAAGCTGGACCGCCAGACTTCTACAACTTCTTTGGCTGACTATGCGGGCTCCTCCCACAGACAGGTGAGAAAAAAGGGGTTGATTGACTTATTTGAAGTGATTTTAATCAATAATTTACGGTACAAAGAAAAAATACTTGTCAATTCACTGAAAATCAGCAATTCTATAATCACCATAAATAGAACAAACCATACCAACACAACTGATGCATGAAGACGAGTTTTTGTGTCTTTATGTTACAATAGCCCATGGAAGGTGTGGAGTGGTGGCCCATTTAAAAGAAGTTTTAGATTTTTGCATATCTGATAAATAACTAATAGAAACACTAATTTACTTCATCATTATGTGTTTTTACCAGGTAAATTGTTGAAATTTCTTTTACATGAAATCTGCTTAAATTGATTTTTAAGTACATTTTGATCGAGTTTAGGTTTAGTTTAGTTCATATATTAAGATGTTAATTTCACACTGAATCGGATAAACAAGGGTTAATATTAAAGCAGGTGTTATGTACGCACGTTAGAAAAATTCTACATTAATTTTATAAGTTATTCCCAATAACTTTTACTATTTTGTTTTAATTACAAAAGTTCACTGAATTGTTACAGCTTCAGCACATCCTCCGTATATTGTGAATGCAAAAGCCTCATGGTGTGGTTTGAATTAATTTAATGCATGACAAAACAGTAGTTAGGTTTTATTACTTGACTTCAACGCATATTTACATTAGGAACTCTACAATATTTAGTTTTTTTTATCGTTCCTTTCAAATACCAACAAGCTTTAAAACAAATTGGTCATGTGGTAAAAGATCCAGGGGCTATTTAAAACTAGGACAGTGGTGTTGGATTGTTGCCGATGCAGTGCTGACAACCTCACCACGCTAAATTACTCTCCTGTCTGTCACGTCAGTCACATTCCCTCGATGTCCCGACAGATTAGCGTTGTTCTTAACTGCAAGGCACTCTTTTACTATGCAACAGCTAATTTTGCTCTTGAACATTCTCAAGAGAGGTGGATCTTCGAAAATGAGCTGCTGTTTTACTTTTAATATCCATCAAATATGGCCGCTTCTTTCTACATCTGAACTGAACTAAAAGTAAACATATCTTATAGTTTGTAGTAAATTCAATCAATGTTGAGTTAGTAATAGGGTTCATAATACCGTATACCTATACAGAAAGAAGAAATTACTTTAGAAAATTCTATCACGACGATTCATGATATTTGTATATTTGTATCAAATCACACAATGTACAAATTAATATGAAAATAAAGAATTTGAATTTCAATTTGATTGCTATAACTAAGCAAACCAAGCGGACAAGGAGTGTTAGGCATTTATTAGGATAATTTGCCCAACATGAACTTGCGATTCAAATTTTCTAAAAACACAAACATTTACCGTTGTAATTCTTTAAACTAATGGAAGAGTGCAATTTTTTAAAACATTGATAGGTTCCTAGTTGAAAACTGAAAATGAAATGGATTAAATGAGTTAAATTATGAAGTTAATAATAGAATACTAATTTTAATTTCCGATGTGGATGAAGCCAGGTAGAATTTTAAAAGACAATAGGAAGATTTGCAGAATTGAAGAGAATATAAATAAACTTTGTAGGAATTTTAAACTTAAAACTTACGGTTGAATTATAAGTTTAAAAAAGTTGGTGAAGCATTTCTTTTAACTCTTGTTTTATATTTTTCAGTTCCGCATGTGGCTAAACTCGTTTTTCAACCATTAGGCTGAGCAAAACAATTTTTTCGCGGAAGTAAGTCGTAATAATTAATTTACTGAATGTATCTTCAATGTTGTATTTAAACTTATTATTGCTGTAATGTACTGTCATTCCATGTAACAAATCTTTATAAATAGTATTCTAAGCATTAAAAGTGTAATTCTTTTCCTTGACTTGACTGAGAAAAAATTATTTTGCTTAGAACTAAAATTCCATTTTGGTATATAGTTTAATGTAGCACCATTTTGATACTTATTTTTTTTGTTAGAATGCCATAAAAATCGTAAAAAAGTGGTCAATAATAATGGCAGTGAAAAAATAGCATTTTGTAGATCATCTCCAATCTTTAAAAAATAAATACAAATCTAAACTTTCAAAAATATTGAGACAAATTTGCGTTTTTTTATTGTTGGAACACAGTTTTATGGAAAATTTGAGAGTAACTATTTTAAATAACACTAGTATACGTGTTGCTCGAAATCGAGCAATTTATTTTCATACAATGCAAATGTTACATTTAGCTCTAAATCAATGACATCCGACCAATCCAATATTGTGAAACTCTTTAATCACCAAAACTACACGTATTTACAGCTGATTATTAACAGATGTTTAAAATGCTTTATTTAATCCCAATGTTATTTAAATGGGAAATTTTGAGATTTCAACTGTGGATAGCGCCTTTATTTTCATTCCTATTCTTATCAGTTTTTGGCGGAAACAACTACAGGCCAAGCCCTATCCAACGACACCAAAAACTTGAAAATCGGTTGAAAATTGTAGGAGTTCTCAGGACAAAAAAAAACCCTTAGCGTATTAAATAAGTATAGATTTGGCCAAGTTATTGGTATTTTATTTACTGAAATTTTAATAAAGTGGCCCTTTCATATTAAATTCTATTAAGAATTTCAACCTTAACATCATAGCTATTGAGTATTACCAACATTGTCTACCTATTCTATGTGAATTAGGGTTTTCAAGGTCAATATTGAATTTATGGAGCTTCTCTGATGTTTAGCATCAGACTTGTTCAAACTTTGATGATCGGTACTGCTTGACATATTTAATCTGATATTCTTAATTTTATTTTTTTTTCAGTCATATGATATAAAAAGGTTTTCATTGAAATATAAGTCAATTAAGGTTTTTTCAGTTATTACTGAATACAGAAATAAGGAATTGAAGTGGGACACATATTATAAACATTTTGTGAGGAGGTTTAAAAAATGTCTTGTATTGATCGCGTTGTACTAGTTCTTTCTTATTACAATTTCGTCCTCTTTTAGTAGCATTATACGTTTCTCCATGAAAAAATCCAATCCTTAGATTAAACTGTGGAAACATACATTTTTCCAAACTATTTGCGAAAGACGAAAAACATGAGTCATGAACAATACGTCTTCATGTAATGTTTTGTGTTTAGCTATGATTTTACATTAATTTTACATTAAAATAAAAACGAACAAAATTACATTACACAAATCAAGTAAAAATGTAATGATATCAAAGATCGATTTTGCTTTGGTTAGTTTTGGGTGTTTCAAGTCAAAGTTATGATAGATTTTGTACAATTTATAGTTTCAACATCCAAATTGTGACGTAAGAGTTTTGCATGCTTGTTTCTGTTGACCTTTTCTTAATAGTAAATCCCTAAATTCCAAACTATTAACCCCCCCGCATTATGACTAATAGCTATTGAAAACATCTCACCGCTATCTAGATAGGTAATAAATTGGATATACAGTAAATATACGCAAATAGCAAACCAATTGATTAAGCATTCTCATAGGCGTAGCTTAGCTAAACATTTTTGGGGGGACACTCAGGACAAATCAGTATTATGAAGTACTGTCAGCACTGAAGTTTTATCACTTCGCTAAGTTGAGGTTCAAGGGCTCCTCTGCATTTAATTTATGTATCATTTGTAAAAATGATCAACATGGACTAATTTTCTGGTTTATACACTAAAGAGTAACACGTTCAGCTCTCGAGATTTACCTTGTGACCCACGCCTTAGTCGTAGATGTCACTGTATCATACCGCACACGAGACACTACCACACCCGTGTGTCCCCCGTGTCCGTGTGTCCCGTGTGTCCTGTGTATCCCGCGCATGTGTCCCGCATGTCCGTGTGTCCCCAGGACGAGTCTGCCCAGGACTACTCGCCCCTCAGGAAGCTGTTCCCCTCGCTGTTCAGGGACGGCGCCCCCCGGCCCGTGTCCCTCCCCTCCGCCACCGACCTGGTCCACCTCTGGCAGAGTCTCCAGGTATCTTCCGCTTCCGATGGCTGCTGACTGCTTCCGCTTCCGCTTCTACTCACATCGCTCATTTACTTTGGTGAATAACATTAACACTAACGATTATTTTAATCTTGTCCGGCGACAAGGAAAATGGGGGAGAGGAGGAGGTGCTTTCATTGTTACTAACTGTGGGTTTGTCCACGTACACTTGTCACTGGTTATTGCAATTCTCCTCAAACATCCTCCCCTCCCCTAGCACGGTTTAAAGTTAAAATTATCGTACTTTAGTTCTTGATTTTATCAACTATAGGCCAAGAAATGGCATTACTACAGCGTTATAATTAACACAAAAACATCAATGTGGACATCAATGATTACTGTTCAGCTTCAATGTGTAACTTATCCATAAACAAAAAATCCATAACACACAGGGTATAGTTTTTTCTGATTATTTTTTGTGGTTACTATTTTTCCCCCGTTATTCTTGAGACTATGAAAAATTTCCATTCATATTGTTAAGCGGCATTGTAAAAAAAAACAAAAAACAATAACAACAATTTTATCAAACAAGTAACCAAACTAATTTAGTTGTAAACAATTTATCGTTTTAAGTACTTACATTTTTTCTGTGTTTTAACTCAGTAAAACCAGTAGAGTAGTAGTAGTACATTAGCCACCAAATAACAATTACTGCAAAAATAAGGCTTAAAGAAATTAGTTCAGTGCCCGATTAATAAATCTCAAACTTATTAACTGTTTGATTTTTCATACGCTCCGTACATATGCATAAATATCAACTTACAAAACATTTTCACATTAATAAAATATATACCTTCAACAGCACTTACAATAATGAAGGCGTGGTGTTATCTAACATTAGTTCAATACACTCAAAATGTAAAACTCTATTACATGCATTTATTACATCAAGAACACATGGTATTTTGTTGAATATAATAGAACAGCTAATTTTACGTATGCAAATTTTACTACTCTTGAAGATTTGCAAGAAATAAATATAATCATCCAATAATCTGATTTTTACCAAATTTACTCCTTTTACAACATGTATACAGTACTTGAAAACACGTCAAACTATCTTTGGATATGCAGCATTGAAATGTTAGCCATAGGGCTAGTTCATGGCATTTTTATTAATTTTTATTTAGACAAGATAAAACTTAAATTTTGATCGAATTGTGTCTCAGATGTGTTATACCTACAGGAGAAAATTATTAAAGTATTTGCTTTTCAATAGTGTAATAACAGTTATCCTAAAGTCATGTATTACATAACTACAAGATAATACAGTAACTAGTATGTGTAATCAATCCCCGCCGTAGTTATACGATTGTTGTCTGGGTGCAGATCGCCCAGGAGCTCAACACCGTGCTGAGGGAGGCGCCGGAGGAGTCCGACAACGTCAACCAGGAGCATTTGGAGGTAAGCGACTCCAATCGGTTGCTTGTCCTTGAGTTTCTTCACTTTTATTTACTTTGTGTAGATAATATAGGCCTGAGACATTTTATAACGTTTTGAAGGGGAACTGTCCAAACCCCGGTCTTGTTACTTTCCAATGTCGACCTTTTGTTGTTAGATAGCATCATAATTGCCCAATGACGAATGACAGCTGAGTCCAGTACCCAACCTTTAATAAACTACTAACGTTTCTCAGAACCGAATAGACAATCTTAAGATTCAAAGGCGAACAATATAATGCCTCTGCTACATAGCTGATTAATATTTCTTATTTAGCATCTTATTTTAAGACCGATTTTTACCACTTTTAGGCGGAAACAATAACAGACCAAACCATATCCAACGACACAAAAATCTGAAAATCAGTTAAAGATTATAGGGGTTTCAATAAAATAAAAAATAAAAAACTATACAATATTTTAGCATATTAATAAGATAGATAAACAAGTACAGATTAGAGGCACGTTTTTAAACTCCAGAATATTAAACAAATAATAGCTACAAACAGTTACTTTGTATAAATACAGTTATCTCCTTATCCTCTTATATGTTTTTTTTCTACAAAATGTATTGAAATATTTACTCTTCAGGTTCTTTGTGTCATTGTATATTCTTTACAGCATTGCAATATTCATTTTCATAACATTACAAGATTGGCATGACCGGATAATGCATAAAAAACTAACATTCAGAAGTGGAATGTTTTGCCATTACCCGAACACTATAACAAATATCAACATTATCTTATAACAATCTTATATAACATAATCTTATAAGAATTTACTAATAACTATTATCGAACATGGATAAATTATTTTGCTAGCGTTTTAACACTCATCTAGTGATCTCGTAACCCAACCGTTGGCGGCCCAGCGAGCACAAGGCAGACTAAACAACTCGATTAGTTGCGACACAAGATTATTTTGACGGAAAACGAAATATGAGGCTTCTTGTAGGATGAAGGGGCAATAGGAGTGAAAATATGAGTGGTTTTGAAACCCTCCCCCTCCCCCTCACCGCCCCAGCGCCCGCGTACACGCGGGAGTGTGGATGTTGGCCAACTGGACCGCCTAGCCTTCAGTATTTGTTGACAGTCGTTTTTCATAAACTACATTTTCCAGAAGTTAATCTTTATACCGACTCCAGAAAATTAGATGATGTCTCCAGCAAGTTCTCTTAGATGTTTAGATCATGCCCGTTCTCATATAATACTCTCATAATTAAAGCTAGAATAAATCTTTGTTGTGGGTGTAAGGAAAAAATAATGCACTTAAGGAACATGTAGTGTGATGATTATGGCTTTTCATTGCTCCTTAAAAAATTGCTTCAAGTAAATTTATACTGTTGATACTTTAGAAGTGAATTTTAGTTCTATTTTTTCTATTATCAATTGCTTGAAAACAAATGACCACACAGTATAAACAAAATCACTTTTTCAATACAACCATAATTAAACATTATAAAATAGCTAAACACAAGGGAGACAATTCGAACCCTTAACAGTTACTCCACGTTACGCGCTTTTTATAATCCATTAGTGAAGCAAACACTTTCCTCTAGGTCGCTATCGCTAATCTGATCGGCATCGCTCTCGCATGTAAACAAACAGACACGAGTAGCGTCCGTCGCTGGAGGGGGTGCTGGCCAGTCGGTAACCCTATCTGAGCTATTTCCGTCCCCGGGCCGCGGAGACCGCAGCGCCACTGGCGGCCGCTCGCGCAACTGCGCCAGTGCGGGGACACGCGTGTCGGACGTGCGGGGCGTGCGTGCTGCGTGAGTATGCGTGTCTCGTGCAGTGTTGCCACCTAGTGCTGGGTACATGTCCCATAACCCCCATACAACCCCATACACCCCCGACAACACACGCCCGATGGACGCGTTCATGCTTTTTTCTGTTTATTCGTATTTGGTTTTAGTCGTGTTGTTTTTAATGCTTGGTGCAACATTTGTTGTGTTGAGGATAGGTTATGTGTACTTGGACGATTCTTGACGTCAATAAAATTGTGCAACCCTATTTCCCCAAATTTCCTTAAGAGGTTAGATATGATTTTGTGGCATTTTTACAAGGCAAATGCCAATTGCCCTGAAAAAATTAGTACATCACGAATAATACTCCCTCACTCATGAAGTGACACAACATAAAATACCACGACTGATTACTCTGTTTTGAAGTATAATATTTAATACCTGGAGAATCATAAAAAAAGTATTATTTAATCTGCTTTAAACTGGCCGTAAGATTAGGAATATAACCTGGAGAATCATAATAAAGTATTATTTAATCTGCTTTAAACTGGCCGTAAGATTAGGAATATAAAAACAATAGCTAATAAACCTATAACTATACTAATTGTTTTATTAATACTTTTTATTATAACAAATTCCATTTAATATTGATTTAAAATTAACTATTATTGGCCTACACATGACAAAATGTAAATATAAGTTATTTGAGCTTAACTCACTCGACATACACTTTCCTCCATCACATGCAGATGTATACACACATCACACAGGCCTACCATTTTACAGCGATATTATTAACTGTCAAAACGATTATAGCTAAATATTATTGGTAGATTAAGAAACAGAAACCAACAAATTATATTAGACTGTGGATCTTAAGATTTGGTAAAAAAGAGCCGATATAAAGGACTTTACTAAAATCGCATCTAAATATAAAAAAAATAGAAAAAAATACTTTTTATGTTACAAAACAATCTTTATAAATTCATGTGTTCTATTAAGATAAATTTGTAGTATGATGTATCTTGAATATTAAAGTTCTACAAGAAAATATTAATTTGACTCCTCATAATAAAAAAAATTAGCAGTTCGAGCGGAATAATAACCATCCCGTAACGTATTCCAAGAAAACGACCTCGGACCGAAATACGGCAGGTATATTGTTGATAATCATTTGCAGAGCTGGGCAGCTGGCACAGCGTGCAGGGCGGCACATCGCGGAAACACCGGGCCCGAGGCTGTAACAGCTGTCACTGCGGAACACTCCTACGCTAACAGCACTGCACATTACTGAGAACCTACACTCTACACACACTACACGCACCACACTCTCAAACTATAGATACTTACAGCTGTCACTGTGGCACACGAAACACGCCCACGTTCCGCACACTGGGGTGGCATCAAACCTGTGACAGCTAATAAATTATATTTAACTCAAATCAACATACTCTTCTGCCAAGTCCAGCTGGCATTCCTCGATTAAAGCAAATTTGAATCACAAATCCTTAACTACAGCGTATGTAGGCTATGATGCTAAGTGTGTGTAACAATTAGAGTTCAAGGAGCTTGATGGATTTTAAGCGTTTTTTTCTTTTTCAAGGAATGAAGCTTGATATAAGATTTCACAGCAAAGTAGAATCTTCTATTTTATCAGTAATCGTTGTATAATCCCTGGTAGGAACTAATTATTTCGTAACATGGCTTATACAGAAACATGGAAAAATAATTCATCCAAATTTGCCTTAAAATACGCTGGTCTATTTTGTGTAAAAAATATTTTTCCTTTACTGAAAAACGGAGGAATTTTCGACTGTCGATAATAAATCAAATTTACTATTATCATACATAATTCGTTCATCTTTACGGTTGCTTTTCTGTCATTTTATGTTATTTTACAAACTTAATTACCAAGTGCCATCGTTATTTTCCTCTAGTTATTGTTCCATAGCTAGCAAACGCTTTCCGCGGTCCGATTGTCATTGGGTTCTGGTATCGCAAGCCTGTTAAAGTAAACTGCAGAGTAACATTTTAAATAACTTGCATTATTTATGAATTCCACATATTCCGAAAAATTGCGAAACCAAACAGGACCCAGTCCCGACTAGTTCTGTGTAGCGAATCGTAACTATACATCTTTTGCAAGCTAATTCAATTTACTTGATACCTTAGACTTTAGGTGACGTATTTATAAATAGTAGTATATGCAACGATGTATTATGAACGCCTTTTAGCTATGATGTTTCAAGAGTAATTTTATTAAAGGTTTAATAAAATCGTTGCGTACACTATCATACTTAAGCTACGACCCACTTAAATTCGGCAACGCATTGTAAAAATGAAGTAGTAAACCATATATATAAAATTCGACCATACAGCTACCCACACAGCACAAGTACATCCCCAGGAGTTCCTAAACATATCCTAATGGGATATTGGAATATCCCGGGGAAATCCTTAATATCCCCAATATTCTAAAAAAGTCATCCCAGGGATCTCCTGGGGATATTGAATGTCCGCGCATATCCCGCGTTTTGGGATATCCTTTCGGGATATCCTTAGGATATTCGAATATCCCTAAGGGATGTCCTTAAAAACTTGTATAAAACTTGTAAATTGTAACTTTTTTCATCAAAATTTATAAATAAATGCATTTCTGCTAACAAACAAATTCCAAAAATGAAAATAAACTGAGCAAAAATTATAGGCCCTTGTGCCAGGATTTGAACCTACTACCTCTCACTCAATGACCTGACGCTCTAACCTCTTGAGCCACCTGATCTGTGCCAAAGGATGTTCTTATTTACTAGTAAGTATTGAAACTCGACCTTCATTGGTGCACTTAGAAGTTTTGCAAGTCAAAGCACTAAGTTAGCCTAAATTTGTAGTAACTTTACAAATTGAGTATTTTCTAGTATTTAAAAAATTGAAATAAAATAGCAAAATAACCTTTTGAATGTGAACAGTTATATATAATTTGGATTGTATATTTTAACATCAAAAGATTATTAAAAGTATACTTGATATTTTTTAACTTGAGTAAAATCACTACATTTTTTATGTAGTTTACATTTTAAAAGTGTATTTGTGGTAAAATAAATATTCTGTGTTCGTTATGGTGTTTTGTGGTAAATCGGGATATCCCGGCATAAACCCAAATAGGCCTATCCCCAATATTTTTAGTCATTCCAAGGATAACCTACGGATATTGCAAATCATGCACTTTGGGATATCCTTTCATGATATCCCCAGGACATTAAATATTTTTAAGAGATGTCCTTTGAGACCCATCTGGAACTCCTGTCATGAAGAAGGACAGCTATGGAATGGCTTATGAAAATTTCCCATGCATTTTACTATGAGTTCTTTTCGTAGGTTTTCATTATAGAAAATTACTTATTAAAACTGCAGTTTACAGTGAATGACCTACACACTATTTTTCATTAAAGCTCTAACCAATTACACATCCCAGGGATGTTCTTTGTAGATCCCTTCAACTACAATGTTTAATTTCTCTACAAATCCATTTGGCTTGTGAACAATGTTATCATCCAATGTTATTAGCTTGTTTATTTAATTTTCCTGGACCTCTAAGATAAAAGTTTATTTAGTATTTCACTAACTTACACTGTGTCAACAGATAATTTCTTGGGAAATCCTGAGAATATCCTAAGGATGTGAACGATTTTATAGAATTTAATTAAAACCATGCTTACGGGCATATTCAGGGGACTTCCCAAGGAGCTCTTTTCAGGAGTTTTCGAAAACGAGACCTCATCGAAAAATGTTATTTTTTTTAATGACTTGATGACTTTGGACTTTTGGCAAAACCCCTATTTTGAATGGAATATAATATGTTTGAATTTATTGTGAAAACGCACATATCCTAGGGATATCCTCAGAATATGACCGTTTACGTAGCTCTGACACATCTGACACATCATAGGGATGTCTTATAGTCAAAAAAGTAAAACAAAATCCATTAAAAATTTGTTTTGGGTGAAATTGTTTACTTTTAGTCCTATTTAAATAAAAAGTTTGTATTTCTATTAAGTCCCTTAGGAATATGCTTAGAATGTCCTTTTGTACTTCTCCATATCCCGGGATTTGAATAGGATATTTGGGATCCGGTTGGGATATCCTGGGGATATCTTGTGCTCAGTGGGTAGGTGGTCAGTCATCCAAATAGTGGCATCGTCCGTTGCGTCTTGATCTATTGTCGTTCTCGTTCTTACTCACACTAGATCCACAGTATCTAGAATTATAGAATAATTTACATCTACATATAGGCTAATAGAAATCAACATTATAGATTTCTTGATTAGATCATACTCTTTTGAGGTTAGACAGCACATAAAACATGAATTGCAATGACGTAACAATCAGTTGATGTACACATTGCGCAATTTCTATAAAGACAGCACTACTTTCGTCAAATGCCGCAGTCATTGGTCTAGAACATGTATCATAATTAACTAAGTATGTAACGGGGTTGTATATTTTTCATTACTCTAAACACGAAAGTACACTTTCTAAACGTAAAATGAGCTAAGAAAATCGGTTATTCCCGCTACTGCACGGCAAAATTATATAATGTTTACTTTCCGTGCGTTTGTGGTGAACGGAAAGTAACCGTTATGGGATTTTGCGGTGCAGTCCGATCAGCTGTTGCATTAGGCAGATCAGCTGTTGCACAACGTTTAGTTTCGGAGCGTGTTTACCACGACATAAGCACAGAAACTTAGTGTTATGAGTTCGGTTTTTTCTTAATACTACGTTGAAGAAACAAAAATATTCATGTTGATTACAAGTTTTTCGATATCGTAATGAAAAATAATGTTCAATACTCGTCTCAAAAGTGCCATTGCGGGGCTCGATAGCCTTTTCCACGCTCGGCTTCGCCTCGCACGTAAATGCAATCTCTGCCCGCAATGAGCCACTTTCGACACTAGTAATGAAAACTACTATTTAGTGAAGCGCCACTTTATGATGTTACTTGTAATAGCATTATTAATGCTTCTTGCAAGATGAAATACATAATATAGTAGCCTTTTTGCTAGCCCATATGCTAAAAATTGCATTCATTATTTATTATTTACAAAACTAATGCAGTTTTGGTTTAATCACATAGACACAATCAGTAGATTTCCTAATTTAAATTACCTAATAAATTACATCGATTTACCCTACAACAAAATATAACACACTACAATTACATTACTACATTCGTATATTTAAATTTACATAAAATAGATGATAATTCTCAAGCCCCTTTAAAAATAAACAAAGTATTTTTATACCTGACCATCTGACGAAATTAATTTTTATGGAAAAAAAGTTATTTTTTTAAATTTACTAGAAAAAAATCATGCCAATGTTTTCTTTAAAACGGTTTAAACTCGATAGACGTTATAACCAAATTGAGCAACCATTTCCGTACCCCAGCCACACGCCGCGCCGTGTCACATGCACCACTAACCCCCTCCCCACTAACCCGTCAGCACTAGGGTGACATGGTCACGTGGTCGGTCCAGGGGGAGGATGCACGCGCTCAAGACTAGCCGCAGCAGCAATGTGCTGTTCGGGGGCGCCGCTGCCATCAAGGGGGGCGCCGCCCTGCAGAGGAGCTCCTCCGAGGTGATCTACAAGCGGGGGTTCAAGCCGTCCGACCGCCTCGACCCCGACAAGAAGGAGTTCCTCACGGCGCTGTCCACCAAGATGTGGCGCGCCTCGCTGGTACGTCCACCCCAACATCGGTACACTGTAGAGCATGATACTGCTTCTGGAGCTCTTAGGAAAAGAATGTTTTATCACGCCGCCGTATTGGAAGTAGCTTTTTTCGATAATAGCTGATATCAACGAAAATAACTCTTTCCTAACCCTTAATTTAGAGGAAGGAATAACGATCAGCTGATTATCCCTCTCCCTAAATTTACTTTCCCTAAAAATTTACTCCTTAAATTTACCTCGGCTTCGCCTCGGACGTAAAACTTGAGCGCGTAGGCCTACCAGAAAATGCCACTTTCGGTAATTGTAATAAAATATACTTTCTCCAGTTCCAAAAACTATGAAGTAAACCTGAAGTCAATTTTGAGAGTTTTACTTTACGTTAGGGCTGATGATACGAGTGGACAAAGTAGTGTTACTTCTGATCAGATATTTATCCTAACGGTACCACATTGCTACGTTTATGGCAATAAATAACTATTAAATAACCAACCATAAACCAACGTAAATATGTGATCATTAATCCTTACGTAAGAACTTTAAAACACATAACTAAAAGCACTAAAAACCGTAATGAACAATCTCTAACGTAGACAATTTTGAACAACTATTGGTTAATGGAATGTTGGAAATACTGTATCAATGAGATGACAAAAGTAATTTACCCTCTGGTAACTATTATGGTATGGGATAGTAGGTTCCTACTTGGGGGCCGAGCAAACTTAAACAATTTCTCTCTGTTATAATATCAGTTACAGACGGTGTGCTAAATTACCGAGTACAGAGAGTTATTTCTTGTTCAAGACGGGCTCTGGCTCCGCTCACTCGCCTTCACGACGAGCTCGTTCGATTCGCTCACTCGCCTTTCAGACTACGAGGGCTGCACTCTGTTGTATACTTGTTGAACCACATGTTGAATATGTAACACGTGGATTATATTTATTTGGTTAACAACAGAGATAATTGTTACCAAGGCAATTAGAATCCTACCAGGTAGCGGACATCTGCAGACGATACTTAAAATCCACGCCAGTGACGTCATCTTTGTTTACTTTTTTGAAACCTCAAAACTAAATAGGTTAAAAGTATTTTTATCAGTATCGTTATGAATAGATCTTAAAATTCAGGCAAATATAGATAGTTAGCTGTTTTAAATTAGAGCAATGTGCTGTTATGTGTGTCTTATAATTGGGTAAATGCAACAAATTATTCTAAATAGTAAAGAATTAATGACAATGTTACCGTATTCATGTGTGAAAGTAAGATTGGAAGAGGGAAGATTCTTCACGAAGGAACACTGAGTTTTGTGTGGTTATTTTCAAACAAATCGACAGAACTATAAGAATTTTAATTTTACAATAGGGTCTATATATTTACCTACTCTTAATAATTGTGATTGTAATTATTTCAGTATAGGACTACCCGATGTATTGTACATGATACATTTTTATTGAGTTAAGGTAAATGCCCCAAATACCGACAGTGTACCAAATACCGACAAGGTCACATTTGATCACAAAATATAAGCTGTTCGTCATCTGTATTGGCTACTTTTAAAGTCAGATGAGTTTGTGGTCTTTTTTTCTATGAGAAAAAATAAAAAGAAACAATTTTCCACCTTTTATAAGTTTGTGCTTGTAAGTTTTGTCTGCCCTTGTTCTTATTTATGATTTTAGTTAAGAATCTTACAGGTTTCCTCTAGGAACATAAAGATCTGGCTTAGGGAATAAGTATTTGAATAATTATATGTTTGTATTAAACTTATATTTTAATTGGAGACCAAGTAATAAGGGTTTCAAATATTAATCATAAATACTAATATCTTTTTTTCATTGTAATTTAATTTGCGATGTTGGTATTTGAAACAAAATTTCATCACTGCACCAAATACCGACATAGTGTTGTCACCATTGTCGGTATTATTTTTTCCCAACTATTAATACCAACACGATATAAAACATGTTTTAGTTTCATATTATACCGAATTAATTGTAATGAATTTTATAAATATTTATTATAAAGTTATAACTTATCAAATATTATTCTGATATTTGTGGTTTCGTGTTTGCCTTAAACTTCACCAAACTTTTATACAGTTAGTTGAATTATTTTACCTAGAAGCGGTCAAGACTAAGTGGACTGTCTTTGACGTTGAACTTCTTTTGCTAGTAGCATAATCATGTGTGTCCTGTCAATAATGCATTATAACTTATGTGTTTATCAAAATCTATATAAAAAGACGTGCATTCAGGATTTGTTTGTTTTGATTGAACATCAACATTTGACAGTTAGAAAAACGATCTAGAATGTTAGAAACACATGATTAAGCTGCAAGTAAAAGAAGTTCAGCGTCAAAGATAGTCCACTTAGTCTTGACTGCTTCTAGGTAAAAATATTCAACTGTACTGTTGTAATTTATTGAGGTTATGTGTTATGTATTGTATAACTTGTTTGTATTAAATAAAGAATATGTAATTAATTGTACATATTGCATAAAATATTTCTCATTCCTAATTTTTTAGGTTTGTTATAATAATATTCCAATATAATACAGAAACTAACTCAACAGCTTTTAATTTTGGCATTACAAAGTAAGGTCGGCACTCGGCTGCCGTCTGCCGGCCTGCCGCCGCCGCCATTAAAGCTGTCGTCTGCCGGCTATTCCTCGTTTTCTACTTCTGTCGTCTATTCTCTCATAGCGTAAATTCGTAGTATTTCGGTATTTGTTTGAAATTTTGCATCTAGATGATACTGAAGATATTGAACTTACTTTTGTCAAGTATAAATAAATTTTATTAAACTTTTTTTAATTAGTTTTCTGTAAAATTAAGAGTTAGGTTGTCTTTCTCACCCGATTGAAGAATCGTCAGACCTTAAAGTTTTTCATTTTGGGAGATGTATAATGACAACATATTAAAACAAAAATTGTGGGATGGGTAAATAAAAGAACAAACAACCATAAAATATTTTTTATTAGTACGATAATGCTCCTCTTCTTTCTCAAATTGATGTTAAAATGTCGATGTCGGTAATTAGGACATGAGATGTCGGTATTTTTTGCATTGTCGTCGGTATATTTGGTAAATTGACAAACTTGTTTTCCCAAGTTTTAGGTGCTTAAAAACTGTCAAGATTATCGTTTTTCTTAAATCTTTTAATGTAATCTGAAAGTTTTTGAAATGGCGAAATTAATTAATTCATAATACTCAAGCATTACATAACCTTTAAATGTTTTTCTGCTTATACAAACTGGAATTCAGCCTTAAGGTGTCGGTATTTGGGGCATTTACCTTAGTCCTTGTGTAGTGACAAATTTTATTTCATAAATTTCATCTTAAATAAATAGTTACATAAGTTCCATCATATTGTTTCAATTCATTGTCGGTACCATACTTTAAAAAGTAGACTAGATTTTCTAAAAAAAAAAAACAATATATTTGATAGACTTACGGTAACTTACTTTATGCTTACTTATAGCTTACTTAACTTACAGTAGGCAATGAACTGTTGTTAGGCCAATATTCCCATGGCCTATTATTTAGGCTGGTAGTGGTAAATTGTATGTAAAACATCTCATTCACTTCCATTGAAATCACTATTTCTCTTCAGTCTTTATGGCATTTAAATACATTAATTTCAAATGCAGATTCTGATAGGCTATGCCTATACTTTGAAACCTAGGGCCTAATTTATAAATTTTTGTTCTTCATTATGGATTAGCCACTGGATCACGTACTTATAGCAAAAGAATGGTTTACAATACCTACTTGTCTAGTGATCCGGAGAGGTTAGTTTACACTACCACGGTTTTGGGTCTTTTTGACCCATTATCAAGTGTTAACAGTTACAGTTCACATTAATCCTTCATGTTGATGTAGTCAGTATATTAAAATTAACAATATACTAATAATTTTGGTTCACCACCCATCAGTGGTTCATTGTAATTTCCTTGAACCTTGAACATTTTGTAGTCTATTACAAGCACTGCAATAGCCTAAAGCATTAATAAACATAGCCTATAATAGAGTTTTTACGAAACACGATAGATCTTACGGTAATCGCTAAACACTTTCATCTTAAAATTTTAGAATAATAATTTATGAAGCATGGTTAAACTGAATAAAAACTTTTAATACTTGCCATTTTCTTTGCCAATTTTCAATGAGTTTTTGTAACTTTATGGAGTAAATGGCAAAATCCACCAATAGCCTGTTTAAATAGTGTTTAGCGTTTACCATTGTGCAAAAACTCTCTAACTAGGCCCTAGCCTAATATAATTGTTAGTGTCACACATGCCAATTTTCATTTTCTACTACAATAATTATATTATTAAGTAATAAATAGACCTAGGGCCTAGAGATTTATTTTACACAAAGATTTAGGGACAGGTGAACTTTGAAGTCCCAACTAACTCCGGCCACAATTGGAGGCACCACCCACCAATCTACAAGTACAATGTGGTTATGCCTAATAATATCCCTCAAACAAACTTGTGTGTTTTAAATACAGAAACATATATTCTCAAACCAAAACAAGCTTGTCTGAGGCAAACTGTTAAGGAGCTTGATAAGCTATAGTATGATTATAACATGTTTTTCTGTTTAAGACAACAAGAGTTTTCTGTCAAAACTTACGCTCATCAGTTTTCGAGGTTTACCAAATGACTTAAGTTTCTAGTCAGTCTTAGGCTACTAGAGTAAAGGCGAGTAAAGGCGGGTTTACACACAACAATAAATTGAACGACAAGTCGGTACGTTTTGTCGGATATCGGACGTTCGTTTACACGTAAAGATTAAACGTAACGATTTGTCTGAACGTTATGATGTTGCAAGCACACGTTCCGTCTTTCCGTACAAGTCAGTCGGTGTTCTCCCCTCATGTGTCCTTTTTATTTCTATCAGAATAAGCTTTACTTTTAATGTGCCATAAGCAAATAGAGCTTTTGTACAGTTCTATAAGTTAAACTCTATCAGGAACTCCTGAGAGGCTGACGCAAGTCTGACATTTCTGTTCCTTCACCAAAATAAGCTTAAAAAAACTGGTAAGCAACAAAACTTCAAAACTTAAACAACAAATGGAACTTACACAGTAATCACTCAAAAATAAGAGACGAGATATGAGATGACGACGACAAAACTGTGGTAAAATAAGGTGTATCGATTTACACGCTACGACTTGTTGATGCCAGCTTGCCAAGCAACAACTTGTCGTTGCAAACCTGCGAGATATGTGCAATTTTCCACAAACCTTCCAATCTGGCTTCAACTCAGACAAGTCGTAACGACTTGTGGTTTACACGGTACATGACGGTTGCATGCACCTTCATTTCTTTCAGTCAAATCGTTACCGGTACGTTTTATCGTAACGTATAAACCCGTCTTAAAGGGAAATTATTATACAGTGGCAACCAGGACGGTTTCATTATTTTGTCATAACATTTTAAAAATAGGCCTATGTTTTCTTTCAAAAGTAAGAAAACTGAATTCTTAACTATACATTTCCCTTGATATTGGTATTTTCGATTATGAGTATAAATATGTCAGGCATCATGCTATCTTAAAATATCATATGTTAACACCTTCCAGGTATCTATAGGCAACTATATAAGTGCATTTAGATAGGTCTTGCTGATGAATTCATGACATTACAACCTAGAATGTGTTTCTTCAAAATACGCCAGAAATCGCTCTATAAATCTCACATTTAGCTAATTTTTAACATTTTTATCAGTTACAGAGTTATAATATGATATGTTTCCAATCCTATAGTATTAATAGTTTAGAAAAATACAGAGATTGCAACTCTATGGATATCTATGCACCTTTCAAAAGTGACTACACGTGTCGAAATCTGTTGCGGCTGAAGATTTGCCACATGTGATATTACTATACGTGTAAGTATTCTGATAGCTTTAAGGACATGAATGGTATCTAACCATGAAAAAGATGATTATATTGATGGATTGCAACAATAATCATAACAAATTTTACAAATAACTTCATATTATGAGTTAAAACAATGTAAATTCCGAGCAAATCCGACGGGGAATTTCGTAAATTCACATCTGGCTGTGAAATTAATATGTCATGTAAACTATATATACCCCACCATATATACATTAATGACAAGTAAAACTAATGTCATATCCCATAGAAAAGAAAAATAAAAGGTATGTATGACAATCGCATCGCCGGTAAAGTCGCCAAGTGGAAATTTTGCGGCCCGTAATAAAACTACCATTATTCCAATACTTACACAACCTTACCTCTTATCTTACTTACAAATAATCACTACCGTATCCAATATATATTACCTACCTAAGGTAGTATTTAAAATCGACCATTTACCACCATATAGCTGTGATCCATCGTCGCTATGAGTCATTCGGTCATCTGAGAGTGACTAATTTTGTGATAACAGCCATGAGTCACTACTTCAGATGTATCATACAACTGGTGAGTCATAAATTTGTCTATTCCTATCTTATATATAGGTAGTTAACCAGTATAAAATAAAAAAAAAATTAAATATAATAGTAAAATCAAAATTTAATGACACTTTCAATGACTTTTTTTGATGATTTTTTTTCAATTTTTTTTTTTCTATAAAGCTGAGAGAACAACCCCTAGTAAATTATACCAATTCTGCCTGTCCTGTGTTTCACTGGAGTAGGGATCATGTGCAGGCCAGACAGGCAGAATTGGTCTCAGGAAAGGGGAAGGCACCGTGTTTCTGAGTCGATGATGTTCGCCAACGTTTCGGAGACATTGAAGTCTTCCATCTTCAGGGCCATCCACGTAGTTTACACCACAGCCCAAACTACCTGAAAGGTACCTGCTAACTACTTGAAACGTTGGCGAACATCATTGACTCAGAAACACTACGCCTTCCAGAGGCCATCTCAACAGGTAATGATATCGTAGACCAAAAAGTAGGGTCTACCTAAAATGTTGACCAGCATAAAAACATGTTGACCGGGTACTTTAAAATGTAGGCCAATATAACAACACAATACCGTTAACTTAATTTGTGTTTCATTTTACCAAATTTCATAAGGCCTAGGCCTATTTTAAATCATTAGCCTACTAAAATAAAATAACCTATAAGTAATCCAAAAGAATGTCACACACTAGGCTACATTGATCTAAATAGACCTATGGTCATTTCGTCATTCCCCACCCTTTACATCATATTTAATTAATTTTGGAAGAGAAAATATTGTATTTTTCAACTTATATTTTGCAATTGGAAGAAATTTCCTATAGGTAGGCTATGCCTCTCAGATGAGTTTGCAGGTTTATTTCTGTAGACACACTATTTGTTTAGACACTAGATTGGCAATATTTTTTAGTAATGATGATTTGTCATGAGAAAAAAATAGTAATGCTATCCAATTGGTGAGTTAGAGGAATTTTGCAGTGAAATGCATCTGGACAAGTTAAATTTCACCAAACACTCAACTGGACGACTGAATGATTGAATATTTTTTATTCAAAACATCATTAGTCTTTACAGTAAATTTAATTACTGGAAACAGAATTTCATAAAAAAGTAATGTTAAAAATATGTATTTGTTAAAAAACGTCAATTTAATATTGTTCTAATTCTCAACATAACCTTTCTTTTCGTTAAGGTTAAAGTGTTGTACGAAATGTAAACAAAATTGCAAAAAGTAAACAAAGATGACGTCACTGGCGTGGATTGTAAGTATCGTCTGCAGATGTCCGCTACCTGGTAGGATTCTAATTGCCTTGATTGTTACTAATTCTTTTGTTTATAAATTCAATTGCTTTATACAAATTGACCAGTTGTTTCATACTTTTACCATTGACTATGTACACTAACGTGAATAGACTTTTCATCCAATGCTTTTTGTTTGATACCAAAATTTGGAAAGTTCGTGTACGCAGCGCCAAATTCGCTGCAATCGATGTTGTTATAATTCAGCTGGATTTATACAGTGCTGCAAAAACACTTTACCTAACGCTCAGTTATGTTTCATCCTTGGTTGAGAAGAGTGGTAATACTGATTGGACCTGTCATATGTCACTTGTATTTCATGTACGCCGCAGAAGATCCCACCACCGTCAATAGGTTTTAAACACGCCTATGATATGAGAAGTCTATTCATGTTTAGTGTATATAGTCAAAGCTTTTACACAACTCTAGTATAAAGTAATATTCAAATAGTGATAAATTATTTTTATTATAGTATCATTTAATAATTAAGAAACTAGCTGCAATACAAAATTACATGTTTATTTTGGAACACGTGGTCTACACTTTGATAGTTAGTCAGCTGTTTTATTTTTTCTTTGTTTTTATTTTTAACTCCATAAGACCGATGTTCAAAGTTTTTAGAATTTCAATTAAAGATTATAACGAAAAAAGGTTTTTCCTGGCTGCAGATACCTGTATGTATATTATTTTAATCCCAGAAGTAAGTAAACTTGCTAAATATGAAGAAAGTCGTTAGAGTCATTTTTGAGATCCGTAATGCATACAAACATACACACAAATATACCTTACTCGTATTAGAGTAAGTTATAGGCTAGCTCACTTGGCTTGACTATAGTATTGCGTCAACTCCACTTTTGGGATTAAATACTACTGGGTCGAGCTTAAACAGAAAGAACTTATCTGCCGTTGAAATCCCGATAATAATTCGACATGCAAACTAATCGGAACACGCCTAAGTTATAAGTATTTTATGTAATCAGACTTTTCTCGTGACCATGAAGAAATGTGCAAAACGAATGAGCGACAAGAAGCTGTTGCGCCATTCGTTGTGCCATTCGCGCAGTGGTGAATGCGAATTGAACGGCGACTTTGCAGCATAAAAAACCGTGTGTGTTATGATAGTCGATATGTATTATTAACACTTTTCACTGCATTTCCATTGTTTGAGAGGTAGTGATCCTCATCAGACTTTTATGGTTTTAGTGAACAGTTCTAAGAATCTGGTTTCGATAACGGGGATAAGTCCCCAGGACACAGGTTTCTGTCGCACACTCGTCCTGAACATTGACCAAGAAAGATCATGGGCGGAGTTCAGTGAAATACATTGTATGTTCTAGGTTTTGCAGGTTATTATCTCAAATACAATGGGAGATATATTGATTTATTGTTTATGAAACCCTTGGGACGATTCTCTGCCATGGTAGGGATTAATTTCACCTTAGATTACAAGAAACGAAGGTATTGAAGGTACGAAATTGAAATTATTTGACCACAATCCCCTCTTACAAATACCCCTCATACAAATATATACAAATTTATAAGTTACATTTACCCTCAACAGGTTGCCAACATTGTTACGAATGCATTTAAAGTATCAAAGTGTTTTTGGTCATCGTTTCTTGCTAGGACACGGCCACAGCAAAGAGCAAAGTTTGGGCAACGGTCCATCTGTAAACTGTTGAGCTTCAGCGAACTGTTCAAATAAATATATCGAAACTCGGATCAAAGGGAGGCTGCACCAGATTGCACCTGTGTTGAACAATGTCTCAATAGAACAACTGGTTCTAAATAAAGCCAAGCGGGGATGAGTTAGTCATAATTATAGAGGAAGCCAGGGCGCAATGTCGCGGCGCCCGCACGGGATGAGTCATCTACAACATCTGTCTCTGTTGGGGACAATAGCGCGCATTGCTGTAATGAATCTGAATCTATTAAATTCATAACCTTGGTGTTAATTTTAATTCTTGTACTGTCAACAAGAAGGTAGATTGGTACTTACCGTGAAATTATGAAACTTCCTGGCATCGTAATAATAATTGATTTGTGTAATTTTACTAATTTACTTTTGCGAATCTCCGTTTTCATGTTTAAATGACACGTTTCGTGGAATAATTTATTAGATTTTGAAATTAATTTGTTTATTATTGTCTAAAATTGATTATTTTAAGGGTCTACTCTATTTACACATTCCTTGCACGCCCTAAAAAACTCCATTTTTCAAATCTTGATTTGAAATATAAAAGTTATGATAATTTAAAAGGCATGGCTAGTACTGATTAATATTATAGCTTATATGTACCGTATTAGAACTTAAAAATACTTTACATTAATTATTCTTAAGTTCATACAGCATTAAGAAAATATATAGGCCTATATACAATGTGAATTACAAATAAATGTTTCTTACATCTTTGCATTTCCTGTTCAATTTTTTTACAAATTACATTAAAAAATGTTTTTAAAATGTTTACTAACTAATAGATAGGGTTTCAAAGTTGCCTCAAATTTTATAATGTATTTGAATTTTTTTAATATCTTGTGGCATTTTTATTACAAATTTGTTCCCATGTATTTAGGGGTTTTCCTAAACATTTTTTTTGCGGTGTTGTTAACTTACTTTTGCTCGTTGTGTTATGAAAAGTAGTATTAGGTCTTAGTTCTAAATTTAGGTGCACAATTAATAGAATAAAAAATTGTATAAATCGTATATTGCTAATGTTCTAAAATGCTATGAAACACTTTCACGCTTTTATATTTATAAATATATTTTATTAAATCACACAAATGGACAGTTTAAATATGTTTCTAAATTTGCTAAATATTTAGAAATTTTATAAATAAAAACGTTATTTTAACAAAAAAGGACTATTGTCTGTGAAGAATAGACATTAATTCCTTTATTCATGAGCACGTGATGAAATTTTGTTTACAGGTTTATCTGGTCAAAACTAATATTACTAATTTGGAAATTCGCTGTGTACGCAGGTCTGCTTATAAGGAGGGGGGGGGGGGGGTATTAACGTTAAACACTCGAGGGAGAGTTGGAATGGCTTTTAATGTACGCAATTTTTCCAGTCCTTCCTCTTAATTAGGAGTATATTTTTATCGTTTTTATCATTTCGTGATTTGTATTAAAAGTAGGAACAAGATACAATGAAGCAAGATGACAACAAGCCAAACAAAAGCGTCAAGCAACATAAGAGAAAAGTAGATCAGGAACGGCTGTCGTAGAAATCGATCTCACACTCACACATTCACAGAAAACTAAATACAACATCAGACTTGATCCATACAACTCTCATTGCTTCATATATGTGATCCATCCATAAGCGTTGTTGTGAAGGGTAATTTCGTAACTGAATAAAAAAATTAAATTCGTGATTACCGTCGATTTAGAACTTTGCCAGTCTTAGTGTCACTTGAACGTATAAAAACAACCGGTTCCAGCATCCGATCGCAGGTTCAAACCGAAAATAAACCAGTTAAATGCGGTTTCTCCGCAGAAACATTGCCAAGAACATTCTGGAAGACTCTGAAAACGTTTTTTCTCCACAAACCTGGCTGCGTATTTTTTCTTGTTCGCCGATTGCATTGTGTGAGTTGATGTGATGATAGCGCTCCGACGGAGGCCACCAGAGGCACTGGACTACGGCCTAGCGAGCGACCTGAAATAGCCTTCGGCCTGGACGGTCCAGGTCCAGCCTGGAGTCAGTACCCCACCATCGGCACACCAGCACACCAGAACACCGGTACACCATGACGGCACACCCGTAGCGTAGCCATGCACTTCCGCAGAACTGTGAGTACCGGTACACCATACACTTGCAAACATGTCGCCAAGATGTAGCGTGTCCACACGTGTGGAAGAGTTGTCAGTTGGTACAGTGGGGCTAGCCAAGGTTAAAGAGTATTTAAGTTTGGAAATTTGTAAAATTTGGTCAAATGAGAATAATCAAGTGTTTAACGAACGATTTACTATGAAGTGATTCATAAGTGATTCTTAATCTTGTCTAATGCACCTTCATACTTTCCCTTTCTTTATGAAATTTTTTTTGTATATTTGAAAGCTTAGAAAGATGTTTTCAACCAATATTACTGTATTGGGATATTGCGATTTTTCCTACACAACAACAATAAAATACGAATGAAGAGGAGTTAAATCCTCATACATGACTGTTGGTCCCTCAGTGTAGTGATAAATTCCGATTTCATTGACCGACGATTACGTTCACAAGAAGCCTCAGATCGACTACAAACTTTTACAGTAGATTTTAGGCGTAATTTTTAAGGTCAAGTTCGTTTTTGAAGTTATTCTCTAAAGTAATAAAGTAATGAGTCGTAATTCGATTTCCCATAAGAAAGACATTGTGGGCTGAAAATAACGGTGCTTAAGGCTATGTTAAACGGTTCCTGGTTTGGTAGTTGTCAGACATAGAAACCAAACATGTTGTTTGCATGTGTTGTAGAAACTAAACTGCAATAAATATAATACAATTTGTTAGTTATGAAATATTTTAAAATCGGTTATGAATACTAGAACGATATATTTTGTATTAACAAACAATAATGAAAAGTAAATATTTACTAAAATAATAAAATTTGTAAAAAATACCTTCTGGTAATCAAATATCTTGAATGCAAAAAAAACTTAAAACTTTTTCTATATAGTTAACATGTGTAATTTGATATATGTGCTATTTTTTATTTATTTATGTTTTTAATAACGTGGAACTAGTATTATCTGGCTTAAATTGCCGTTCATTCCCATACTCGTGGAACAAGCGTACTCCTAGTAATGGTAATTATATGGACTATCATCTTTATAAATGATAATTATTTTGTATATATGGACTTAAGTTCATTTACTAGAGGCTGAGGGAGCGAAGACGGGAATTTTCCAACCCAAAAACACTGTTGAAATTTCTAATTATTAACAGTGTTGAACACATTAAATACACAAATTTATTCTAAATACAGTATGGATAGGAAAATTTTTATGTTGAAACTATAATTTATTTTTTGTTTAATGGTTGCAATTCTGTTGGATGGACCCCACAAGCGCATAAATAACTTGATGGTATGGCCGTGTCTCATTACGTATATTTTTTCGACGGTTGAAGTTGGTATTCACTGGACACTTGTTGAGAAACTGACGTGTCGAAGACCTTTGATTTATGAATGGATGTGTAGTAAAGCTACGCGCCTACTACAACGACACTGCACGGACGGCAATTTTCAAAAGTCTTCAACATTGAATCTCATAAGCGTGCGCCCACTACAGCAGTACAGCACGGAACGGAACGGACACTCGACACTTCCGGACGATTCGCACCTTCCGCCATTTTGCAAAAGATTCAGGGGGAGAAATCTCATTTCATTCGGGACATTTCCGAGCCGCTGTGCTGGCCGCACCGGCCGTGACGGCCTAGTGCGCACCCTCCGGGACGGGCGGCACGTCATTTTCGTTGTTCTACCCAGCTCGCAATGGCAAATTTAGTTGTTTAAACGACTTAATAAGGATATGTGTATTAAAGTCGAAAGTTCTAATGGGCAGGTACAATACATTACGAGACATCCGCAGTAATTAATAGTCAAAAATAATATAAGTTTAGCAATATTGTTTTTATTTTATTCTTCGTTCCTTATTTTTCTGATAAAAATGAAACTTACAAACACTAACTCCTCAGCCACGTGCAAATTATTTAATCGACTCTCCACAAATCTTTTGACTCAAGGTACGAATGTCGGGAACGGCGGAACGCCGGATATCTTCTAGTGCTCGCACCACGCTCGCACCCCCTCTAAAAACTTCGGCCCGTGCCGTAACTCCCGCCCGTGCCGTGCCGCCGTAGTGCGCGCGTATCTTAAATCACGCAACTCTAATGTTTAGATTGAAACAAAATATTGCGTTTAAGTCAAATTAAACTTTGGGGTGTTCATGTTCCTTAAAATTTCAGACAGTTTCTTTCAATAGCCCATGTTTACAAAAACTAGTTGTCCTTACAAAACCACGCCACTCTAATGTTTAGACTGAAACAAAATATTGCGAATAGAAACCTTGCCCCTTTTACTCATTGAGGGATTTTTCTGTTGGCAGATTGCTTACATTCTTTTATTCAAAACTTTTAAAATAATTACACTATCGTGAATATCACAAACAAACCTATTTTAGACTTAAATAAATTTAGAGTTTTAGAACAAAAGCATCATTTTAAGTGTGATGTATGGCAGCTAGTTGATCATCTTTGAATCGAAGTGTCAATTTTAACTATCAGAAGTAACGGTTCGACCTCGGCTTACGATTAAGGATTCATCTAAAATTCAGGATACATGGTCTCATTTGAATGACAATGTCATATAAATGCACACCACAATCAATATATTCTTAGGTTTAGGGCAGGCCAGTTAATAAATGCCAAAATCTTAAAAATAAAATACAATCATTAGTTTCGTAGTGGACCATGTCAAATTTGTAAAAAGCAAGAAGGAAAACATTGTATTAAATAAAACAAACCATTAATTTATAATTTTTTACTGAAAAATATTACCTTTTTTAAATGTGTCAGATGTTATGTGTTTAAGTACTTACACAAATGAAAGAAATAATTAAATTTTCTGTCCTGACGTTAAAGTACTCCAAACGAGCTCCGGTTGTTGGTCTAATGAGGAGATTTAACGAGCTCAGGGTTAATCGTCAATTGGCATCAACTTGTTTCATTTAGTTATCGCCCTAGTGTCACAGAACAGGCAGACCTTTCAATGCCAATTCATGGTATAATTAATCGGCAGTTAAAATTAGCTGTTGGCGAGGGCTCAACAGCAACAGAGGATGGAGTTAAACACTGAACAGTACCACACAGTGGACAAACATTGGCCCCAGCGGTGGGGAACGAACTTAGACATACACACTGTACACTGCTCACTGAGCAGTGCTCTGCCTTGTACTCGAACACGATTGTGAGACGGTTAAAATAACGGCTGGAAGCCAATATGAATCAGCAAAGCATAATGTGTTATGCAAAATATACAGTTTATAGTTTATAGGATAGCGGTGTGTGTAACCACTGACTATCAATGGTTTCAGGAAATTTAGAATGATGAGGAGGTAGGTGACATCAACAAAAACAAAAACGAAATAGTGCAGCACTTTAAATATTCAAAGCAAACCATTAATGTGTCAAGATAAACAACATGACATCAAAAGGTGCAGGACCGCTTCAATCAGCTGTTATTGTCACCTACCTTGGTTTGTTCTAGATACAATGAATGGTTGAACATATTGTTGGGTTAATTTTCAAATTAAAGGTAGTTTTATCTATAGGTATAACAGTACTTTCCCTCGCATCTTTAAAAAATAAGACTCTGTTAATGATGTAAAATCACCAAAATAAATAATTCGTCGTTGAACATGTAACAACAAAACTTGAATATCTAACGATCAACACTACTTTCATCTTAAGTATGAAATTTGTTATAGTAATATCAATGAGATTAATAATGCCCCTTTTTATAGATTATTTGGTTTTGTTTCGTAAACATGAAAGCGTTTCAGTTGCTATAGATCCTATTTATTTAAAAAAACTAGTATTTTTGGAGTTTTTCTGCTCTTTCAAATTAGGGCCTTACCTGCTGATGATAAACAATTTTTTAGGCAGGTGAAATTTACATTTAATATAAAACAGTTGTTTAAAACAAGAACAAACCAAGGTAGGTGACACCAAAGCTGATTGAAGCGGTCCTGCACCTTTGACGTGTTGTTGTTTATTGACACATGTGTGGTTTGCTTTGAATATTTTAAGTGCTGCACCTTTGACGTCTTTGATTTTTTTATTGTTTTTATTGTTGTCACATATTGTTGTCACATGTCTCCTTGTCATTCTAGATATCTTGGTTTAAAATGCATTTTTTTAAACATCTGTTGAATTATAAAGAGAAGTAGTTGATTGTTTGTGTAAACTTAATAGCCTAGTTGTACTAGGCTATAAGAAAAGTGAATTAAAAACAATTATCAAAGCTCGATCAACACTATACTAAATACCAATTAGACGTCGTAGATGGGGCTGTTTCACTAAAAGTACAAGTTATTCTCTAAAATTGTTTCACTAATATCAAACACCAAAAATGTCAGTATTACAATTTTTTTAGACACAAGCCTTTCTCAAACAAAACCTTTAATGGTGTAGTGCTAACCTGTAAATTCAATTTAAAATTTTCAAGGCGTTCAGTTGGTGTAATTTTGTTTAGTATTTTGACAAAAGTAGTATTACTTTACAACACAAAAATACACAAATAGTCCTACTTATCACACACGTGTAAATAATTTGTCAGTACTGAGGTTTTGGCTTTTTGACGCAATTAAAGATCTGTCAATTGTAACAAATTTATAAAGTGACGTCACGTCTCACTATTTACAGGAGGTAATTTAAGGCCATGTTGGCGTCATACGGGTATTAACCCCTATGACGTACGCACCTACGTCACAAAATTTTACAGGTCATTAATTACATCAGAAACGCCAAAACCACACTACTATTGTAATCCCTTTTATAATTAATGACAATAATAAATTTTTAAGTCGATAAACAAATCGTTTTTATGTCTCATTAAAAGTTTTACATTACGTTGCAAGTGCAAATTAATTGGATAAACTAATTTAATTATTAAATTTTTATTAAAAAATGGGATCTATTTTAATAGGACTAGATCTGGACTAGAGATACCATCGCCTGTACAATCTTGCTGAACTTATGGTGATGATAAAATTCATTACTTACTTATCAAAGTGTAGCCATATTCGATCATTTTATTATTTATTATTTGCTTATTGTTCGGAAGAACGAATCACTAACAAGGGAGGACTATTAAACAACAAACCATTAAAATATATTTCTCGTAGTAGGTACATTTTATTTTTACCAAATGTATTAAATCATTGTATTTTAGAATAAAAATGAAAAACTAGCAAAGCGTCTGGAACAACAATTATAGTCATGTTTTAAAATGTTAAGATTAAACATATTTGAATTTACTAGGGGGATTTTGATTGATCGATAAATTTAAATCTTTTATAAAAACTAATAAACCTACAAGGTTAGATTATCCTCATCGAAGATACGGCACGGATGGGAGATAGGATTTTCAAGAAACAATGTTTATTAACACGGCGGGATTGTTTATTTTTGTCGTAAAAATAGTGGCCAAGGGTCAGAAATATTCGCGTTATGGTCTGGCGGCGGGCCAGTGGGCGGCTGGAAGTCCAGTCCAGGCCAGTCCAGTGCGGCGCGACGCAGGGCGGGGTGGACCATGGCCGCTCGCTACTCCAAGGTAGGCCCGCTACTGTAGCTCGCACACACATACACACACGCACAAACACACCTCCACTGGCCGGATATTGAATGTTGATTGTGCTAACAATAGGACATATTATTTTCGATCTTTACCTAAGATAACTATTTACTGTCCTCAAAGGGTTAAAAAATAAAACTACTCGATAAGTTTAAGTGTTTTCCTTTTGTTTCTCTGTATTTTTAATATATAAAAATCTCTATTATTGATATATATATAAGACGTTGTTGCTTTGAAATAGCTAAGGTAGCCTACAAATATGATTCAACTGTCTTGTATAGGTATACGATGATTGAGATGATTGATGTTTCGTCAACTCCTAACTTAACTCCTTTTTAATTTTTAAAAATATAATATTGAGTGATTCCTTTGAATTTTATAGCACAACACTTATTTATATATATATATATGCAAATTAAAATGTGATACTTTATATCAGGGTGAATCTATTATGTTTATTTGTACGATTATTACCTTGATCTATAAAAAAAGAAATTTCATTAAATTTTAATGAAAATAAAAAAAAAATCACTATGCTTAAACTTTTTCCTATTGTGATTCCACACAAGAACTGGAAAAATTGTAAAATTGTGATTAAAAACTGGAAAAAAGTACACTTTAAGTTAATGAAATTTTATCAAAATTTTTTTTTGTTATTGTTAAGTACAGATTGGACATTTATTGTGGACATTTTCCATCACTGATTAGTAAAAACAAATTCACAACAGGGATCTGGAATCTGATCTCAACTTCAGATGGAATAAATACCTAGAATACGGGATCAGATTCCAGATCCTGAAACAATGTGAATTTGTTCTTTACTAGTCAGTGATGGAAAAAATATCCGCAATGATTTACTGAACCATAACATAAACTCACCATCACCAACAATGAACACTAAAAAGAAAATTTATTTGTTTTGGTGTTTTTTAAAACATTTAATAAAATTGTTCGGTAGGCCTCCTTTTAGGAATTCATTACTTAACGACATAACAACAGAAGCTAAATTTCAGTCTCACATAAGAACTCTATTGGCTCAAAATTAATTCACATGAAAAACAGGACAATAGTGAATTTACAGGTTAACATCATTACCTTTCATTTGATTCATAATTATTGAAGAAATATTAAATAGTTATAGCGAACTATTGTGCTGGACGGGCTTATTGGCCTCCTATTTTAAATGGAAAAGCTGATCACAAGACAAGCCAATAAGCCTGTCCAGGGCTATAGTGTCTTAATCAATGTGTTAAGGATTTCAAGGTAATTGTTTAGTAGTGAAGACCGTCTTTAACATAATTACTTTTAAATTTAATCGTTTAACTTGAGCTCTCTAGTAAAGATTATACATTTTTTAGCATCAGTATGTAGCTTAAGCAGCTCAGTAGCTCGAGTTCAAAGAAATTCTAAGGCGAATTTAGTTTGTGTATTTTATGTTGAACAAAGAAGACATAAATAATATACTCTTGTTTGCGATTTGCAGGACGCGAGCGGTGTGAAAGTGAACGAGAACGATGGCCTGTCGTCCCACAAGCCCATCGACCTCGAGAAGCTGTTCACCCCCGCCTCTGACTCAGGCGAAGTCACCCCCTCCCGGAACCGTGAGTAGCAGTAGACCATAGACCAGTAGACCGCAGAACAGAGCATCCACCCCTGGCACCCGCCCAGCCTGGCCACCGCTGGCATTGTATCACACACCGCCTTGTGTTTATTTTGGAACTTATATGAGAAAATGTCTGCTGTACGAATCTGTTCCATTATGAAGAATTTCTCTCCAAAATGTGCCAAGCTGCTTGAAATTTTAGCATTTACATTTACTGCATCATAAGTAAATGTATGTGAGATTATTATTTAGTTAGTATAACACTGGAAGACAATGAAAGAAGTTTTCTTTATTTTGACATAAAGTAGTACATGGAACAATAAGGAACAAAAATAATAAGAGTGTGACAATATATATATATAGCTCATCACTATGGTATATAAAAGCACTTTTCACATGTGGTCAAGTTTAAAGCAGAAGCCAAAATCCTAAAATGACCAAGTTTCGAAAGAAAATTTTGATTCGTGGCATAAACCATACTTTTAATAGGATAAATAGGAAAACATTTCCTATTATCTCTGCGTCTATCTCTCAGGATATAATAATAATCTCTGAGTTTTAGATCCTCTTGACGGTAAGCAGTAACATTAAATTATTGTTAGTATTTTATAATGTGAATGGACTGGATATGTCTTAACTGAATAACATTTAAGAAACGTTAATTAACTCTCGAATGAGGCCATGGAGACGGTGTTCGGTGTTGTGGTTTTGCAGGAAAGATGTACGCATCGTCGAGTTTCTACGGGCCGCACCACCCCACGGTGGAGGAGCAGGTGGACCTGGCTCGCCGCATCTCCCATTCCCTGTCGGACATCAGCAACCGACAGTCCAAGGGGCAGTCCATGTACGTCAACCGCAAGAAGCGCTCCGTCAAGTGGGTCCATGAAGGTAACTCAACATATATAGATTAGTATTGAATTGAAAGCCATCAACTATTGTAAATACAGTAGAACCTCGATAGTTCGAAAATTTGTGGACTTAGAGAGTGCCAAAGTATTGAGTTGTCGAACTATAGAGAGTATATGGGAAATGTTAACATAGGGAGAGTAAAAATCATGAGTTGAATTTAGGAAACACTAAATTTGATTGAAATCACAACTTAAGTGAACATAACCAACATTCAAATCATTCGTCACTTTTGTTTACATTTTCACCTTTGTCACTCTCCAACATGGACACTATCGGTCGTTACTGACATGTAAGGGTGTCACGAGCTGTGTCGAACTATAAGGAGTGTCAGTGTCAAACTATCGAGAGTCAAACTATCAGGGTTCTACTGTATAAAGTTTGCTCTCTTACCTTTGCTCTGTCGTTAAATTTTACTAGATTAAAGGCAATAGATCAACTGAACTCTTCAGATGTTCAACACGACAAATGGTTCAAAATGTCAAAATATCAATAGTTAACTTCAAGGGATTACATTTCAATATAAAAGGTGTTAAAATGATTCATTTTCTGATTTCAAGAATCATGTTTTGTTTTTATGAAATTTCAAACCATGAAATGTTTACAGGAGAGGGTAAGGCCCAGTTCCCCTCATCACCGTTTGGGAACGACCTCCCTGCCTACAACAATACTACAACCACCACTGAGGTATGTTTCATAATCACACTCACAAAAAATTAAAACAGTTATATAAATAATTAAATTTTAATACTTTAAGAAATTAACTTTAATTTACTTTAATAATTAGGGGGGCATAATAATTTTTTATGCAGCAGGCATAATGTGTGTATTTACAATAAAAATAGTTGATTTATGCTATTACAATGTCACTGATGTCGAACATTCTAAGAGTATTTTCTTGAGGATTAAATAAATCCCGAAACCCCTAATAGTTTTTGTCATTAAAACTTAATCATACGAAGGCAATTGTAAAAAATGGATTAATTATAAATTACCTAATATAGGATCACTTGAGTTTAAAAGTAAATCAAATTCAGATTAAAAGTGGAGTCTTTTTAAATACTGTATGTAGGAGGTGCACTGATAAATCTTGGTTTATTCGTACAGCTGTCCACCTAAATTGTAATTATTAGTGAGATATTTTACTTTAGAACTTCCAAGAAACATTAACTTTTTAAAATAAGCATATCCAACATCCAGCTTACCGGATATTTTAACTCACATACAAGTCACAGCAAACAAATTGGTCCTCTAATTCTTTTTAAACTTGAGCCGGCATATAGTTGAAAGTTTGGAGGTACAATACATCAATTCCCTCTGCAACTATTAATGTAGCTGATGAAATATCATCAGGCATTATTTTGAAAAGACTTTTTCAACATGTTTGTCATTAAGAATTGATAACCCCATGAGTAACACTGATCCCCGACTCCCCGTGATGGTTGCAGGAGACGTCGTCGTCCACCAAGTCGGTTCTGAAACTGGTGATGGACCCCCGGGGTCAGGTCCAGGATCTGAACAGTCTGCAGAAGCAGGGCTACAACATTGAGCCCTGCCTCAGCCCCGAGGTCTGCTTTGACTTGGTGCGTGACCTCAACGCGCCCAAGGGCAAAGGTGAGTCGTCCGCAACCGTTAACTTCAAGGGAATGTGAATGAATGATGTAGGAACACGAGAGGATGATTGTTACCAGACTAATATACCATACGGATACATCTATTAAAACTAACTAAATTGCAATTTGTATATATTGTACTAAATGCGTTTTATTGTGAACTTCAAGAATCATAGTACATTAGTAAATACTACTAGTACTCCAGTTGCTTGAAATCGAGCACTTTAGATTGAAATTTTTTTTTTAATTAACTTCATGCATTTGATTTTTATTATGTACCCTCTTTAAAGCAGGCTGTTAATCAGTGTGCTTCATGGTTTAATATAACCTATTTCGTATGAATATTTTGCTGATGTAGTTTTTACTCTTTACATCTGCTAACTTGAAAATAAATAAATTTTTCATCACTCCGTATACGAAAGTGACAACTTGCCGTACAGCTGAGACCTTGGAAAGTAGTCATTTCCCAAACTGTCACCGTCAGCTGATTTTACTGACCTGTACGGAAAGTAATGTTTGTAAACATTACTTTCCGTCCAAGGTAAACAAACTTTTATGTACAGCAACAATCAGCTGGGTTTAAAACAAATTAAATTTTGAATTCCAGCTTTGTTTACTTTGTCCAATGGCGAAGAATTTACAAAAATAATCCTCCTTTAAAACTTCCACATTTATTAATAATTGCGTCGTGATGAAAAGTATCGTTCACAACTCGTCCGGAAAGCCCATTTCCAGGCTCGATAGTGTTTTCCACGCTCGGCTTCGCCTCGCGCGTAAAACACTATCTCGCCCAGAAATGGGTCACTTTCCGGACTAGTGGTGAAATATACTATCTGTAACAATGTTACTCAAATGGGGAATAGTATATTTCACCACTAGTCCGGAAAGTGACCCATTTCTGGGCGAGATAGTGTTTTACGCGCGAGGCGAAGCCGAGCGTGGAAAACACTATCGAGCCTGGAAATGGGCTTTCCGGACGAGTTGTGAACTATACTTTTCATCACGACGCAATTATTAATAAATGTGGAAGTTTTAAAGGAGGATTATTTTTGTAAATTCTTCGCCATTGGACAAAGTAAACAAAGCTGGAATTCAAAATTTAATTTGTTTCAAACCCAGCTGATTGTTGCTGTACGGAAAAGTTTGTTTACCTTGGACGGAAAGTAATGTTTACAAACATTACTTTCCGTACAGGTCAGTAAAATCAGCTGACGGTGACAGTTTGGGAAATGACTACTTTCCAAGGTCTCAGCTGTACGGCAAGTTGTCACTTTCGTATACGGAGTGATGAAAAAAATTTTAAGGGCTTGTGGTTTCATTCCATATGGATGGATATTTATTTTTGGAAGCAACTTAATGCCGAGCTCAATCCAGTGATATAAAAATAATGGAAGTCAGTTGAAAACCATAGGATTTTTTTTTCAAAAAAATACATCTCCTATTGTAAATTTAATATATGTAGAAACACACACACTTTTAAAATTAGAGGGTCAAGTTAAAAAATTTATAGGAATGGATTTATCAACCAAATTTCTTTCAAATAGTTATTACAGTTTGAAAATTAAGTCACATTAACCATATTTAACCCAAGTTAAATGACAGTGTTTGGAAAACTGCTTTCATAAGAGAATGAGAGGGCTTTATAATCATTGACCTGTTCGTAAGAGGGGGCTAAAGGTATAAAGCCGGCCCAGTCAAGTGGACGTTGCAATAACTACTAGAATATGTTTTGCGTTGTTGCAAGACCATTCTAAGGTCTTGCGGGTTAAAAATTAATTGTGCAGTGCTTCACCTGCTACTATTCTTTGCCTTTATTTAAAGTCTGATAACTGTGGGAGGCATGAACGTAGCTAGGCATTGGCGGTAGGGGCCCCCGCCAAGGGTGCAGAACACATAGTGGTACAAAATTGCTCTTGTTCAAAATTGCAAGAAACCACAAAAAATTATGGATTCTTTACAAAAGTATAAGAGTTAATAAATTTTTCACAACAACTTGGATACAATAAATATTATTGAAGTGAACATACACTATTGATTTTCCAATTTTGTTGTTTTGGATTTTTTTGGAAAGATTCTTGCCCAACTAGTTCTTTATGATACGGGAATTTTTGGTTGAATTGGCTGTTACAGATGGCAGCGCTCCCGTCTGGCCGTCTGATTGCAACCGAGCATAGTTACAAAAATTATGTACCTTTTATGAAAGTTTTATCATCATCTAAGTGTAATCAACTTTTATTTGTATTAAGTGGGATTAAAAAACGACGTTGTGGTATGTTTTGTATAAATTGTGGTCTGTGAAATTCTTTGGAATAAGATTTCGCGATGCCCGCCGAGCGCAGACTACACGGACAACGCGACGAGACAGACAATATTATTGAGTATTTTGTTTCAGGCCATCAGCTAGTCGTGATTGTTGAGAACAGCCATATTGTCAACGGTTTGGAAGAGTTATTTATTTAGATTGTTTAGCTGTAATGAATAACAGTATTTCAAATTGTTTTAGTGTGAATAAAAGTTTGAGCAGTCATTAGTGGAATTGATCGAACAGGTCAAACTTAGGCCTACTTTTATTTACTTTGGGGTAGACCATGGCGTTCATCATCTGAGATTTTTTTTATTACTTGCAAAATAAGTGAATAACATTAAAACTTAGTCATATCAGAAAAAATCAAATCCTAATTTTATCAAAATAGCCCCTGATTGGGGAAAGGAGCGCTTTAAGTCAGTCAATTTTCGATCGTCATGACAAAATTGGCTCACGGGATCTATTTTATAGCGCTAAGTGCATTGAATATGTCTAATTCATCAGTAAAGCGGTTTTAAATAAAAAATAAAAAAGACTATGATAACTATTTATTTATAAATCAATTTGTTTAGCTCTATTGTTTAATGAAGCAAAAATTAAATCGATAGTATCAAAATTATAACTCATACCGAAAACTTTTTTGCATAATGCGCATTTTATTTCTACTGCGACCACCCAGCAGATTGTCCAAATACAGAAATCATTTCGTTAGGAATGAAAATACATGAAGTAAATTCCCTTAAATCCAGTTATGTATTTATAAAGTTACACCAAACCTTGAAATTAGCAAATTGTTAGCCTGAATTTTAAAAGCACTAAATAGGTGATAGTTTTGTGAAATCCAAAGTGTGTGGATGTATTCTTGAGAATTTTCCTCTTATTTTGCTGCAGTCATATTTTTTATGAAATAGCTAAAATACAGTTAGGCTTAGCAAATCGTTTCTAAGTTGGCAACAACCCTAACCCTTTCATTTTTTAAGGAAAATAATAATACTACCAGACCCCCCTCTTGTTGGAGTGAAAACCTTCCCGAGGAGGGGGGGGGGGGGGGCAGTACATTTCTTCGCCAAGGGCGCCATATACTCTAGCTACGTCCCTGGTGGGAGGGTTTTTAAATAAAAGATAAAGACTTGGGCTATTTGATTCGCTTTTTAATTTTTTATTTTAAAGCTATATTAACCCTTGAGTGGGCGCTGCACCGGTAAAACGGGAGAGGGCGCATGGGGAGTTTTACTCCACAACAATAAATTGTGCATGTGATTTATAACCAAATACTGCATTTAAATATTGACAAACTTTATCAGGAATCAAATGTCATCGTTGATACCATTAATTGTTTAAATTAATATGTTTAATATTTAAATTAAAAATAGTAAGTGATTTTGATGCATAAAATATGTACCGTTGTGTTACCGAAGAGGGCGCATGGGTAGTTTTGCGCCGCAGTAATAAAATTATACATCAATGCAAACGAAATATATTTGATATTAAATATAAATTAAATAATATATAAAATATATTTTTATATACGTACAATAACCTATAACTCAGAAAAGTTCACGAGGAAAATAAACCCTGAACTGAGCACTCGCACAATGGGCGCATGCGGAAAAACCTCCCCAATCTGACACTGCATCACTAAATGGCAAATAACAAAGAACTGATGGGGGTGGGGGGTATAAATAGCTTTAGGGGATTCCCGGAATGAGGCACGTGAAGTACTAGGCTGGACACGACTGCCGACATGAATGTTTTTTTAAACAAAAACGACCAGTGCAGAGGAAAACTCCGCAATCACGAGTTTGAGGGGTAACTTGTGACGGTCTAAAGTGTATCTCAAGATCATCAACTTTGAACCATTGTAGCTTAATATGGATTTATAATATGAAAAAATCAAAAAGCCTGTCTTTTTGTCTTCCATTTATACAACCTCTTCCACTTTTATAAGACTTATAATAAAGGCGAAAAATGGGAGCGGATGAAACACTGCATTATGTTCTGAGAGGGGCCATTTAGCCCTTTCTTAAGACCTATGTTAACATTATTGCTCAACAAACAACTGGAATTATTACTTTTATAGCCCTTTTTTTAGATGTTATAGAGTATTTGAAAGTTTTATTAATTTGTTTAACTAAATAGACACCCAATGATCAACTTCTAAAAATTTGTTTGATAGGCTCTACAATAAATTTTGTTTACAACTCAATTACAAAAATAAAGAAGTAATTTCAAATATATCTGGTTACGAATGTATATAAATATTTATTTGTCCATTCCAATCCCACGGTTGGGTTGTAAAGATCTATTTATCTATCAATCAGTGATCAAATGACCCCAACCGTGCCAGGTGATTCATTGGCAAGATTCAGACACATTCAAGGTGACTATTTGGCCATCACTCAGTTGCGATATACTCAGATCAATTCAGTCAAACGACAACGATCAGTGCTCCTGAACAGTGCATTGAAACCGACCTTAACCCTCCCCCGTAAGTAACCGAGTGAAGTCATATTAGGTTAAAAGTATTTTATTACTTTGTTAACACAGAAATCTGTAATGAAATTTGAAGTGAAAGCATTCATAACAGCATTGGATTACACAAATTATAAAATTAGCTTTTCTCAAAGGTTTGACATAGATATGAAAATATTTACCCGGGTTAGACAGCCTTGTAAAATACAAAGTATTTATAAAATACGACTTAGGCCCTACATGTCATGAAAAGAAGTTCTCGAGCTTTTTTGTAAAACAGTTTAATACAAGCACACATAATTTTTCTTCAAAAATATAAATCAACATAATGAAAGCGATTGTTACAATGATCCTTTCATGTAGGCGTTTAAGGTCAAGGATACTTTTGCTTTTTCATGCCGTAAATAGAATATATTTGGTACCGGTAATGTCTATCAGGGTCACTCAATGACCCTCTAGGATTTGTTCTGTTCTGTTGATGAACAATTAACAATTAACCTATAATATAAAATTTGCATTATTTTGTTAAACTGAATTTAAAAAAATGTTTGTGATAATAAACAGTAGTAAATATAAGTATCTTCTCATAAGAGTAATTTATCATAATATTTCTTTAAAAGCATTCTCTATGAAAATTCAATAAGCAATTGATACATTGTATTTCTTTTAACTAACATGTAACCCACAATTTGAAATTCTAAAATTTCCAAACATAACACACACACACACAGACACACGCACACACACAAGAGCCTCTTAAATAAAAGTGTACAGGAATTTATTAATAGAACATGATATTTTATAGATGTTAATAGTGGGCTGTTTGAACACCAAAGCTAAAAAAGATACTATACATGGGTTACATTTTAAAATAAATACACTGTATCAATTTCTTATTGAATTTTCACAAAGAATTTTTTAAGAAATTATATATATATATATATACATATAAATTATACATTTAATTGTTATTTACATTTATGACAACAATTTTAAGAGGCTCTTGTTATTCCGTTTATTACATTTGTTATATTCATCTCAAGTTCTTAAATATTTTGTGGTTTTCCAAATGCCCTATACATTACATATCCCCATATCAAACAATCTAGAGGGCTGGGCCCGTGATCTAGAATCAGGTACAGTAGACTCCCTCTTAACCGGCCACCTCGGGACCAAGCCGCGGCCGGATAATGAATTGGCCGGTTAAACCGATGTTCATTTTAAAACGCCAACCTACAATTTTATAAGGCCTAAATATAATTATCACTTAAAAAAAACTTTAAATACATAACTGTGTATGATTTATAACTAACATCCGACACCCATAAAATCCACAACAAACCCATACTAATAATAATTCGTTTCTATAATTGTGGTTTACTGGATAGTAGATCCAAACGCATTCACTTCCAGTGGCATTCACTTCCATCCAGGACGTTATATTTTAATTGGTTTGAGAACGTCAATATGAATAATAACGTTGTATTGAATGATACAGTAGATAAGAAAACTACGTTTCCGGCGATACACTGCCGGTTTAAGCGATGTTGAGATAAAAAATGGCCGGTTAAAAAGATGTTATTTTGTGTCAGGGTAGGCCGGTTAAAGCGGAGACCGGTTAAAAGGTGGCCGGTTAAGAGGGAGTCTACTGTACATTTCTTTTTACATTAACTAGTGTATTACTGAAAAATTTAATTGCATGACAAATGTACAATCTGAGATCTCCAGAAATCAAGCCCAATGAATAATTTACTTTGAGGACATGTAAGGAATAAATGCATATGAAAATCCCATAAAATTTTGAAGAACTAGGGAAGAGCGTAACAAACAAAATAAGTTGAATAACAATAATACTCAATTAAAAAAGTGTCCGGGAATTTACTACAGTATGTAGAACACAACATTGTACAAATGTTATAAAATATGTCCTGAATATGTACAGTATTATGTTTGTAAATTTTCATTAAAATCGTGGATTGTGTTTTAAAAGAAACAACCTGTACTTCACAGATTTTTTACTGAATCCTCATTTTTGCATTCAAATCATGTTTTGCAAATTTTTTATGACAATTATTTGTATATTACTATTTATTTGTATTATTTGTATAATTACATAATTAAATGATAAATTATTATATTTACCTTGGTTGTATGCGTTTGGTTCTTGTAGCGAATGGCATACAACCAAAGTAAATATAATATGATAGAACTATAATATAATATAATAGTATAATATAATATATTATAGTAAATATAATATAAGAACTTTCAGCGTTCTTGTCACTGGATAAACATAAATAAGATAAATTATTAAGTTATATAAGATTCAAATAATTAATAAATAAAATAAGTCCTTTACAAAGTTTATATACCGATGATATATATTCTTTTCAGCAAATAAATAACATTATTATGATAACAGCCTCTAAATTTTCGTAATGGAAATATCTCTTACATATGACTCATAAACTACAGTAGATACTGCACATGTAAAGAGATTTTCAGATAGTTTGAGTGTGAAAGTCCCTTCCTTTATTCTGGTGTATTTTACTGTATCTTCTGTTTTTTGTTTGTAATGAAAAATATTTGATTTAAACATATTCTATAGTTATATTTTTAATATCAATAATATCAACTCCTGATTTTAGAAAAATGAAACCGATGTAGTATGTTGTTCATTCCCAATTATGGATTTTGATATGGACTAAACAATGTTTTTGTACTGAGTTATTTATTTTCATTGCATTGCTTTTAATTTGAAAATTGATATTTTAGTTTATTGATAAAAGTCTAATAATATTTTGATTTTTTAGGAGCTGAACTCTTTGCCAAACGCCGGAAGAAATCAGAGAAGTGGGTCGTGGATGAAAACAACGTCAAGACTTCCTCCTACTTCACAGAGAGTAACTCTTTGAACTACATTGGAACCAACCAACAAGGAACCAGCTACAAAGCGTACCAGCCACCCTCCCTTCAGCCGACCACTCCTACCTCCAAGCTACCACCCCCATCCTACCTCAAGGATGGCACACAGCGTGTTGAGAATGCGCAGAAGATGAATGAAATTGTGGTACGTCTAAAGAAAATACACAAATAATGTCATTCTGGTATATAAAACTGTATTTTGTTTACACACCAATATAAGAAGTTCAAGTTGTTTTATGTGAAGACTGTTTTCTTTTTTTTTTTTTTTTGCTCTTTCTATCATGTGTGAGTATTTTTTAATCCTTTTCAGTTTTGGATAAGTTTAAAATAAAACTACCTAGTCAAACGTTGGGTCAAAATGAGTTATTGAGCTTATCACTTATAAAAAAAATCAATTTATCAATTTTGTAAATATAGCCCGTTAGTGCTAGCCAAACAGTTAACCTCTTGGACTCCTGTTGAGCTGATGAGCTCTATTACTGGGAGCTCAATAATTGGCTTTTGACTGCTTTCCTAAAAGTTTTAAAGTGTACATAGTACAATTATCCATATAAAAATGCCACTGGCAAAGATATGAGATAGAAAAATAACATGATGTTCCTACGTAGGTTTTATAAAAGATTAAGTAAATGTACTCTGATAGTAAAAGTCTTGACATAATTTTTAAAATCAATAATTCAACTTCATAATATGATATTTAATAGTACAATTAAGATAAGTGTGAATATAACCTTGCTGGATGGCAAAAATATTTTATAGTCTAACATTTTTATATAAAACAACAGTTTAAAAGTGAACCTGGTTTTCTTTTTTTCTTTTTTTTTTACACTGCGGGCATATTTTGAATGTTTTGATAGGGAATATTTAAAAACATGATCTTGTTACTAAGTCTTCCTGTTGCTAGCATTTATTTGTTATTATAAAACCAGAGTGTCAAAAGGCAACTGTGTCCTGAATCATTGATCCTATCGGAGGTGGAAATGGCTTCCTCAGAGACCTGAGGTGAGGACTTTAACCACTCGCTCGGCCACTTAGCCAAAAAAGTGTGGAACATTTCTTTTGGATGAGAACTGTTTAATCATACCAGTGTCACTTGAAAGGTATCGTTTACATTCTAGAACCCTCTACAGTAATACAACAATTTCATTCTACTATTCCAATCGAGTATTTTTGTCTTAGGAGAGATTTGCCCAACCGAGACTTAAATTGGTGAAATCTCCTTGGGAAGCCGCCCTAGAGACAGGATCAGTGGAAGCTGCGTTCCAAGAGATCTCTTTGCCGTCTCGCCACGCATTCCCTCCACAGCCACCAGCCACGATGTTCGCGCCGCCGCCAACCACCGTGTTCCAAACTGTGACCGGCGCACCCGTGCCGCCCGCCTTCACCCCGCCCAAACCCACGGGTCTCTACCAGCCCAAGACTCCCAAGGCATGGACTGCCCCCGAGGCAGAGCTGCAGCCTTTCAGTGAGTATCGGTTGAAACACATCACGTACCAGGGAAATCAATTAGCTCTCAATTACTAGAGTATTAATATATAATGTTTGATAAGATATAACATATTATCAAAATTGTAACAGCACAACCTGCAGCTTTCACAGCTTGCTTGATATTTATTTATCAGGTTTATATTGCAAAAACACTGTATAAAGGCTTGATTTGAACATTAATGTTACAGTTGGTGATTTTAGTTTAATGCTTATTGCTTTTTACACATTTTGTGTTTGAAATATTAAATTTTAATCATATTTAAATTTAAAGATGTTTATTGTGTTAAATAAAAAGCCTTTTATACAACCTGTCGAACTGTTTAATAATATTATTATAATGTATTTTTTACCCCCTTCAAAATAAATGTGTGATTAAAAGCCGGATTTCAATTCCCCCATCTTTTTCCTCTTCCTCCTGCTACAAAAAAAATACCCCCGTCGCAGCAGACCTGCGTACTCAGCGAATTTCCAAACGATCTTGAGATATTGTATTTTCCCCATTAACACCATAGGAATGGGTATGTAGGTTGGCTGCCTTGGGATGTTGTTGGAAAATTTTAGTTTTGTTAGGAAATGTAATAGTTACGAGGTAAATGTCAAACTGTATAAATTTTCGGCACTTTTTAATTTTCCCCATAAACCCCATGGGGGTGAGTAAGTAGGTTTGCCGCCATATGGGTGTTGTAAGCAAATATCAGTTAAATCCTACCTAGTGAATGAACATACCAAATATTATCAAGTTATGGTGTTCTTTTCATTTTCCCCATAGACCCCATAGGGGTGAGTACGTAGGTTTGCCACCATGTAGGTGTTGTAAGCAAATATCAGTTGAACCTTACCAAGTGAATGTACATACCAAATTTTATCAAGTTATTCCAATAAATATGCGAGATACAGGGTTTTGTTGATTTCCCATAAGATTAACATGGAAAACCTATTTTTGGCTTTTCTCTGTAACCTGTTAAGCCAAGTTAAAAATTCAAAATATTAAATTGTTTGTTTTTTTAAGCTCTTTTAAATGGTTTTAGTTAAAATTGTTGAATTTTGAAAATTATGCTCAAAAAATGCAAAAAAACCCATTTTCGACCCCTTTGAAACCCCATAAAACCCCGTTCCCATAACCCGATCATGCTGGTTTGCGAACTCATGAAAATAGACCTAGCCTTACACCTTCATACCAAATTTCATCAAAATCGGAGGTCCCTGTCAAAAGTTATCAGTACCACGGACACATAGATATATAGATATACTGTATAGATATAGATATATAGATATATATATACATATATATGAAAATGAACGAATGGTGTTTTTGGCTTCTGGGGACCTCAAAATGAAAAACTAACATGGTCCCGGGCTTAGGTGTTACCATGGCTACTACCCTAATAGCGTATTCCCTATAGGGAAATTCGCTAAAACCAACCAATCACAATCACTGAGAATAATTTATTACAGATTTTTAATGTCTCATGGCACTTTGTGCCAATGTTTATTGCTTTTTTGTAAACAAATATTCTTAATTTGATGTTTTAGATGTAAAAATAAGCACTTGTAACAGCAGTTAGGGGAATCGCACGATCATGAGAGCTTTTTCTACTCTAAATTTTAAGGGCAAAATTTAAATAACATCTAAATGTGAAAAATCAGGAAAGTATTGAGGGAATTTGTCTTTTAATGGGAAATCAAATTATGTCTTTCTACCGCACATTCGTTTTGAACGGGGTATAATAGTTATAATTATTAATTGATTCAATTAATTTGATAAATTAATTGATAATCGATTAGTTTTAAATAATTAAAGATTTATTTTCAAAGTTTCAATAGATTGTTTACACAATGTGATAAGCTGTATTAGTGTTATTCACGTAATTTATAATTTAATGATATTGAATTATTTATCACCACCATTATTAAGATTGCCAAATAAAATTATGCCCATTACTTGTTTATGTTCATAGAATTTAACATGTATTTTATGGCCATGATTCAAAATAAACTACAAAATTTTAATCAAATACAAATTTGGAACAGGTTTTTACCAAAGATCTTAACAACATTTATTACTGGTCAAATCATAACACTGATTACATGTTAAAAATCAATGCTAAAACCAATACAGTTTTTCTTTTAATAAACTAAAAACTGACCACAACTCAATTGACTTTTCCTGTCTTGACTTTTTTTGAAAAACACAAAAAAATACTTCTATTACTTTTTTACTCTTACTTTTTACTTTTTATTTTCTACTTTTTCTTCTTTTTTATTTAGTTTTTTTAACTTAATTGTTGCACTAATACAAATTTTGAAGTTTTTATATACTTTTTTGTGATTTTTTTGTGGTAACAATGCTTTAGTTCTAACATGTTACAATATCAAGGTTTCTTAATTAATTACTAATCATCATGCTAATTTTACTAACCACTCTAAAACTGCCCTAACATTATTTTTACAACATAACCTTTTATACTACCACCAATTTATACTATGAAAACAAATACACGATTCTCTCAAATAATTATTTTTAATAGTACATAATAAAATCCTAATTTGGATTTTTCTAGATTTCCAACAATCAGTCAAGTATTTTTAGAAGTAATTTTAAGATTTGTGGAAAACAAAATAATCCTGGAGTAAAGAGTATTATTCATCCATCCAACCCCGCTACTTATTGCTATTAATATATTTTGGCTTTGCTTAAGTGTCCTTGCCTATTTTTATTAATATTGGCTTAAGGATAAAACGTTGCTCTCACAAAGCACATGGAACATGTCTGATGATCTTTTGTAACTACTATAACCAGGTTTACCAAGCCTTGCTCATTGGTTTTAATTCACTTTTGTTATAGTGTCATTGTAAACAGGTTTACAAAATAAAAAATAAAAAAAAAACAACTAAATTTTTTCACAGTAACATCCTTGTCAATAGCAATGTTTAAAATTAGTGTTATTTTATTATTGTTTAACTTTTGTTGTTCTTGTGTTACCAAAATGGCAACCCATTAGACCACTGTTAAAAATTGCAATTATAATTGCTTTTTCCTAAGGTGGAGGGTGTTTCTTGCTTAACTTTTTATTAGACCAAAATACTCTTAAAACCAAATTTTAGATCTAAACAATTTTGCTGAATTATTATTATAGAATATGTTGGTTCCATGTGTGTTGTGGTTCTAGATGGTTTAAATTTATTTTTAAAACTCAGTGCGTCTCAAAATGAAAAATTAATTGCATACGCCTGTTACATGAAAATGTGTAAACATCGAAGTTTAATTAATATGTCTTTTGATAGACCAAAGAAAATAGTATAATTGCTTATTCATCAATTACATGATTTAGTTATTTTTATAGGTTTTGTGTAACTAAAAAATAAACGTACTCCTCAGAAAAAAATTATTTTATGTTTTACAGTTTGATAAACGTAAATTAATATATTCAAGTGCAACAAACGTTTATTCAAAGATTTATGAAAGAAACCACTCAGGAACAAACCATTTAATGAATAGACAAATAACAAAGACATTCCGAATCCATGGACTCCATGGGCTCTTTTTAAATGGCCAAAAAAATGGATTGCTAAGCACGGTTAATGAGGAATGTAATCAGTTCTTAGTAAAACAAACTATAAAACTATTAAGTAGAGTTTATTTGTTGTGAAAAATGAAATAGGTTCTTTCATTTTGAAACGCTCTGTATTCATATCCTATATTTTAATTTCCATTTCCCACATAACAAAGAATATTTATTTTACGTCAAATAAACTTACAAAATGTCAAATTAGGTCAAATAAAAATGTTATGTTTATTTGACGGTTATTAGTAATCAAAATATGAAAGTCACAGCGTGACACGAAACTGTTAACTTCTTCTTAGGAATATCATATACTATTTAAACTCAATTATTAAACTCAACAAAGCAATTTATGTGAAATAAAAAATGTATTGAGTTTTTCAAGTTAAGTATTAATTGTATCAAATTTACTACACATTCTTCTGATGACAAAAATATAAAAACTGAAAATACATAACATTTTTGACAACCTAAAACTTTTGAAATTTTTATGAAATATTTAAAACACCAGAAAATGGAAACGATGTAAGTTATTTCAAATTTGGGCTAACTTTCTGGGCTTTCTTTGACTGACAAAGCTTTAAAGTGCACCGGTGAAAGCAGAGATTTAAATGTTTAAGTAATAAATAAGAACATACTCAAGTACAGTTCAGGTGGCTCAAGAGATTTGAACTGTAGGTTTGAAGTGAGAAGTAGGTTCAAATCCTGACATGGGTGAAATCTTTTTGCTCAGTTTTATTTACATTTTTTTCAATCTGTTGGTTAGCAGAAATTTGTACATTTTGATAATAACAAAAATTTTCATATTTTCTTTACCTTTGTAATACTGATTTTTTTACATAATTTGATATTTATTTTATGTAAAATTTTGTTATTTTTAAACCTAAATTGAACGTCAATTTTACGTTTGCAAATATCAATTTGATATAGAAATATCAAAAAGTTGATATTTATTCTAAATTAAATCAATATTCTGTGCTATGTGGGTTTGTGTGTTTACTGTCTTGCCCTGTAAGATTAACTGGTGTGTGCTTCTGCTTTATAACTGACTGCTTTCTATAGGCACTGTCGACTTGGACAAGCTTTTCGAGGGCAGGCCTAGAACGCCGACCTCAGTGAGCATCTTGTATGAGGCTTCCTCTAACACTCTACTTGCCACAGAGACTTCCAATATCAAACGCAACACTCCTGTCCTGGAACCCCCTCCAAATCCTCTTCCAGCAGTTGTAACTAAAGTTATGGATTCAAAGCCAATAAAGCCTGTACTGAAGCAAGTCAATGAGCGATTGGAAGCAAAAGGTATAAAGCAAACTCCACCAAAAAGAAAAATCGAACAAGTTCTTGAACGAGGAAAGCAAGAACGTTCGATTCCCACTCCTGTTGGTTTTCTAGATATAAAAGCTATCATAGATCCAAATCGACCACTTACACCTTTGCCTCCAAGTGCTGATGTCATGAGAAGGGAAATGATCACAGAACTAGAACCATTTAATCCTGATTTTCCTATTAGAGGTTATGGTACAATGCTTGTCAACTCTCCTCTTCCTTTTGGGGAGGCTAAAACTCCCCCTCCTCCCCCCACACCACCCCCCAGGATCACTGAAATGAGTGATGAGCTATCGATTAATATATTTGAAACAAAAAGAGTTGATGTCGGTCCAAAGTCAGGTACAGTAAAAACCAGAACAGGGGACACTAAAAAAATGACTTTTGACTCTGAAAAGTTTGTTGCAGATGAAACTAATGCTATTGAAGACTCTGAAATGAAAGGTATATCTGTGACTGTCGCAGATGATGGAGATGGTGTTGTAATAGGAGAAGAGAGTTCTGAAATCCAAACTCAGGAGGCTACAAAACTAGTACAAGGTGGATCATTGAAGACGACTGTTCAATATACAGTGAAAGAAGGAGAGGAAGTTGAGGTTGAAATAAAACCACAAGATATTGAGCCAGATGAAGTGGTCTATGTTGAACTTCCTAAAAGGAAGGATAGCCAAAAAGTAAATGATACTGAGGATACACTAAAAACCGAGGGAAATGAGAAGGTTGGTGGTGTAAAGAAACAATCCACAATGGACACGGAAGTTGATAAAAATATTACCATGGCTCAAAGTACTAAAACATCCAATAGTTATAAGTCAAATAATAAAAAAGAGGTATCCACAGATGAAGCACCTGTCCAAGTCGAAGCAACATTCTCATCCAAACAAAAAGTTCAAACATCGGAAGTCATAAAACAAGAAACTATGTCTAGTAGTCAAAAAGAGTATACTTCATCATCAAGAAAACAATCATCTTCGAGTCATAAAAGTATTGAGAAAGAGGAACCCTATGAAAAAGTACCTGTGAAAGACCTAATCAACACATTTGAAAATAGCAGCAGACCAGTAATTAGACCCAGGACGGGTTCTGAACAGTTACCAAATGTCAATTCGACTGTTACAAATGAAAATGAAGAAGACTCCCGGCAAACACAATTTGTTTCTTTTTCGCAACAGAACCAGTCTTTTAAACCTAGCACCGAACCCTTAAACCCCTCACCACCCATTGTCATCAAACAACAACACTTTGAAACTTCACAAACACAACAAGGTGATCAAAAAACTCAAGCTTTTCAGTATCAATCCCAACAAGTAGTTATAAAACAACAGGCACAACAACAAGCACAGACACAATCAACTTTCCAACCAATCTCACACCAAACCCCCCCTGCCCTTACAGATGATCAGCGATACTATGTGTCCAACACCACGGTAGAATCTCGAACCTTTCCAAATGCTGCTGTCTCAAATTCGGAAACTCATGAAGAATCAAGCTTCACTCTTTCAAAGAAGACAGAAAGTTTCTCAAAATCTTCTCAGAGTAAGTCTGTACAATGTTTTCCCAACCACTTGGAAATGTTTTGGTTCTGCATGGTACGACAGCACTGTGATTAATGGTTTGTTACCTTTTCATTTCATAATTTTAAAAGAATAGTCGATAAACCATACAAGAAGGATCAATCAACTTGAATGTGCATGAGTAAAAGTGCCTTTATTAAATTTCAAAATAGAATTTGAAACAGTTTGTGGAATTTTGTAATCAATGAATCCGAGAAGTATGTTCATTATGTGATAACTGGAATCGAAATATGGGCATGGGGTATTTATAGCTTTAGTTTTGAATAGTATGATGAACAAATATACAAGTTGTGCATCTTGCAACAGCATCTAAGAGGGTTGCTCTGTTCACTCGCCATATGGATGATGCTCTGCTCCCTCACCTTTGAGATGATTTTTAGTCTACGACTAGGTTATAATTAGCCAAAATTCAATAAAGCATGGGATAAAAATGATAAATTGCAATGTGGTTGAGATTGCATCATATGTAAATAAATTTCACCATAATGACTGTGAGATTTTCTATAAGTCAAGTACAGAAAAAAATTTGTTAGATTCATCCTTATATTAGGTAAAAATATAATCGTAGCTACATAGCTGGAGCCAAAATAGATTTCTCCTACAGTCTCTTAAAGAAAACTTCATGATCAATTAGTTGAAGCTAGTAATAAAACAGGTTTAGTTGTAAACTAAAAACCAGATATAAATATAATGTCTAATAAATTTCTTATTTTTTATAAAAACATTGTCCTTCTTTGCTAGAATTTTTTACAGACACTTTAAAATCTGGGCCACATTTGTGCCATCAATCTTCAAATTCAAGTGTCCATCTTGGTTGAAAAAGAATATAACACTATAACACTTAGAGACCTTTCCCTGTGAAATTATTTAAACAACAAACCCAAAGTATAGTAATATTTATTTATTATTTTTTATAATTTGACAAAAACAAATATCTTGTAACAATAATTATAAGTTTAATGGTCAATCAATCAATCAATCAAAAGTTCTCAATCAAAAGTTCTTTATTCATTCTGTACATACATACATGAATAGTGTCAATACAAAGAACACAGTTACAATAATACAAAGGCATAGGACAACTGTTAAACGATGCTCTTTACTAGTAAAGAATTCAGAAACATAAATAAAATTATTAAAACTATTACAAACTTTCCCTTTAAAAAAAATAAAACACAACAAAAAATATTTAAGTGACGTAGTATGTTTATTTAGCGATGGACTTTGTACGAATAAATCAAGAAAAATATTCTTCAATTGAATAACAGCTCTTTTGCAATAAATATGTTTTTAAAATATTTCGAAAACATGAGTTGTCTATTTTAGATTTTATGTTTAGAGGCAAATTGTTAAAAAATTTTGATCCCATATGCATTGCTTTTTTTGTAAAGAATTTCAATCTATGCTGAGATAGATTTATTGCATCTCTGTTCCTGGTAAAATGTGAATGAGTATTCCTGTGGAAATTTTGTTTATGAAACTGGCTTTTGACACATATTATACATTCAAGTATATATTGGTCATATACAGTTAGTATTTCTAATTTTGAAAAATGCTGTTTAACTGACTCATTTATGTCTAATTTAAGTATAATTCTTAAAGCTTTTTTTTGAAGTTTTAGAATTTTGTCAAGGTTTTGTTTTGATGTTCCTCCATATATAGCCAATCCATAAGATAAATGAGAATGTACATGAGCAAAATATATTGATTTCAATGTTTCCAAATTGCACAGAAAAGACATCCTTTTTAACACATATAAACCAGATGCAATTTTATTTGATACACATTGAACATGACAGTCCCAACTTAGGTGACAGTCTACATTTAATCCTAGAAATTTTGTGACATTAATTTGTTCTATTTGATTTTGATCAATATTTATAGATATGTTAGGGGTTTCTTTATTTTGGGCTGTAGAAAAAAACATGTAATTAGTTTTTTCAGTGTTTAAAAATAGACTATTTGCCAAAAAATAAGATTGAATGTTTTTTAGCTGCTCTGCACATGTGAATTCAAGATCTTGGTAGCTTTTTGATGAGGAAATTTTTGATGAGGTCTCGAAACAGGTTTCATTTCAACAGTTAATACACAACTTAAACAGATCAATACTTGAAACTAATGACCACCAAATCTAATATTCTTAATGTTGGTAAAGGTTCGAAAGTGAAGCTTCCACCGGCGTCTCTAGAGCCGCCGCCCCCCGCCACCTTCCACCCACAGGAGTACAACTCCCTCAACAACTACAACACGGCCCCACGTGGGTGGAACAAGAACATGGACTACTACAGACCGGTCGTCTTCCTGCCAGCCAAGACACCCACCTTCACCGACTTTTAAATCAATTGTACAAAACTGTATATTGTATCATAAATATTTGTAAATTGTAAAATGATAATTTTTCATTACAAAAACACACCCTTGATTTTTCTAAGTTAACACGTTGAGTGCGGCATGTATCCGATAGGATACAAAGGCGTACCCTGGTGTGCATGTATCCGATCGGTTACATAAGATAATGTCAAAGTAATGTGACTGTTTTTCGTCTAGCATTTGAGAAGGAAACACATATTGTGCATTAGTATGTATGTAAGGGTATTGAGTTTTTAATTTTGCACTGGTTAAGATTACCTATGATTTGTATAATTCTACAGGTTTTTATTTTTGCGCTAGTGGAGGGTGTTCATTTTAGCATCTGCCTTAGTATCTTAGGCCACATTTATTGAAACGAAATTCTAGGGAATCCACACTCGGGTGTATTTTGTGTTGCAGCTTTACCTGCAGGAGGCCTGTTATTCTCAAGGTCAAGCGTCAAGGGTGTATTCATCTTTAGTTAGCTTTCAGTGCGCAAACCAATAGCTCATCTAGTTTTACTCATTGCAATTGCAAATATTTTCATCAACATTAGGCAGCGCTGCAGAGCATAGATTTTGAAATTACGTAGATGAGATCAGTGCTATTTGTTGCAGCAAAAAGGGTCAATCCGTCAAAATCATGCAGTTGTGATGTGTTAAAAAAGCATGGAGGTTGGAGTGATGTAAATATAGTTTTGTGGTGGTTATAGGGTTGTATATATTGGAACATATAATAATAATTAGTGAAAGACACATTACAATAGTAAATCATTTTAATACTATTGCCACCAAAGGCCCCTGAAGCCTCATGCCACTGTTGACGCCGCATGGGCGGATTTAGGTACAAATTTTTGGGGGTGCCAGCTATTCTTAAGTCTGAGAAGGACTCAAGCATACAAGGGTATGCTCATTCAAACACCAAAATCCCATTTTTAAATAGCAGGTTTTAAGGCCCATCCCAATACGCCCTAGCTGTTTAGGTACTTATCTGTTATACATAAGCCAGCTACTTTTTTTTTTATCTTGAACTGGGATCTTTAACTAACACATAAATTGAAAGAAAACTATTTACTGAGCATTGTGTGAAAATTTCCAGATTATAAGTTTTACGGTTTTTTAGTTCTGCTTCCTTAAACTCAGCCATTTCACCGATGATCGCGTCAAACGCATCTCCAAAAACTGTAAAACTTAGAAATATTAAATTTTCATAATGTTCAGTAAATAGTCTTCTTTCAATTTATGTTTTTTTTATTTTATTTAAAAAAAAAAAAAAAAAAAAAAAAAAACAATACTATAAAAACTTACTATGACAACAAGTACTACAACTATAAAACAATACTATACTTTTAAAACTATACGGTAGCTCATTTCAGTTTAAGAAAACCGTCTATCTAATTTGGAGTTCTACTATGAAAACCACCCTAGAATATTGATTTCAAACCATTACCGGTACTAGAAAAGCGTTTTTAGAATCTTCAAAGGGTATTAATTTCTTTTAATGAAGATCATCAGCAACAATCGATGCTCCACCTAACTGTCCTGTAGAGTCCAGAAAAAAAACTAAATAACTATATCAGAGATGTATATATTCCAAGAAATTAAGTCACCAGAGTTAAATGAAGAGAGGGGGAGGGAGAGAGAGAGAAAGAGAGAGCGCCAGAGCAGGGTCGGTGTCGGTACTCACCTTTGCCGGAAACAGTGCAGAGTAGATAACCAGAACACACACACGCGACAGCATTATGTTCAAAATATAGTTTAACTGTCTTTTAAATAGTTGTTTCGATTACGCGACTTGACTGCTTAGGTCTTACCGTCCTTGTTAAGAACGTTTATTGTCCAAAAAACTTTTTTGATCCATTACAAAAATATTATAGACATTTTTTAAAATCATCAAAAATCAGGGGGTGCCAGGCATCCCCATTTAAATCCACCCATGGTTGTCGCACTGTAGCCATGAGACAATGTATGGCTCGGGGGTCCCAAGTGCAGCTGTATCCGAACGGATACATAAGCAATTATGTCATTTTCCCGCCAATTTGATCCCTGCACTTGTTTCCCCGGATGTTTACGAGTCAGTCGGTCACAAAGAAAGTAAAAATACTAAAACTTATTTTTAGTATGGGGGTTAAGTTTTGACACTCTATATGCACCAGCAAGCGTGTTAATGAGGGTGACAAAAGTTACAAAGGCATCTCACTAGCCTAAAGGCTAGCATCTTTTGGACTCATGTTGAAGAGGTCACGGGTTCAATCTTCTGGATGTCCTCAAAACTTTGATTTGGTTGGACCACTTTCAGGTACAATCCTTATTTAACCCTTAAGTGCGCGTGAGGGGGCCTAAACGACCCCACGCAAATTTAAATGCCTGTAAATTTTTGTTCAGGTTGGCAAAACTGAAGAGCGCCTATGTACCTTCCGGCACTATGATTTATCGATCGCAAAGATCAGTTCTGCGCTGACCTTTGACAATGTCGAGTACAGTCCGTTCAAATAAATTTTGTCACTCCCGGGTCGTTCTTACCCCCGCGCGCGCACTCCAGCTACCTACTGACTTTGCATGGTCGGGTCATCTATACCCCCACGCGCGCACTCCCGTTACCTACTGACTTTGCATGGTCGGGTCATCTATACCCCCACGCGCCCACTTTTGTTTTATGTGCGCTTTATTGAGCTTTATTTTATTTTGAGTTTATTACAAAATTAAAGTAGACGGGTAAAATCATACTGAAATACGGTAGTTCAAGTATAGTGCGTGATGAGTTCAGAAGACCCACAAACTGCTCGAATTAGATGGTTTTTACTTGAAGCCGAAGAAGACGATGATATATTTGACAATTTAAAACTGTCTCTACATTGTTTACTCATATTTTTAGCAATACGTTACCAGTTACTGGGTGAATAAAAAGAATACCTTTTATTTTGTGAGTGTTGTTTGCTTTTATCAATCAAGGATGTAGGTAAGATTTAGTTTACGATTACGTAGTGTCTTATATAAATTACTTCAGTATATAAATTATATATATATATATATATATATATATATATGCTATATATATGTAAAGTGACAAATTATGACACAATTTCACTTTAGTACTTAAAATTAAAATAAATTTATAGTTCCTACAACATTTTATAAAACAAAAATTATTTAAATATTATTATAAAATATAAATAATGGTGGAAATGGCAGATTGTTGTCATTAAACATATATTTAACAATAACAATACGAACCATAAACATTTTCAAAGTAATAGTGGGCTATTTACAATGTTTTTACTTTCTCCCTCTATACCATAGTATATGGAGAAAGTATTGTTTTCGTCAAAATTTTCGAATTTGAGTTGTTGGTGGATTTATCCATTTTGGTTCCCCCTGAGTTCAAAAAAGTGGTTTTCGGAGTGATGTCTGTCTGTGTGTGTGTGTGTGTGTGTGTGTGTGTCAGGATGTAAACAGAGCTAGAGAATGCCCTAATGGTCCGATTTTAATGAAATTTGGTACATAGGTCCAAATCCACGATAATTCCAGGCGTTTTTTTCATTTTTTTGAATTTTTGATTTTTACGGGTATTTTACCCCCAAAAACCCTCAAAAATCGTCAAAAATCAAAATTTCTCAAAAACGGCTCTAACGATTTTGATTAAAATTTTGTGGTTTATTAAGCTTAAAATGGCGAATAAAATGACACCCCCCACATCTTCGAGAAAATTCGCGTTCAAAAGTTATAGAGTAAAATGTGTTTCAAAAATCAATTTTTTGGATTTTCAAAATAGCTGTTGTCTTGAAATAAATTTTACTTATCACCATTAAATCAAGCTCAAAAAACTAAATAATCTAGTATTTTAAATTACTGCTCTACGTCAAGTGGTTGCGGAGAAAATTCAATTTTTCGTTTAGCGGTAAACGCAGTACGTTGTTAAAAGTCACAGACGCGCGTGGGGTCAAACGAGCGCTGCTCAGTCGGTAGCAATCCGACTGAGTCATCAAGACATTAATGTTTGAAGCTTTTAACATCTTTTTTATATTGTTGGGAGAAAGTATGTGTCAGTTAACTGATACCGTTTATTTATGTTGGGGGCCTAGATGACCCCCACGCGCTCACTTACGTTACAAATAGGGGCGCAAGGGTTAAGTAAAAATGTCTCTGGCAGGAATACAATAAAAAAGGTCTGATACTGCTATGTGAGAAACAAGTTGATTTCAGTGCTCCTAAAAATAGTCTTTTTACTCGTGTTTTACGAGTGCTTTAACCAAGGCCAACTACACACCAGGCCGGAGTACTGAGAGAGGTTACGTCACAACAGTGGTGTGACAGCTGATCAGTATTGCCAAAAAAGTGGAATTTACCCAATTGTAGGGTATTTAGGCGTAAGTTGGTTAAATATTTGATTATTTTAGAGTATTTAGAAGTAATTATCAGGGTTCAAAATTTTATAGTTTCAAATCAGCTGGTGCACTAGTAGTGTGACGTTTTAACACAAGTGGTGGGGGGTTTTCCGGCCTGGGGCCCAATTTTTCAATCGAGTGAGTAGTGAGTTGGTGAGTTGGCTTGTTATCAAAAAAATTTCATCCACTCTAATAGGTAAATGAGAATGAATGTAATTTTTAAGGTCTTTTAAAACTTGCGCATCCAGTAATTAATATTTTTCATCAGTATTTCAAAGGATAGTTTTATTCACCATTGTCGCATATATGTATAAAAATGTAATTTGTGCAGAAAATCTCACCAACTCACCCGTTTTCACTCACCTAACAAATCGGTGGTGAGTGGTTTGGGTGAGATAATCTCACGTGAAGTTGAAAATTCTTCTTCTTAATCTTGATCTTAACAGGAAATAAGTCTATTTGTCAATAACAACTTCCATAATTTTCAAATCGTCTAGGTTATGTTTACGTTAGTTAAACAGCCTAAAATGTATATTAATACTTACAATTGTGTAATTAAACATTAAAAATAAAATAAGGGTGTAATTATGTTCTAAATATAACAATACAAGTCATTTAGAATCTTTAAATTAATAGAACTGGCAATATTTAATGGTGTTATTATTTTGATGGTTGAAACCGGATGCTAATACAAACTTTAATTTTACCATCTCGAGCCAGTCGGTAAGGAGCAAACTGGTGAGATGTAACTCACGACTCACTCGATTCAAAAATTGGGCCCCTGGTGTATAGTTGGCCTTGCTTTAACCTAAACCCAGTGTTGGGGAGTAGCGCGTTACTTTTTTTGTAGTTTGTAGTGTAACGACGCTACTTTTCAAAGTAGCAACTAATATTGTAGCGTCGCTACATTTTGAGGCTAATATATAGCGTGAATCACGCTACTTTTCACGCTACATTTGGTACTGAAATGCCCAAAATTTTTAACTAATGGAAATAACACAATTACGCTACTTTGAATAGTTACCGAATACAAAGAAAAACACAATTTCACCACTATTAATTGTTGACTCTTTGTACGAACAGTCAGTATAAAGTGGATAGTGCTGGTTTCACCACATCCCAGTTAGTCATTCGGTAGTAGCCAACCGAAACTACAGAGTATCGAAGTATCATTCATATCGAATATGAATTTGAACTCTGACTCGAACACAAAAATCCAATTTCAATGCTGCAAAATGGAGGATATTTGTGATCGTCACTTAGAATCATTTAAAATTGTTAGTAATAGTTGTTTTTCTGGTACAATGAAACGAATAGTGCTAATAGTTAAATGTAATACAATGGTGATGATACTAGCCTCTATTATCAGGCAAAACCAAAGCCTCTGCGTCACTAATACTAGGTTGTTCAGCAAGATAGGCAAAGGCCCTAAATACTTAGGTCTGCCTAAGTTTTCCAAAATTTGTGTTTCTTTATTTTACTTTATTTATTTGATCACCAAAGGATATAACCATTTTTACAGAGTAAGAATAAATCTGAACAATTCCCAAAATGGACAGTTATTTAAAAAGTGAGGCAAAGTTACTTTATACCTTATTGGAATATATTAAAATTATGAGCGAAATAATTGAGCTATTAATTAATTGCTTCTAGCAACTCTAACAGTAAACGACTAAGTTATAACAAATTTAGGCCTATCCCAAGTAAGACAAAAGTTGTGTAGAAAACCCAACAACTCAACGTAATTACATACTAAGTCTTTAGCAGCACAATTTATACAATTGCGTATTTTAACGTCTTTTTAAATCACGTTTCAGACATGTCAGATGTAATGTAATTATTCTGTTAAATTCTGATATGATTATTTATTCTGGTTAAAGAGAGCAAACAGAAAATCACAAGTGAAAGTGGTCTGGTCTGGTCTGAGCAGTGAGCAGACAACGACGTAACCGAAACGATGTCGATACCACAGTCTAATAATATGTTATTGGGAGACAGTCGTGACACTTGTATCGAAGCTGCATGTTAGGCGTTGTCCGCCGACAACTAGCGCTTCAAGCGGATGGAACCGGCGTGACTGGAGTCGCGAGCGTTTCCACCAATGGCGGGAACTTTAAAATGTTACTCCAATGAGCGGCAACAAATTCTGAAATATATTTCGGCCTTTATCACTCGATTGGGATTTAATTTGACAATTTTGATTGTTGTCAGCATTGTATAGTCAATGGCATTATTGTCAGCTGTGTTATTGTTGCACTGATGGCTGCTATCATCTGTGATTGTGTCGTCAACTCGGACGCCAACCACTATAAGCGCAAGTGTGCCCACACTAGCGCTCCAAGCCGCTGTTCCTTGCGTAACTGGAGTCGCGCGGTGGTTCCGGCGGACAGCCGAAGTGACGGAGTGTCACGACTGTCTCCCAATAACCTATATATTAGACTGTGGTCGATACGCTGACATTCATTTCGATTCTACACATTCAGTTCGATATTCGATACTCTACAACGACTACCGAATGACTAACTGGGATGTGGTGAAACCAGCACTATCCGTATAAAGTAGTACGGTTGAAAACGTTTGGTTGTCGTTGTCTGTCGTCTGCCTTATTGAGTCATGAGTTGGAGTTGATGTTTGAGGTTAAGTTGTTCCGATCTCTTGCCATTGTTTTGCGTTTACAATAACTAAATTATTTACCAAGTTATTAATGCTAACGAAGTGTTAAAACACAGTTTATTTGCAATGGCACTGTCTAAATCGCAGTCTCAGTTGGTTTTACCGTGGACAGCTTACAATCAGTTTTTCAAACTTCATAAAGTACTAGAAAATGGAAATTTTGAGGATATATACAGAATGTCTCTGAACTCTCTACCGACCTTTTGAGGTATTATTCCTGAACCAAAGACAAGTCAAAAAATTATATTAAAAATTTCCAAACTTCATAGTTACCCAAACTGCCGCAATTTCGTATTTTTTAAAGAATAATTTTTAATTTAAGAACGGCTTGACGTAATAATTTGAAATTCGATACACAGCTTTTTCAAGTAAAGACCTCGCTGAAAAAAATAATAAATGTTTTATCACTCGTATTTTAAAATGGCGGCTGTTAAAAATTTTTAACCTTGAATTGCACGAAAACTAGATAAGGTAGGCAAAGTTTATGTTCTAATGTGTTTTTTTTTTTTTTTTTTTTTTTTTTTTTGGGAAATTTAATATGAAATACAACGATGTAAAAGTTATGAAAATCGGTTTATAAATAAGCGAGGTAGAGTGATTTTAATACAAATAGTCACTCATCTGAGCGGGTTGCCGCGCGAAAAGCGCGGTCGCGGCGCCGGCTCAACAATGGTTTTGTTATCAAAACTATTGCTCTCGGTGAAGCGGTACGACCGTGACTAGCCTCTGATAAATTGATTTATCTCGCTTATTTATGAACCAATTTTCATACTTTTTACATCGTTGGACTTTAAATTTAATTGCCCAAAAAACTCATAAGAACATAAATTTTTCTACCTTATGTAGTTTTTACGCAATTTAAGGTGAAAGATTTTAAACGCCCGCCATTTTGAAAATATCAGTGATGAAAAATTGATCATTTTATTCCAACTAGGTATTCACTTCAAAAAGATGTGTACCAAATTTCATTTTATTACGTCAAGCTGCTCTGAAATTAAAAATATTCCTTAAAAAATACAAAATGGCGGCTGTACGGGTAACTATTCAGTTTTGGAAATTTTAAATATGATGATATTTTGATTTGTCTTTTGTTCAGGAATAATACCTTAAAAGGTCGGTAGGAAGGTCAGAGACACCCTGTATATTCTATAATGGTATGGCCTATATTCACATTGGTATTATATAAATGGATGTCAATCAATGTATGTATGTTAGTGTGTACGCATAATTTTTTTGCGTTTTGATGGACATTTGTCTAAACCACATGACCAAAATATTCAATTATGACTTTTTGTAAAGTAGTGAAAAAGTAGCTAGCTACTTTTTTGTTGTAGTTGTAGTTGTAGCTAGCTACTTTTTAAAAAAAGTAGTTGTAGTGTAGTTTAGCTACTTTTTAAAGAAAATAGTTGTAGTTGTAGCTAACTACTTTTAAAAAGTAGTTTACCCCAACACTGCCTAAACCTAAACCATTGAGTAAAGACGTTATTAACATAACGTATAGAGTGGACAAGCAATGTTAAAATTGGGAAACGCTAAATGACAAGATCGTCCGCTAGGAGCGCCACTAACAGGCAAACGATGCGATATAATCGAACGCTTTCAACAATCAGAAGCTCGATTCGATTCGAATTCTCTTTTCAATTATTAAGATGACTATCGAGTTGATGCGATATGTAGTCGATTAAATAGACCGAAAGCACAATCGATAATTGTCTCGATACGATACTGAGTTCCCGGGCACCGTGGCGAGCGTTCCCTTCTTCCCTATCTGTTGTCCACTCTATACGTTATGTTAAGGCCGGGTCTACACTATGCGTATTCGGCAGATGCGTATTTCGGCTGCGTATTCTCGCAAGACGGCAACACATTGTTTGTAATGTTAGCGTTCACATGTATGCGTAGAATACGCAACCCCGCACCATCCCCGCAGCATGCTGCCGGAAGTACGCACTTCCGCATGTAGGTGCCGAGGTCTATCTATCGGGAAGTTAATAGGAAACACATTCATTCCTGAATAAGCGTTCACACTGTGCGGATCACCGGTAGTTGCGTGGTGTTTCAATATCTTTTTGCAGTGAATTTAAGGCTTTTTTACCATGTTCGATACGGACATGTTTATCGAACTCGTACACAGTCAACCACAGGACAGGAGTTGGCTAGCCGTTGCTAAAGATATGTTCACAGACTGGGATGACATAGATATGAAGGATAAAGATGTCAGAGGTGAGTTTCGTTGCATCAGCATTATTCAGTTCTTAAAAATTGGTTTGAACAAGCAAGATGGGGCTATTATAGGACTTGATTTTTGTTTTGAGGTTATGTTGATCTGACGGCTATGAACCCGTCTTAGTAACGACCCCCGTTGGTCGTCGAAGTAACCACGCGCTTCCAAAGCGCAAACAAATACTTTAGATAGCATCTCACTACAACTAGGTAAATCAACTGTTTCCCACAAACTGACCGACCGCCAAAAATAAAAACACACATATATACTGAAAATCTGCCTGATGTGAACGCAACACTAGCCTTGCCGAAAATACGCAGCCGAAATACGCATCTGCCGAATACGCATAGTGTAGACCCGGCCTAATAACGTCTTTACTCAATGCCTAAACCGGCACCAAGAACTTAACCTATAAGGACAGTGAGTGAATAGAACGGTAAATTTTGAGAAAATTTAAGTTTATACTCACAAATACTCTTATTAATTAGTACAGTCTGACTGTGAACTTTCATGTTTTTCATAACTCTGCATGATTTTAGAGTATTTTTAAGCCAATTCCGCCAAAAGTATTAAATGATTTAAATGGCTGTGAAAGTGGCAGTAAGCTAGCAATAAGGTTTTAAATGGCCGTGTTGTCCCTTTAAATTTTCCTGTGGGCTCTTTAAATCATGACATCATCATGACGTCATCACCACAACAGATTGAAACAAGATGGCTGCCAACATAACCTCAAAAGGAACGCAAGGTGATTATAGTAAGTTTAAGAGAGCAAAGTCAAAGTAAATATGAATTTTAACAAAATACTGGCTTTATTTATATAACTTGTTGCATATAAGACTCATTTAATCAATTTTGAAAAAAGATATGGAAAAGGTAAATAAACCACTATATTTTACTTTCCCGCCTAAAACATGATTCCTAACCTCAAAATGTGACAGCTAGCAATAGATTGTTTTGTACTGACTTTGTTTCATTGATTTGGTATTATAAGGAATATATATCATTGTTTTTAGGAAGGCCTAGGTATATCTTATGAATGACAGTCGAGCAGTATCAAAAGTCAATCACTATTTTTATAATTTAATGTGACTTTAGGCCATTTCGTAAGATGTCCACAATCGCCACTGCGACCGAAGTGCAAGGTCCTACAAAAAGTCCATTTTGAGAAAAAACTAACCGTTTCAGCATGGTGTAACTGCACATATTGGTAGATATACAACCACACTACATCATGATTATATTCATTATTAGGTTCCAGGCCTTTAAAGAACTTATTGCTGGGCTTCCATAAGCTGAAAATTTTGAGACCGAATTGTGATCCAGTACAACATGACTCTTTAAACAATTAATCCTACGGGTTTTCTTACCCTTTATCAGTTAAATGTTAAGAATAAGAGATAAGATAACCAAACACTAACCATCAATCACTATTTTTATCATTTAATGTAACTTTAGGCCATTTCTGAAGATGTCCACAATCGCCACAGCGACCGTAGTGCAAGGTCCTACAAAAAGTCATTTTGAGAAAAAACTAACCGTTTCAGCATGATGTAACTGCACAAACTGGTACATAGACAACCACACTACATCATGATTACATTCATTATTAGGCGCCAGGCCTTTAAAGAACTTATTGCTGGGCTTCCATAAGCTGAAAATTTTGAGACCGAATTGTGATCCAGTACAACATGACTCTTTAAACAATTAATCCTACGGGTTTTCTTACCCTTTATCAGTTAAATGTTAAGAATAAGAGTTAAGATAACCAAACACTAACCATCAATCACTATTTTTATCATTTAATGTAACCTTAGGCCATTTCTGAAGATGTCCACAATCGCCACAGCGACCGTAGTGCAAGGTCCTACAAAAAGTCATTTTGAGAAAAAACTAACCGTTTCAGCATGATGTAACTGCACAAACTGGTACATAGACAACCACACTACATCATGATTACATTCATTATTAGGCGCCAGGCCTTTAAAGAACTTATTGCTGGGCTTCCATAAGCTGAAAATTTTGAGACCGAATTGTGATCCAGTACAACATGACTCTTTAAACAATTAATCCTACGGGTTTTCTTACCCTTTATCAGTTAAATGTTAAGAATAAGAGTTAAGATAACCAAACACTAACCATCAATCACTATTTTTATCATTTAATGTAACCTTAGGCCATTTCTGAAGATGTCCACAATCGCCACAGCGACCGTAGTGCAAGGTCCTACAAAAAGTCATTTTGAGAAAAAACTAACCGTTTCAGCATGATGTAACTGCACAAACTGGTACATAGACAACCACACTACATCATGATTACATTCATTATTAGGCGCCAGGCCTTTAAAGAACTTATTGCTGGGCTTCCATAAGCTGAAAATTTTGAGACCGAATTGTGATCCAGTACAACATGACTCTTTAAACAATTAATCCTACGGGTTTTCTTACCCTTTATCAGTTAAATGTTAAGAATAAGAGTTAAGATAACCAAACACTAACCATCAATCACTATTTTTATCATTTAATGTAACTTTAGGCCATTTCTGAAGATGTCCACGATCGCCACAGCGACCGTAGTGCAAGGTCCTACAAAAAGTCATTTTGAGAAAAAACTAACCGTTTCAGCATGATGTGACTGCACAAACTGGTACATAGACAACCACACTACATCATGATTACATTCATTATTAGGCGCCAGGCCTTTAAAGAACTTATTGCTGGGCTTCCATAAGCTGAAAATTTTGAGACCGAATTGTGATCCAGTACAACATGACTCTTTAAACAATTAATCCTACGGGTTTTCTTACCCTTTATCAGTTAAATGTTAAGAATAAGAGATAAGATAACCAAACAATAACCATCAATCACTATTTTTATCATTTAATGTAACTTTAGGCCATTTCTGAAGATGTCCACAATCGCCACAGCGACCGTAGGGCAAGGTCCTACAAAAAGTCATTTTGAGAAAAAACTAACCGTTTCAGCATGATGTAACTGCACAAACTGGTACATAGACAACCACACTACATCATGATTACATTCATTATTAGGCGCCAGGCCTTTAAAGAACTTATTGCTGGGCTTCCATAAGCTGAAAATTTTGAGACCGAATTGTGATCCAGTACAACATGACTCTTTAAACAATTAATCCTACGGGTTTTCTTACCCTTTATCAGTAAATGTTAAGAATAAGAGTTAAGATAACCAAACACTAACCATCAATCACTATTTTTATCATTTAATGTGACTTTAGGCCATTTCTGAAGATGTCCACAATCGCCACAGCGACCGTAGTGCAAGGTCCTACAAAAAGTCATTTGAAAAAAAACTAACCGTTTCAGCATGATGTAACTGCACAAACTGGTACATAGACAACCACACTACATCATGATTACATTCATTACTAGGGCGCCAGGCCTTTAAAGAACTTATTGCTGGGCTTCCATAAGCTGAAAATTTTGAGACCGAATTGTGATCCAGTACAACATGACTCTTTAAACAATTAATCCTACGGGTTTTCTTACCCTTTATCAGTTAAATGTTAAGAATAAGAGATAAGATAACCAAACACTAAGGATCAATCACTATTTTTATCATTTAATGTAACTTTAGGCCATTTCTGAAGATGTCCACAATCGCCACAGCGACTCTTGTTTAACATGACTCTTGTTTAAAGAGTCATGTTGTACTGGATCACAATTCGGTCTCAAAATTTTCAGCTTATGGAAGCCCAGCAATAAGTTCTTTAAAGGCCTGGCGCCTAATAATGAATGTAATCATGATGTAGTGTGGTTGTCTATGTACCAGTTTGTGCAGTTACATCATGCTGAAACGGTTAGTTTTTTCTCAAAATGACTTTTTGTAGGACCTTGCACTACGGTCGCTGTGGCGATTGTGGACATCTTCAGAAATGGCCTAAAGTTACATTAAATGATAAAAAATAGTGATTGATCCTTAGTGTTTGGTTATCTTATCTCTTATTCTTAACATTTAACTGATAAAGGGTAAGAAAACCCGTAGGATTAATTGTTTAAAGAGTCATGTTGTACTGGATCACAATTCGGTCTCAAAATTTTCAGCTTATGGAAGCCCAGCAATAAGTTCTTTAAAGGCCTGGCGCCTAATAATGAATGTAATCATGATGTAGTGTGGTTGTCTATGTACCAGTTTGTGCAGTTACATCATGCTGAAACGGTTAGTTTTTTCTCAAAATGACTTTTTTTGTAGGACCTTGCACTACGGTCGCTGTGGCGATTGTGGACATCTTCAGAAATGGCCTAAAGTTACATTAAATGATAAAAATAGTGATTGATGGTTAGTGTTTGGTTATCTTAACTCTTATTCTTAACATTTAACTGATAAAGGGTAAGAAAACCCGTAGGATTAATTGTTTAAAGAGTCATGTTGTACTGGATCACAATTCGGTCTCAAATTTTCAGCTTATGGAAGCCCAGCAATAAGTTCTTAAAGGCCTGGCGCCTAATAATGAATGTAATCATGATGTAGTGTGGTTGTCTATGTACCAGTTTGTGCAGTTACATCATGCTGAAACGGTTAGTTTTTTCTCAAATGTCTTTTTGTAGGACCTTGCACTACGGTCGCTGTGGCGATTGTGGACATCTTCAGAAATGGCCTAAAGTTACATTAAATGATAAAAATAGTGATTGATGGTTAGTGTTTGGTTATCTTATCTCTTATTCTTAACATTTAACTGATAAAGGGTAAGAAAACCCGTAGGATTAATTGTTTAAAGAGTCGTGTTGTACTGGATCACAATTCGGTCTCAAAATTTTTCAGCTTATGGAAGCCCAGCAATAAGTTCTTTAAAGGCCTGGCGCCTAATAATGAATGTAATCATGATGTAGTGTGGTTGTCTATGTACCAGTTTGTGCAGTTACATCATGCTGAAACGGTTAGTTTTTTCTCAAAATGACTTTTTGTAGGACCTTGCACTACGGTCGCTATGGCGATTGTGGACATCTTCAGAAATGGCCTAAAGTTACATTAAATGATAAAAATAGTGATTGATGGTTAGTGTTTGGTTATCTTATCTCTTATTCTTAACATTTAACTGATAAAGGGTAAGAAAACCCGTAGGATTAATTGTTTAAAGAGTCGTGTTGTACTGGATCACAATTCGGTCTCAAAATTTTCAGCTTATGGAAGCCCAGCAATAAGTTCTTTAAAGGCCTGGCGCCTAATAATGAATGTAATCATGATGTAGTGTGGTTGTCTATGTACCAGTTTGTGCAGTTACATCATGCTGAAACGGTTAGTTTTTTCTCAAAATGACTTTTTGTAGGACCTTGCACTTCGGTCGCAGTGGCGATTGTGGACATCTTACGAAATGGCCTAAAGTCACATTAAATGATAAAAATAGTGATTGATGGTTAGTGTTTGGTTATCTTATCTCTTATTCTTAACATTTAACTGATAAAGGGTAAGAAAACCCGTAGGATTAATTGTTTAAAGAGTCGTGTTGTACTGGATCACAATTCGGTCTCAAAATTTTCAGCTTATGGAAGCCCAGCAATAAGTTCTTTAAAGGCCTGGAACCTAATAATGAATATAATCATGATGTAGTGTGGTTGTATATCTACCAATATGTGCAGTTACACCATGCTGAAACGGTTAGTTTTTTCTCAAAATGACTTTTTGTAGGACCTTGCACTTCGGTCGCAGTGGCGATTGTGGACATCTTACGAAATGGCCTAAAGTCACATTAATTATAAAAATAGTGATTGATGGTTAGTGTTTGGTTATCTTATCTCTTATTCTTAACATTTAACTGATAAAGGGTAAGAAAACCCGTAGGATTAATTGTTTAAAGAGTCGTGTTGTACTGGATCACAATTCGGTCTCAAAATTTTCAGCTTATGGAAGCCCAGCAATAAGTTCTTTAAAGGCCTGGCCCCTAATAATGAATGTAATCATGATGTAGTGTGGTTGTCTATGTACCAGTTTGTGCAGTTACATCATGCTGAAACGGTTAGTTTTTTCTCAAAATGACTTTTTGTAGGACCTTGCACTACGGTCGCTGTGGCGATTGTGGACATCTTCAGAAATGGCCTAAAGTCACATTAAATTATAAAAATAGTGATTGATGGTTAGTGTTTGGTTATCTTAACTCTTATTCTTAACATTTAACTGATAAAGGGTAAGAAAACCCGTAGGATTAATTGTTTAAAGAGTCGTGTTGTACTGGATCACAATTCGGTCTCAAAATTTTCAGCTTATGGAAGCCCAGCAATAAGTTCTTTAAAGGCCTGGCCCCCTAATAATGAATGTAATCATGATGTAGTGTGGTTGTATATCTACCAATATGTGCAGTTACACCATGCTGAAACGGTTAGTTTTTCCGCAAAATGACTTTTTTTAGGACCTTACACTATGGTCACAGTAGCGGTAATAGATTAAAGTTTTACGTAGGCCTAGGAATTAATTATTGTACTTTTGATACTGCTCGACTGTCATTCATAAGATTTACCTAGGCCTTCTTAAAAACAATGATATATATTCCTTATAATATCAAATCAATGAAACAAAGTCAGTACAAAACAATCTATTGCTAGCTGTCACATTTTGAGGTTAGGAATCATGTTTTAGGCGGAAAGTAAAATATAGTGGTTTATTTACCTTTTCCATATCTTTTTTCAAAATTGATTAAATGAGTCTTATATGCAACAAGTTATATAAATAAAGCCAGTATTTTGTTAAAATTCATATTTACTTTGACTTTGCTCTCTTAAACTTACTATAATCACCTTGCGTTCCTTTTGAGGTTATGTTGGCAGCCATCTTGTTTCAATCTGTTGTGGTGATGACGTCATGATGATGTCATGATTTAAAGAGCCCACAGGAAAATTTAAAGGGACAACACGGCCATTTAAAACCTTATTGCTAGCTTACTGCCACTTTCACAGCCATATGATTTAATTTAGCACTCTTATTTATGTTTTTGTTTTTTAAGTCTGACCCTGACGTCATTACTACTGTCAGTGTACTGAGCCTGACAACCAGTAGCACCAACCTACTTCATCTCATTAATGAAATGGCAACCTCTCTAAATAAATCAAGTGATACTATACAAAATGTTCAAAGGGATGGAAGAGGGAAGAGGTCCTACGTAAAAATGGGGTTTACAAAGGAAAGAAAATTGACATTTATGTAACTTCACCAAGGAAAAGTTTTCAGATCCAAAAAGAAACTGGAAAAATATATAAATGATTATATATATATATATATATATATATATATATATATATATATATATATATATAAATGATATAAATGAGTACGAACTCTTATTGCACAACAAACATGATGTACACTTACCATATGTATCATATGTAAAAAAGGATTTTCCATTAATAAATAAATAAATGATAAGAAATTAAATCTGAACATTGATGATTTTAATTTTTCTATTAAAAGAAGAAACTCATCCAAGTATTTGGAGTATGATGATACTTTGAATCAGTCAGATAATGCTGTAACTAGCGAAAATACTTTTTTAATGCAGACCCCAAGCCCTAAACCGGCCATAAAACAGAAAATGTAAATCTGGTTTCTGGAATTTTGACCTAAAGAACAGAATATATATATATCAATTTGAACGAACGGTGTTTTTGGCTTCTAGGGACCTCAAAACGAAAAGTATCATGGTCCCGGGCTTAGGTCTTACCGTGACTACTACCGTAATAGCGTATTCCCTATAGGGAAATTCGCTAAAAGGAAATCACTATAACTTCTGGGGCGAAATTGGCTTTCAGATACAACAATACAGATGTATTTGGAATTTTTAAATGAAAGATTTCTGTACAACAAATCAAATTTAGTACTTAATACACTGATCAGCCATGCTATTAAAAACTATGATGAGTTTTCTTCGTTGCTTGACCCTCTTCATTTGAAGGATAAAGAAAATATAATAATTCCAGTGAATGACTCAGACAAAGTGGAGGATCTCAGGGGAAGTCATTGGAGTACTCTACTCTATCAAAAAACTGCTAATAAGTATTGTTATTATAATTTATTCAAATTAAGAAATTTTATTTAAAGAATAAAGAGTTCATACATGAAAAATGCAAACATAACTACCAGACCAGAAATTCATCACTAATTCCAACAAAAGGTCACAGAACAACATTATATGAAAAATCTCCTTATGAAGTATCACGCAAAATTACAAAATTGATCAGAACGCATTATAATTTAGAAATAAAAACATCAAAAGATTTAAAAGTACTAAAAAAATTACTTGAGGAACCTTTATACTCCATTAAAGATTTTTATGAGAAGAAGAAAAAAAGATTCTACATGAAAAAAAGAAGAAACATCATAATATGGAAATTACAGGGATAAAATTAGTTTATGAGAACATTTTTATTATAATTTAAGTTAGAAATTAAGAGTACCTAATGCATGTATACATGTCTAAAGGTAAATAAAATTTGAATAGGATTTGAATTTGAATTTGTTATTTTGATTCATTAAACAATTTCAATTTGCCTTCTGCAAAAAAATTGGCTGCAAGGTTTTCTGCTTACCTTGGTACATGTGAAGCTGAATTCATTATCATGAATGGTCCTCAACAACCTAACAGTTATGATTGTGGGATATTCAACTGCTGGACAGTGGAATCTCTTGTACAAGACATTGTAACTGCTCAGCCACTCAACTTTGTTTTTTTTTTTTTTTTTTGCAAAATGTAAAAATAAATGAGTCTGAATTAATCTAGAAGCGTTCACTTCTGTCATATGTTTTAATGAATCGGTTTAAACTAGACAGCAAGAGCTTTTTCAAACTATATAATGATAGTCAAGACAGATAAAACGCCCACATATTGTGAAGATACACAAATACTGCTTGACAAGCAAACACCAAATCCTTAACACAATGTTTTTGAGAGCAATAGGAGCCATCCAAACAATGACTGGGTAACAGTGCAATCGAATAAAGAAAATAAAAATCATGACAACATTAGAAAAAAGGTTCCCCAATCACACTATCCTATCGAAAAAAGGAATAGCTTTGAGTCACTAAATGATCTGGAAGACCTACCACTGAGAAAAGGAGGAGACATAGTGGTAGAGGAGCTTGGCCACAAGGAGCTAAACAATGAAACCAATGGAAGTAATTCTGGGAAAACCCTGCACAAATCACAAAAAGAAAACAACATTCAAAACTAATTTCATCAAGCAAAAAAGGTATGAGAAAGCATCGGAAACTATCTGTTTTTTCTGACAGGAAAAGGAGTCCAAGGAAGGAGTCTGGGGGCCAAAATTAAAAATGCGTACTCCCTCAGAACTTCAAGTCATGGGTACAGTAATGCCAAATGCAAGTTTAATTATAAGTGGCAGAAGCTGCTTTACAATCCAAAGAAAATATTGCTGTGTAATTGGGGGCACAAATGACACTTTAAGAAAAAACCTGTTACCCATGTACTCAACCCTAGAAGATCTACTAAGCAAATTAAGCACGAATAAACAGGTAATGTAACACATTTTGTAGTGTCAAAATGTGAGGTAACTACAATACCTCAACATTTTGACAGTAGCATAAATTATGAGACCAAACATGAGATCCTAAATGCAAACAATTAATTATACAGAACTAGCAGAAAGATTCGCAAAAGTACACCTAATCGATTTGGACATTCTAAATAGGCCCCACTTTAGGGGAGAGGTGGGTAAAACCGGGTGGTTAGGTACAAACCGGGTGGTCAGGTTTTGACCAAGTAAGTGCTGGTACTTAGCAATAAATGCTGAAATTAACATGTAGTTGGAGAGGAAAGTGGCGGACATTGCGCCATTAGTCTCTGAACAGAACTCTGGCTGTTAAGAGCGTTTCTTTGTTTTTGATATTTTGTTTCCCAATGTTACGGACAGTTTGATCGCCTACTACGGAAAAACTACATGAGTTCGTCGAATGACCATAGATATAAACAATTACATCTGGATCGGTACCTGAGATGGCGGAATAATGCTAAAAACGAGCCGGTTTCCCCCACCACTAGTTTGGGTTAACGCACGGCCATCTCTAGTACAGAGAGGTGCTAGAGATGACCATGGCCGTGGTTACCGCCGCCGCGCCACACCATGTCAGCAGGCATCGTTTAGTATGTAAAGTCAATGGTTATTAATCGGGTGCATCGGGTTCGTCTACATTCATTTATTTCAGCTAAAATCGTTATTATTGGTGAATCTACTCCGATTAACCCCCAACAAGTTGTGGGGGTAACGTATTCACTGCTCATTTTTGCAACACCGTGTTACCGATCCAGATGTAATTGTTTATATCTATGCCCATGACGCATGACATAACTTTGAAATAAAATGCGGTTCAAGGCTCTGGTTCTAAAATAGTCTCTAGACAGTGTCTCCACTTTTAGAGTAATTACCCTTTTTAGGGTAATTTTGCCAGGATAGGGTAATTTTAGGGTAAAGAGGTTTTTAGGGAAACTTTTAGGTTGAAATAAAAATCTACAAATTTGGAATAAAATTTTGATTGATTTTTCAGGCTTTACAGCAAACTTAGTCTGCACATTATAACACATAAATAAGTAAATTTAATAAAAGTAATAAATTTATTATAGTAAGTTCCAGACTGAACCCTAAAGCTTATTAGTTTATAAGATTTAACATCCTTATATTGTTGAGTAAACTAACTGCTGTAACTGAGTATGGTACCACGCATAGACATCATATGCAGATGAAACTTTATCCTAAAAATAAATATTTACTCTATAAGGCGTTTTAATGTAGTTTGCATAAAGTAAAAAAAAAAATTACAATAAAACTTAAAGGCTACATTTAGTTACAAAAATTGATGTATTGATGTAATTTACAGTTTATGCTTCTAGCTTCCAACTAAATTTAACTTATTCCTTTTAGTTAAGTTATTGTAAAAAGTTAATGATGATTAACATAAAAACACAATTAAAAGAGAATATTTTTATAGATATAGGGCTACATGCAGTACACAGGTTCCTTCTCATTTTGTAAAATTGTATAACTTAATTAACTAAGTATTTTGTACTATAAATATACCCCCCGTCGCAGCAGACCTGCGTACTCAGCGAATTTCCAAATTAGTAATATTAATTTTAATCAGATAAACCTGTAAACAAAGTATCTTCACATGCCCATAAATAGGGAAATAAATGTCTATTCTCCTTATGATAAATAGGGAAAGAGTATGCAGGTATGCTGCCATGGGGAACACTAAAAGTAGGTTTTTAGCTTAAAAACATAATTATCTCGACCATATGAAGCCATATACTAAGTTTCATTAATATCTGTCCATTGCTAAAGGAGTTTGCCTATTCTCCATATGATTAAAATGGGAAAGGAGTATGCAGGTTTGCTGCTATGATAAGCACAAAAACCAAATTTTTTTACAATAAATGGATTAATCTCAACCAAATGAAGCTGAATACCAAGTTTCAACCAAAAATATTGGTTAATAATTGAAATATTAGCAGCATCCTTATTCTCCATAAGATTAACATAGGAGCCCCAAAATACAATGTACTGTCTTTAGACTTTGTAATATCTCGGTAACCATTAGAGATAGAGCAAAGCTTCAAAATACTAAATTGTGTGTTTTTTTAAGCTGAATCCAATGGTCAAAATAAAAATTTAAAATTTTCAAAAATTACATATGAAAAATTCAAAAAACCCATTTTTGGGGTACAAAACCCCCAAAAACTACCCCTTCCGGTAGGTCGATATGTCTGGTTTACGAACTCATCCGAATAAACGTAGGATTACACATCTCTACCAAATTTGGTGTCGATCGGACCTTTTTTACGAGAGTTATCGTGTCTAGGGACACATACATACATATATACATATATATACATATATACATATATATATAAAAATTTTAATGACTATTATTTTTGGTCTCTGGGCACCTAAAAACGAAAAAGTAACATGGTCCCGGGCTTAGGTCTTACTGGTCTTACCATGAGACCTACGGTAATAGCTTATTCCCTATGGGAAATTCACTAAAAATAAAAATTAAATTACAAAATAGTGCAAAAAAATAACCATTGATCATTTGCAATGGAGTGGGAAAACCTGTGACACAAAGAGAACAGAAAATAAATTGTTTTGTCAAAAAATAAATTATTTTTACATTTCAAAATTTTAATAAAGCCTTAAATCATATTAAAAAGTCAATATATGCAATTAGAAGTAAATGTAACCTGTTAACATGTAAAACATTACAGGCTTTTAAGATTTAGGGTAAACTTTATGGTAATTTTTAAAACCTTTAGGCTTTAGGGTAAAATTGTGTTGATGTGGTGTGTGGTGGAGACACTGTCACTGTGTCTCCCTAGTGGTTATGGTTACGGTTACGCAGTGTTGCCAGCCCGTACGATAATTATCGTTTTGTACGATAATTTGGCCTCTTGTACGATGTACGATTTGGATATGTACGATAGGGTCATTTGTACGATAATTTCAGGAAAAGTGACATTTTAAAGTTTGGGGTTGTTATTTTACAAAATCTGAAATGAACCAAATTGAAAATAAAATAATAAAGGTTATAAATAAAAATGCATTGATTAATTAATTTGAAAATATATACACTGGGAACTTTTTATAGTTTATTCCAAGCTACATAAACCAGCAATGATATAAGTTATGCCCCATAAACTAAGAGCAGGAGCACTAAAAGCAATTAAACGCTGTATTTAGATTGTAAATTAAGTTATAACTTTTATTTATATGAGTTAGGTCACACATTTCGGTTAAAACACTAGTTTAACGTATTAGTTATTATTGCTATTTAAGAGTGTCTTTAGTATAAGAGTAGCAAAATAGTAATTAAAATACATCACATATGACAAAAGTAATATTAGTTTGATATAAACTGAGAAATTATTGTGATCTTTGTGTAGTTTCACTATGAATCAGTTCTAATAAAAAAGGTGATCGTTTAAGAATGGAAATTATAAATATTGACTGTCAAACTGAAATGTAGTAAATATTAAATATAAGCTTAACACATTTTGGCTGATATACACTGTATGGACGACAGGACGACTCAATGACAACTTAGGCTAATTGATGGAAACATTTGAGGTTTCCGACCCCATGGTATAAGTGCACCAATTTTTCTTACCTTGTTGACAGTCAATATTACATGTATTGATATCAAATTACAGATATATTACGTCCGAAAGACGGCACGTACGATACTGATGGTCAAAATACGATAATTTAGGATAGTCCGTACGATAATTGGCTCCTGGTTAGCTGGCAACACTGCGGTTACGGTTAGGTACGGTCAAGACCAGCACCAGGCACCACTGCACCAGGGACTATATAGGTTCGGTTCAGGTGATTTGTAACAATCAGTTTGAGGTTCCAGTCCAGAAGATTTGCATTATTTCCAGAAATTCCAATCTAAACTATTATCAGAGTTTTGTTGGTTATTAGTATAGTACCATTCGTCTGCACTTGTTCAGTATAACTTAACACCGGCAGAACTTTTTATTGGCTCCAAACTCCAAGAAATGGGATTTAGTTAATAAGCTAGAGCGGTGAATCATCAACCAAGTTGTGATAGCCTAGTGATAAGAAGGAAATCTGAATACAGGGGAGATTTTGCCAGCCAGGAGTAAGTGAGAAACTAGTTAGACTTAAGAGTAATTAGCCTATTTTGGTCTGAAGCTAATGTTTCAAAAGTATCAGGGCTGTAGGTCTTTTAAAATATGCCTACCTATGTGATTACACCATTCTTGTAATGCCATTGGTCCAGGGCTACTACTTATCAGGTTACTTACTTGTTACTTGTATAGCTCAGATCCGTTGTCCTTAGAGTCAAGGAATTGGACAGGTCAAGGGGTTTACCATATAAGTTATATAGGCCTAGCTGCCCTACAAAGGATAATTTGTTAATCTAGGTCTTTGTTACCAGAAAGGTAACAGTCAATACTATAAAAACTGGACTCCACTAGAAACTTTTTAACTTCAACTTTGAACTTTGTGATTTTATTGATATTTTGTAATTTTTCTGGCAGAGCTTGGAATAGCTTGATCCCACAGTATTTTAATTAAGGCCACAGTTAGACCTTAAATATAATTATTTGAATGCCCCCATATCAACAGACCTGTGTAGTAAGTTATGGGGTGAAACTTCGTTATCCAACTCCACCGATATTGCGATTATATTGCTATTCTATCGATGATACAATTACATGATACTATTATGATTTTATCACCTAATTAAGTTCTGTTCTAATATAAGTTAATTAAACATACCTTTTTACAATGAAACATATAGGCCTATTGCAAACAAGTAACTAAAAATAACAAAAACAAGCACAAAGTTAGAACAAAACTAAATCAGGTGATATATTCATAATTGTCTCGTTTAATTGTAGTAGGCTATCGATAAAA
>CM061531.1:88792491-89009849 GCA_030545055.2 Neoaliturus tenellus | reverse complement strand
GAATGTGAGGGCCTAGTAAATTGAGGCGCCCCGACCCGAGGAGGGTTCGGGCAACTCCTTGGAACGGTCCTGAGGTCCCTGGCGCGGCTGACGAAAAGGCCCGTAAACCTCTGTATGAGTCAAAGTACTACGCTTCCTTCGACCACGTTAAAATTGAACCTCATGGAAGGCCATGTAGATTGAGGCGTTGGTGTCTGAGGAAGGCCCTGACTACTCCTTCGAACGGTCTGACGTGAATGGTTTGTAATATCTCACAGCATATAGTAATGTGAGGGGACCGTCTAGAGAAGGAAGCTCTACGCCACAATAAAGCATTTAACATGTTGTGGGGGTGTGATTGATGTACCACATGTACAGCTTGATTGTATCAATATATTTTATACATCATATTATAGACACTTTTGCAATCAAAACAGCTCTCAAAGTGGATTATTCTGCCCAAAAACCACTTTAAATAAAAAAAGGTGTGGCTAGGCCCGTAGAGGAGAACCTAGACCCATAGAAGGGAACCTAGGCCCTCGTAGGGGAACCACGTCATGGTTAATGTTTTTTACATGAGCCATGATAAAAGTCAACGCCATGGAGCTGGGAAGTACCACCTCGAAAGAGCTCTGGTCCATGGGAGGAAATCTTCCTGAGCTGTTTTGATAGTTGAGTATCCTCCAAAATTAAAGACTAGTATACATCACGCGTGAGCTTGACACATGTGGTCAATTACATAATAAAAGTGAGAACACATGGTCAGCAGTTTAGAATTTCCCGCCAAAACAGCCACCATCTTGGCTCACGTGGGCAAACACGCGGTAAAAGTGAGGTTAGAACACGTGATCAAAAGTTTGGAAATTTCCCGCCATCTTGACTCACGTGGTCAAACACGAGGTAAAAGTGAGGTTAGAACACGTGATCAAAAATTTGGGAATTTCCCGCCAAAGCAGTTGTCATCTTGGAAAAGGGGCGTTCTTGACCTATATGGTCAAACACGTGGTAAAAGTGAGGTTAGAACACATGGTCAGCAGTTTAGAATTTCCCGCCAAAACAGCCACCATCTTGGCTCACGTGGGCAAACACGCGGTAAAAGTGAGGTTAGAACACGTGATCAAAAGTTTGGAAATTTCCCGCCATCTTGACTCACGTGGTCAAACACGTGGTAAAAGTAAGGTTAGAACACGTGATCAAAATTTGGGAATTTCCCGCCAAAGCAGTTGTCATCTTGGAAAAGGGGCGTTCTTGACCTATATGGTCAAACACGTGGTAAAAGTGAGGTTAGAACACATGGTCAGCAGTTTAGAATTTCCCGCCAAAACAGCCACCATCTTGGCTCACGTGGGCAAACACGCGGTAAAAGTGAGGTTAGAACACGTGATCAAAAGTTAGGTTAGGAAATTTCCCGCCAAAACAGCCGCCATCTTGGAAAAGGGGCGTGGCCTACACCACGTGACTGATGACGTCATCGGTCACAATTTGAAGAAACATTTAGGTGAAGTTAGGTTATAATTGGTTGGCTTAAGTTAGGTTTCACTCTCACTTACCCTTGCTTTTAGCCTTGTTTTATACTTATTACAATACTTATTTCTAAAACTTTCTAAGTAGCCTAGTTAAGTGTTTTGCGAATTTTTCCCAAATTTTTGATCACGTGTTCTAACCTCACTTTTACCTCGTGTTTGACCACGTGAGTCAAGATGGCGGGAAATTTCCAAACTTTTGATCACGTGTTCTAACCTCACTTTTACCGCGTGTTTGCCCACGTGAGCCAAGATGGTGGCTGTTTTGGCGGGAAATTCTAAACTGCTGACCATGTGTTCTCACTTTTATTATGTAATTGACCACATGTGTCAAGCTCACGCGTGATGTATACTAGTCTTTAATTTTGGAGGATACTCAACTATCAAAACAGCTCAGGAAGATTTCCTCCCATGGACCAGAGCTCTTTCGAGGTGGTACTTCCCAGCTCCATGGCGTTGACTTTTATCATGGCTCATGTAAAAAACATTAACCATGACGTGGTTCCCCTACGAGGGCCTAGGTTCCCTTCTATGGGTCTAGGTTCTCCTCTACGGGCCTAGCCACACCTTTTTTTATTTAAAAGTGGTTTTTGGGCAGAATAATCCACTTTGAGAGCTGTTTTGATTGCAAAAGTGTCTATAATATGATGTATAAAATATATTGATACAATCAAGCTGTACATGTGGTACATCAATCACACCCCCACAACATGTTAAATGCTTTATTGTGGCGTAGAGCTTCCTTCTCTAGACGGTCCCCTCACATTACTATATGCTGTGAGATATTACAAACCATTCACGTCAGACCGTTCGAAGGAGTAGTCAGGGCCTTCCTCAGACACCAACGCCTCAATCTACATGGCCTTCCATGAGGTTCAATTTTAACGTGGTCGAAGGAAGCGTAGTACTTTGACTCATACAGAGGTTTACGGGCCTTTTCGTCAGCCGCGCCAGGGACCTCAGGACCGTTCCAAGGAGTTGCCCGAACCCTCCTCGGGTCGGGGCGCCTCAATTTACTAGGCCCTCACATTCATACAGAGGTTTACGGGCCTTTTCGTCAGCCGCGCCAGGGACCTCTGGACCGTTCCAAGGAGTTGCCCGAACCCTCCTCGGGTCGGGGCGCCTCAATTTACTAGGCCCTCACATTCATACATAAATGTACGGTCAGTACTCGCTATCCAACGCCCCAGTTTAAAGTTATAAATTTATATAGAAGCCCAGCAAGGAAGCGCTAAGCCACATTAGTCCATACATAATTCTATATGTGGGGGAGAGTGTTTGAGTTGTAACCCATGTGTAGGCCGGATTGTGTAAGCCATTCGAAAAAGCTTTATTTATAAACGCAATATTTAATACAAAGCGCTAACACAAATTTACAGTATTCCATGTCAATTACTACATTAGAAAAGACTAGTATATACAACATTGCTGGCTAATTACTCTGCAAGGCTATTTATACATCTATTTGATGTAACAACTCGGGATTGCAACAAGTGACACTTCTACATTTAAAGCACCCGATAGCTCTTCAACTCCACAAAATATTTTTTCAAAATATTCATCGAAAACTGTTGAGTCAATTTAACCAGAGGCATGAATGGTATATGACCCGAATCTTTTCCTAGTTTTATTGTTATGCCAATATGAGCGTTTGAAGGAGCATTTTCCGTAATTTGATCAACTATATGCTCTGAAAATACTAGAGGCCATTCGCATGTCTCTATCGAACCTGTAAGAAAAAACGTATACTCAAAAGACGTAATACAAAATTTTGCATTTTCATTTAACTTTCTCTTTGACAAAAATTTCAGAAATACCGCCATGTCTGTTTAAGCAATAAGAGGAAACACGTCCGACCCGTACGAGAGTTGGAAGGAGAATGATCAAACGAGCTAGTGAGGACCATAGACATCCATGGAGCACTGGTGTCTGCTGGTTCACATGGTTCTCTGAATTTTGTAACCATATGGAACAGTATCATAATCATCGTTCAATTTTCTCTTCGCTCCAGTAATTTTAAACTGTTTGACTTCATTTACTGTCACAATGTCTCGAGTTTTTGTCCTTCTGATTCGGCTCTCTTTAATTTCCAGTACTTGAGTGGCTTCGTTTAGAACCATTTCTTTCAATGTATCAAAGTTCACATCTTTTGACGTCTTAATATTCAAGGTTAGTCCCTTGATCTTACATACAGAGACTAGTTTATTTTGGCTTGTTGAATACACAAGGTAGGCGTAGGTTTTAGGGCCTCCGGACACAAACTCAACTATATAGGAACCTGGACCGTAGTCCTTGGCAAGTTCGTCTGTCATTTCTCCCAGGTAATCGCCAGTGTTAACCCTATACAAGCCATCGCAGTAGTAATAAACGCAGCTGTCCGTGTCGTAGTATAATACCTGGCCTCCTAGGGCTTCCAAATGTTCATATAACTTAAGTCTCGCGTGAGCCGTGGTATAAGCTGCGATCACAACATTCACGGTCCTCAAGGGTTCACTAGCTTCGTCAACCATTTGCCAATTTACAAGGAGTACTTCTTCGTTTATGATTTGGATTAAATTTACTCTTCCTCCAGGCTGGGTTAGTAATCTGAAAAATTCCTTAGAATCCCGTATAATCGACGTTTTAGTCATATTTTCCCTTTGCCCGAATTTACCCCAAAATGAGTTCAACATTAATTTAGCAACTGATCGGAGGCCAGCATTCTTAGCAATTTTGACTTTCTCAAGTTGAACTCCTTCATGTTTAAAATACTCCGTGATATACTGGTCTTGGTCTTGATCAGTCTTACACCAAGAAGGGAACCCTGATGCCTCTTGTTTCATTTTTAAAAATTTGTTAATAAAGTCGGTGAATAAGCCCCCGTTCTCATAGGTCGCCACTCGATACTCCCATAGCTCATACATGTCTAGGATGGTATAGCCTTTCTCTACAGCCTTCCGTATTTCATCCATTGTCCACGTTCCTACTATAGCCCGTTCCTCGCTCTCATGTAGGCAATCACCCTGATTTAAGGTTTCCCCACAGGTGCGACATAACACAAACATTAATTTATTGTTCATTTTAGCAGGGAGTACGGGGTGGTAGAGATCCCATGGTGGTAGTATCTTACATTTCAACAGACCTTCAACATCAAGACCACGTGCTCTGCACTCCTCGTTACCTATATAAATTTTTGGATGGCCAACGGGATATTTGCAGTATTTGTTTACATAAGGGTAAAGAGAGCAAACGTCTACGTACTGAATCGTTTCACCCTCCTCGCATTTATGATAGGTTTTGGCATTGCCTGTCCTGCCTCCAAAGAACGAATCTCTTGGGTTGAGCGGGAGATTGTTCAAAATTGGTAGCTTATTAAGATGATCTAGTTTATTTTCCTTCTTCAGCCTGCTAAACTCACATTCCCACATTTCTACAATATTATAGTCCGAAAGTTTATCAATTTTAGATTTTGTTCTCTCATATCTAATGTGAAGAGTGTCAGAGGGATCCTCCTTCAATGGTTCTTCCCTTCTGTAGGGGTAGCATTTGGGACAACCATGCCAGTAGCATCCGTGGAATTCATAGATGTTCTCTCCATCAAACCCATCTACTTTTAGCCCATTAATTTTGGCTTCTTTGCCCCGGCCTGCATGCTGTATCTTAATTCCACGTTTCTCTTCCTCCCAAGTCAACCACTGCAATGCAGCAGCTGATTGAGTGTCGGAAAAACGATACCCACCTTTTGGAATCAAGCCAATTGTATCAGGTTTAAGGAAATTACGACGGTAAGCTAAGTTGCAAGCACTGGCTATAGTTATCGCTTCAAGGAATGGGTCCACATTGCATTGCTCAAGAAGTAGCGCTCTAAATTTAATACAGGCTTGGGCCAAAATCTCGACATCTGAAATGCAATATTCTAAGATCTCTTTTTGAAAGTCAAATTTGGAATCTTCCGCTACTCGCTCATCATACCACTTTTCAAAAGCTGAGTGGGACTCTTCGAACATAGAGTCTGGACAGTAATACTCCTTGGCTGGCATAGGTCCTACATAATTTTGATTCGCCAATGTGTTGAAAAGATGTGGGAAATAGCCTTTCTTCTTCTCTGGAGGCAGGTCAAACGCTTTCGGGAGTGCAGAGAGGGACATGGGGAAGTAGCTAAGTGAATCGATAAACCTTACATTATCTACTTCAATTAAGATTGCTTTAGACCCCCGAGAAGTGACGTTTGGTACAAATTTAGTTTCCTCCATCAAGTACTTTAAGATAAACTGAAAGTCAAAGCCTTGTCCATTATGAGCAATCACACATACAGTCTTAAAAGTTTTCCTCAACTGCATGACATAGTCCATAAATTGTTTTACGGGGTCTTCTTTAAATATATTTTGCCGTTCCAGACAAGTTTCACACTCACTTCCGTTAATACATTTAAAGCAGTACTGTTGGGACACGCACAAGTTTACTTTATGAATTTTAGTTTCACTATCTGAAACCAGTGATTCGTCTTGGCGAGTCTCCAAATCAAAGAATATAAATAAGAAATCGCGGTCTTTAGGGGTTTGCTTGTCTACACGCATGAAACATTGGTGGTCAGCCGGTTTATAGTCTTTACAAGTATTACAAAACACCTCTCCACATACATGAGCCGATTTACGTTTAGTTGGAAAAACCAGTTTTTGGCAATTATGGCAAAATTTAATCATTTTACAAACTTGACCACGATGGGCTATCAAACACTGCTCATTTTTAAAGTGGCGATGGCAAAATCGACAAGTAAGGCCTCCATGCTCAAGCTTACATGGAGGAGATATAGAGTGACATGATGTGCATTTATTAGAGCAGCGATGTTCAAACTTATTGTTGGAAGGGACATGGCACGCCTCACAGTAGTAGCTACAAGCAAAAGCGGCGGTGAGACTAGTGATTACATTATAATGGCCATTATGGAAAAGCAAGTTAATTTTAAGGTTAGCATCTTCACCGCCACCAGAAAAGTATACATCACGGCCTTTCGAGCTGTAGTTATAAACAGTTATTCTGTACTTTTTAAGATGGGCTTGAAGCTTCTCAAGCTCAGGAATGCCTGCACCTTCCTCAGGGATCTCTACCCTCGCCTTTGCAATTAATTTTTTTGCTTTACAGGTTTGCCTAAGGCCTTTATCCTTTCGAATAAGTTCCAGTTGGGGGTCATTTTTTGCATACGCTTTTGCCACTACCAAAGCCCTGGGGAGACATAAATTATCTTTGTTTTTTATGACAACGATCCCCTGCCTCGCCTTACACTCTTCTTCAAAAGTATTGTAAAATCCAGGGCGTTTTCTAGCACCACGACCTACAGGCACGTTGACTCTCACCACATCAACTCTAAATGTATCAGTTGATTTGATATTTTCAGAGTTTGATTGGACAATTCCTCCAAAAATACTCCACAGTACATCGCTGTTAACTTCAGTGGCTGGACGTGGAACTACATACCCTGACTCTTTTGTTTTCAAATTAATGCTATCTAAAGTAAAGCCAAGGTAATCATTAGGATGGCATTCGGATTTCGCTCTCTCGACTATTTGAGCAAATCCCTGCCTAAGCCATTCAAATTCAGACGTTCCGGCTGGGGGGTTTGTAAACTTAAAAATAGTTTTAAGACCATACAGCCTGAATTTTTTTATGTACCACTGGTCTTCGCTAATGAAATGAATTGGTTCAGCAATATTTTGAGAACCCATTTTAGAAGACGATTCCATTTTTATAAAAATACTAAGCTTATTATGAAGAGAAAATGGGATTTTTATAGTAAAATTGAGGTTATGTTACCCGTACAGTACCACGTCTGAGACTAAAGCAATAAAGCTGATAACTATAACTTTATAAAAAATCACTAAGGGACCACTCTGGTATTACTATATGTACAGTAAAAGTACAATCAAAAGTGAGGTTATGTTACGTAAGACCAACACGTCTGTACAGTATCACGTCTGGAACCAAACTAAACCGATAGAGCTGATAGCTATGATTTTATAAAGGCTCACTAGGGACTTTGAATTTACTGATATATTGCTAGAGTGCAAGTGTAGTGTAAGATTATGTTACTCAAGACTGGCACTACTGTACAGTACCACGTCTGAGACTAAAGCAATAAAGCTGATAACTATAGCTTTATAAAAAATCACTAAGGGACCACTCTGGTATTACTATATGTACAGTAAAAGTACAATCAAAAGTGAGGTTATGTTACACGCACGTCTGTACAGTATCACGTCTGAAAAGACACTGAAGCAATAGAGGTGCTAACTCTGGTTTAATAGGACTCACTAGGGACTCGTTTTAGATTTACTAGTATATACTAGAGTAAAAGTGAGGTTATGTTACACAAGACCCACACGTCTGTACAGTACCACGTCTGGAACTGAAGCAATAAAGCTAATAGCTCTGGTTTTATAGAGGCTCACTAGGGACTCACTCTGGTATTACTATATGTACAGTAAAAGTACAATAGAAAGTGAGGTTATGTTACACGCACGTCTGTACAGTATCACGTCTGAAAAGACACTGAAGCAATAGAGGTGCTAACTCTGGTTTAATAGGACTCACTAGGGACTCGTTTTAGATTTAGTAGGATATACTAGAGTAAAAGTGAGGTTATGTTACACAAGACCCACACGTCTGTACAGTACCACGTCTGGAACTGAAGCAATAAAGCTAATAGCTCTGGTTTTATAGAGGCTCACTAGGGACTCACTCTGGTATTACTATATGTACAGTAAAAGTACAATAGAAAGTGAGGTTATGTTACACGCACGTCTGTACAGTACCACGTCTGAGACTAAAACAATAAAGATGACAACTATAACTTTATAGAAAAGTCACTAAAGGCTCATTCCGGTATTACTATTGTATTTCTACAGTAAAAGTACAGTAAAAAGTAAGGTTATATTTGATACAGTAAAAGTGAGGTTATGTTACGTGAGACCTGCACATCTGAACAGTATCACGTCTAAACCCAAACTGAACCAATAAAGCTGGTTATTATGGTTTTATAGAGCCTCACTAAAGGTTCACTCAAGTTTTACTAATATATTTGATACAGTAAAAGTGAGGTTATGTTACACGCACGTCTGTACAGTATCACGTCTGAGACTGAAGCAATAGAGCTGATAACTATAACTTTATAGAAAATCACTAAAGGACCACTCTGGTATTACTATATGTACAGTAGAAGTACAATCAAAAGTGAGGTTATGTTACGCAAGACCAGCTGAGTTACATTATAAACTGCTATGTATTTCCCTTCAATAAAATTGTACTAGTATCTGCTAACTTATAAAGACTGCTCACCCTCTGTCTTAGAAATATAAGGATTTTTCTTTAAGATAATACCATAACACTATACTGCCTTCACCTCCTAAGTATTGATCTGCTATTAAGAAGGTAGAGCCCTGCGCCAACAGGTCTGTAGGCCTCTGTCTGTTATTTTAAGATGTTTTTTATTTTTAATATGTCTGACCTTGACCACTACACTCTTCTTAGTCTTAACAAATACTTAGAGACTCAAAGGAACAGTCATACACCAGCAGGGGATAAAAAATTAATAGTTGTATGTTTTTATTTTTATTTTTCACAGTTGTGACCTTGAATCTGGGAAGTGATGCTTAGCTTTTTATTACATACTAACACTACACATATACACATACCAAGTTTAAAGAAAATCCGTAGTGCCATTCTCAAGATAAAAAATAAAGCTTTTTTGCGCCTTCATTTTTTGGATACCTTGTGCCATGCATTTTTAAATACCAACTAAGTGTACACACATACCAAGTATAAAGTTAATACATGAAGCCATTCCTAAGATATGATTTTTCAAAGTTTTGCCCCTTCATTGCCCCCTTCATTTTTTGGATGCAGCCCGCAACATTTTGGTTAATTTTGTTATTTTAGGGTACCTACCCCCCAGGGGCACCTCTACTTTGTAGAAGGTGGTTTGCAAAAGGGTGCCACACGGTCACTGGGCGCGGCCATCTTGGTGACGTCACAGAAAGATTGGCACGAAAATCCTATCAGCTGTCAAAATTGGCAGGCCATCTTGATGACGTCACAGAAAAAACAGCTCAAATTGGCGCGAACGCCGCAATGACGAGAAAAACAGTCAAATTGGCGCGAAAGGGTGTCGCCATCTTGATGACGTCACAAAAAAAAGACGCCGCGATGACGTCACCAAAAAAAAAAAAAAAAAAAAAAAAAAAAGACGCCGCCATCTTGAAAAAAAAATTGGCGCGAACGTCACCATCTTGATGACGTCACAAAAAAAAAGCCGCCATGACGTCACAGAAAAAAATTGGCGCATGCGCACGCCATTTTTTGTGCCCGATCCTCGTTACGCCTACTTGGTCCTCAATCGCCCGGCATTACTACTAACTTGTTGGTCAAACGTTGAGGGAAGAATTACAAAGGCTAAATTTTATTAAATTTGGAATGGTGTTAGAGGCTATGTTTAACAATACTGATGGTGAAACAGCATTGAGAGCATTCATTACCAAAAATCGAACCCTTACCTTCACCTCCGACATTGATGATATTATTGAAGAATGCTTGGAGGAACTTATAACCAAACTCCAAGAACATGAAGGAAGAGGATCTGGATGGACTTTGTCATCAATCGAAGGTATGGATGTTAGGGTTCATAAACATGGATATGGTTTAAGAGGTAGTAGTTTTATCCTTCTACCAAAGAAAATCCAAAACACTAACTCGTGTAGAAATGTTCAAAATGAGGGTAATGAATGTTTCAAGTATGCAATGTTAACCAAGTATGTTAAAAACAATCCTTGTAGAGTTGGTAGAGAATACTACGAAAATGAACACCGCTACAACTTTCAAGGCCTTACTTACCCAGTTACTTTAAAAGATATTGACAAATTTGAAAAGAAAAATCCTGGCGTTTCAGTCAATGTTTTTGGTCTGGATGATTCCAACAACGTTTATCCTTTGCGGGTAGTAAAGGTTGAGCAAAGAAACCATACGGATTTGCTATTGATAACCAAGGGTGAAATTTCCCATTATGTATGGATAAAAGACTTTGAAGCGTTAGTTGTAAAACAATTGACCAAAAGAGTAAATAGGATTACAGTTTGCAAGAGATGTTTCTGCTTTTCTTGGAAAGATTCAAGACGTGGAGGATTGGACTGGTTATTGGAACATAAAAGACTTTGCAACGAGAACTATGAAGTAAAGATAAGTCTTCCACCGCCTACCCGAGCTTCAATACAATTTAACAAGACAGTTCACCAATACCGAATTCCACTAGTGGTCTACGCAGATTTTGAATCAACGTTAGTACCACAGGAGCTGCCGGACGGCGAAGTGACTAGAAGAACAAAATATCAGTTGCATCAGCCCAACAGTTTTTGTTTACTAGTTAAATCAACCTTGTCTGAAAACCAATTGCAAGACTATGGTTTAACATCCACTCCAATACTCTACCGTGGTGAAGAAGCCGCTAAGTATTTTGTAGACCAACTGTACGATATTGCTGGAAAGGTTCAACGCTTGTTCGGTAATATTGTACCTATGGAACCTTTAAACCAAAATCAACAAGAAGAATACAACTTAGCGACAAGATGCTATTTATGCAAGAAGATGTTCAGTGAAGAAAATCCAAAAGTAAGAGATCACGATCACCTGACAGGGTTATACAGAGGAGCTGCTTGTAATTCATGCAATATAAATTACAAACTGCCAAACTTTATTCCTGTCGTTTTACACAATCTTAGCGGCTACGACTCCCACTTTATTATTCCAGAGTTAGGAAGAGATGATGGTAAAATTGATGTTCTTGCTACAACATTGGAAAAGTACATCAGCTTTTCAAAAACAGTAGGTAAAATTAAACTTCGCTTCGTAGACTCTTACAGATTTATGCCATCTAGTTTAGCCAAATTGTCAGAGAACCTAAGAAGAGAAGACTTAAAAGAAACCAGCAAAATTGTATCTGAGGATAAATTGGACCTAGTATTACGGAAAGGAGTTTTCCCCTATGATTATATAACATCTACAGAAAAGTTTGAAGAAACCAGCCTGCCACCGATTGAAGCCTTCAACAGTAAATTAAACGAAAGTGAAATCTCCGTTGAAGACTACAATCATGCTTGTAATGTTTGGAACCAACTAAACATTCAAACCTTAGGGGGATATTCCGACTTTTATATAAAATTGGACGTAACTCTGCTGTGCGATGTGATGGAAGAATTTCGAAACACCTGCTTCTCCGCCTATGGACTGGACCCTCTACACTCGTACACATCTCCAGGATTAGCATGGCAAGCTATGCTAAAGTCAACCAACTGTCAATTGGAACTTCTAACAGATATAGATATGGTGCTCATGATGGAATCTGGTGTACGGGGCGGTTTGACACAAGCTGTAACACGTCATGTCAAAGCCAACAACAAGTACATCCCAGGCTTCGACGAGCAACAACCATCGGTCTACCTTGGCTACTTTGACGCAAACAACCTTTATGGTTGGGCAATGTCAAATCCGCTTCCCTACGCTGACTTCAAGTGGATCGACCCGGCCACCATCGGTGACATCTCACAGATTCCAAAGGATGGTTCAAAAGGCTATATTTTGGACTGTGATTTTGAATACCCCGAGCACCTTCATGACCATCACTACGACTTACCTCTCCTAGCCAAGACTGAAGTTTCACCGACAGGAAGATGGCCAAAATTGATGATGACCTTGGAGAATAAAGATCGGTATGTGGCTCACTACTGGGTAGTTCAACAGGCTCTTGAATTGGGTCTACGTATAGTGAGAATTCATAGAGCAATTGAATTCACCCAGTCTTGTTGGTTGAAACCATATATTGATTCCAACACTACAAGAAGAGCTGCAGCGACAACAGCATTTGAAAAGGACTTCTATAAATTAATGACGCCATCTTTGGAAAAACCTTGGAGAACAAAAGAAAACACAAAAATGTAAAATTAGTAAGTGATCCTAGGAAATTGGAAAAATTAGTGCAAAAACCAAATTTTGGAACATCCATGATTATAAACGAAAATCTAGTCGCTGTCAGTATGAAGAAAACAACAATAGTCATGGACCGTCCGTTATACATAGGTATGTCGATTTTGGACATCAGTAAAACCCTGATGTATGATTTCCATTATAACAAAATGGTTAAACACTACGGAAGGGAAAACATTGGAGTCGCATACATGGATACGGACGCGTTTATCTACTGGATAAAAACTTTGGACATGTATGAAGACCTAAGGACTTTTCCATACAAAGAAGATTTCGACTTTTCTGACTATCCGAAGAACCATCCAAATTTTAATGAAAGAAATAAAAAAGTAATTGGAAAATTACAGTGTCACCGAAATTAAAAAAGCACTGTCAGCCCGGGATGATAAAAGACATATTATGCCCGACAAAATCCACACTCTTCCTTTCGGCCATTACTCCCTAAACCCTCTCAACTAGTAACCTATTCTTCGTCCTTCAACCTTATTCCTTTCTCCTTCCGTAAAAAAAATGGGGAACACGGCAAGTCCAATGCCGTGTTCCCCATTTTTTTACACAAATTTGGACGACCTTGACCCATATAAATGATGTGAATATTTAAGACAACATTCATTGTGATTATACATGTGGCACAACAAACATTGAAACTTGCAATATGAAGGACTTGAAGCAACAAATTGTCAACGAACTTCATAAACCTGCAAGAAGAAAGTTTCCACGAAGAAATACGGTGATAAAAGGAATTAATGATTTATATCAAGCGGATTTAATCGAAATGATTCCTTATAGCAAACAAAATAAAGGGTATAAATACATATTGACTGTTATTAACTGTTTTTCAAAAATGGCTGATGCTTTACCGCTAAAAGATAAAAGCGGCAAAAGTGTTACAAAAGCAATGGAAATAGCTATACAAAGAGACAAACATACTATTAAACATTTACAAACAGATGATGGAAAAGAATATTTTAATAAGGAATTTGCAAGTTTAATGAAAAAACACAATATAAACCATTATTCAACCAATTCAGAGGTAAAAGCCTCAATAATTGAAAGATTCAACAGAACCTTAAAAAGTGCAATGTATAAAATGTTTTCCAACAGAGGATCGCACATATGGATTGATATATTACCGAAACTTATAAACGACTACAATAACAAGTTTCATAGAACTATTGGGATGAAACCAAACCAGGTGACTAGCAAAAATGAAAAACTGGTATTAAAACGTATAAAAATGAATACTAAACCAAAAGTTGAAAAACTAAAGCCTAAAAAATTTAATGTGGGTGATAAAGTGCGAATAAGTAAATATAAAGGTGTATTCAGTAAAAGATATCTGCCAAATTGGACCAATGAGGTTTTTACTGTATTCAAAGTACAACCTACAGTACCTGAGACATATATTTTAAAAGATAATAAAGGACAATTGCTTGAAGGAGGGTTCTATGGACATGAAATGTTAAAATCAACAGTAGGTGACGTATATTTAGTTGAAAAGGTGTTGCAACGGAAAAAAGATAAGGTTAAAGTACGATGGTTAGGATTTAATAAGACGGAAGATTCTTGGATACCTAAAAAGGATTTGATATAACGATAGAGAATCATTTTAGGTTGAACCATTACAAAGGATGGAGATAATACCACAAAAGGAGAGTTTTACTATTAATAATATAGATGAACTCACAGTGGATAATTCAGAATTCAATAGTGGGAAACATGGCAATTTGTTACCAAACACCGTGCGCTGTCTGGTTACCGGACCTTCCAACTGTGGAAAAACTAATGTAGTATTCAATTTGATTACAAACCCTAAAGGATTACGTTTTAATAATTTATATGTATTTTCAAAATCACTACAACAACCAAAGTATCAATTGTTGGATAAAATACTGAATAATGTGTCTGAAGTTAAATACTTAAAATTTAATGCAAGCGAGAGTGTTATGCAACCACAAGAAGCTAAACCATTCTCTGTGTTCATATTTGACGATGTATCTTGTGAAAACCAAAACACAATAAGGAATTACTTCGCTATGGGTCGACATAACAACATAGATAGCATTTATATTGGCCAAACTTACAGCAAAATACCTAAACAACTTATTAGAGACAATGCCAACATGTTAATTGTATTTAAACAGGACGAAACCAACCTAAAACATATATATTTTGATCATGTAAATGCGGATATGACATTTGAACGATTTAAAGAGTTATGTGGAAAGGCTTGGGCCGAAAAGTATGGGTTCCTAACAATTATGAAGGAACAACCGCTAAACAATGGTCGATACAGGATAGGATTTGATAGATTTATATTAATACATTGAACATGGTATAAAACATTCATTGTTGTACAACACGTCTTGCTACAAACATGGTTAACCAAGAAAAATTAGTAAAAGAAATAAAATCACTTAGTGATTCTATTCGGGCTAAAAACAGAGCATTAAAACTAGGTATTAGCGAGAGAGAGAAATTCCTTGAATCTACTTTTAAACCTATTACTGAACCTTTAAAACAATTAAACAAAAAATTCGCTAAACCTGTATTGGAAGGAGATGCGATTGCACCTATCACAAAGTTTGAAAGAGAAAGTGTAAAATATGAAGGTTTTAGTGACGAAGACCCGGAATCCTCTACATATAGTGGCTTTACCGGAGCAGAATCTGAAAGAGAGCTAGAATCACCAGGATATAGTGAAAGGGGACCTGAAGAAGCACCAACTGCTAGTGAAGAGGAAAAAAGAGAAGAGGCAAGAGAAGGACCGTCAAACATAAGCTTGTTGGGTGAAAACATTCATAACAAAGGACCTTTAGGAAGGAAATACATGGTAAAAATGTTACTCGGAACAATTCCTAATAAGAATTACCATAGTTATGGAGCGAGATTAACAGACGATGGTTTAATGATAGGTAATAGCCCGTTAAACGTTGACGAACATGATAATATTGTTGTTGGTGATCAAAGATATAAGGGCACAAAAGGATTATTTGAATTATTATTTGAAAATAAGCCTTCAGTATCGTTAGTAAAGGAAAAAGACATGGAAGCATATAAAAAGATTTTGGAACAGACAAATGCATATAGAAGAAAGTATTTACCTGACCAGCTTCCTTTTAGATCTAAGTCTTTAAAATATAGAGAATTTGTATCCAAGTTAATACCAACTAGAAGACAAACAATGCCGTTAACACAAAGAAAACCTGTAAAACGAAGATTTATGGCATCCACTTTGGATGTAAGTGCTCAGGAACGAAGAAAAAGAAGTAAGTCTGTTACAGGTACAGGTTTAATGAAGAAACTATAAAACACAAATGTGATTTATTACAATAATATCAATAAATTGGTGGATAGAATGAAACTAATACATGAAGCTAAAGAAGCGGGTCATACAGGATTGGAAAACGAATGGGTGGCTTTAGTGGATGAACTCCGAAACCGTGGGGTAATCTTTTAAAAATGCGTTACTCCTTAGAGTACTATTCAGTTGCACCATGAGTGTTGACAAGTTCGGACGTTACTCCTCGGATGGGTTATATTATGCGAATAGTTTAAAAAGAAGTGCTGGTTTACCACAAACACCTGATGGAGATTATGATATGAGTAATAAAAGGTTAAAAAACATAAAAGATCCTTCGGATGAAAACGATGCAATAAACTTAAAAATATTAAAGGAAAAGATATCGCCAACATTAAAACTACAAAATAACACATATGACGCAGAAGATCATAGAATTATCAACGTTGGTAAACCAAATCAAAACGGTGATGCGATAAACAAAGGTTATTTGTCATCTGAATTAAAAAATACGTTAAAATTCAATGGGAAAACGTATAGTGCCAACAATAAACCTATATCCAACGTAGATGACCCTAAAGATGCAAAAGACAGCGTAAATAGACGCTATTTACATTCCTTGATACCTGAAAAGACAAAAGATGGATTTTCTTTTTATAAATTTGTTATTAATGATATAGGTTATCCAAAAAATGAAAATGATGCTGTAAACCTTAAATATATAAAAGATCATTGTATCATACGTGATGTAGGGGTTATAGATTGTTTTGGTAATTGTTTAGCAAATGTTAAAGATGGTTCGACGCCATCAGATGGTGCAACAGTGGGTCAAATGATGGAAACCTTAAAACAAGAAACAACCTCTTTTGTAAAACAAGATCAAGTAGTATCGAAGCAAGGGGATGAATTCGTTCAAGGTAATGAAAAATTTAATTTATTAACATACAAAAATAATGCTTGGGATTGCATGGATAAAAAGTTATCAAATATGGGATGGGGTTATGAAAAATTTGATGCAGCTGCTTTATCACAAACCGTACATCTAGATCCAGATCGATATTTTAGATGGTTTACATGTAATAATAGAGTGATAAGAGACTTGGCACAAGGAAGAGAAGCAAATGATGCTGCAACTGTAGGACAGACCATTACAACATCATTAAAGGATAGTAAAGTGTATAATTGTAATAATAAACGTATAACAAACCTTAAAGACCCTGAACATGTAGATAATGCTGTCACTGTTAATTTTCTTGTAAAAGTTTTAGGTAATGCGATATTTGATTTACACAATCATTTTACACCAGATATTCTTCAAGGAAAATCAGGTCATAATACTTATATTGAATCCATGAGAGGTGAGTATATTAAACGAGAAATTTATAATAAATACTTTATTAACCCTAAAACGAAACAGTTTAGATCATCAGATTGGGGTGATATTGATATTTAAGTAAATAACTCAATAAATGACTTCATTTATGTGCAACCTGTCATAGAGTTAACACATGAGTTGCACATTGCCATTATAAAAGGACAATAATGACGTTCAAGTACATCAGTCCATATCGAGACACTGCAAGAAAAGGAGGTGGGATCACGTCCACAGCGGTTTCTCTGTTAAGTAAAGCTTTAAAACAAATTCCAGTAGGATCCATAGTAAATAGAGCAATAGACGCATTACCATACGAATTTCATATACCAGGAGGTTATCAGTATTGCGGACCAGGAACTAAATTGAAAAAACGACTGGAAAGAGGCGATCCTGGCATAAACAAGTTAGATCAGGCTTGTAAAGAACACGATATCGCATATTCCACGTTTGCCGATTCAAAAAATAGATCAATAGCTGACAAAAAGCTTGCGGACATAGCTTGGCAACGAGTAAAATCAAGTGACGCTAGCATAGCAGAAAAAGCAGCAGCTTTAGCAGTAACAGCAGGTATGAAGGCTAAAACAGCAGTAGGAGGTGGAAGAAGGAGGAGAAGGAGAGTAAAAAGGAGGTCAACCACAAGAAAACATGGAGGAAATATAAAAAGAAGACGACGATCTACAAGAAAAGGCAGGAAGAAGCCCACCGTGTGGTCAATGGTAAAAAACGGGGCAGGTCTTTACCTAAGACCTTATCGTGCATATTAAATGAAAGAAATCAATTGGTCATACCACATAAAGCATTAACCAATATTGAATTATTTAAATATATTTCCTGTTTAAAAATACCATTTTTCCGCGGTGTGTTTATGAAAGACAGTTTACCAAAGAAAATGTGGCAAAATGAGACTGGAATTGTAAATCTGGATAATACTGAAGGGCCTGGCACCCATTGGGTTTGTTATAAGAAACTAAATAACAATGTATATTATTTTGATAGTTTCGGTAATTTGCCACCACCAAAAGAACTTCAAAATTACTTTAAATCTGCTAAAAACATATATTATAACTATAAAAGAGAACAACCTGATAATACTTCAATATGCGGCCATTTATGTTTGGAATTTCTAGCTAAAAGTATCAGTCACTATTGAGATGTCTTCCTATACGGTATCATTAACAGGAAAATCGTCCACTTTACGAAGTATCCTTTTTCCAGCGTTACGCTTGCAAAAAGGAAGGTTTTGGGAGGCAGCACTATTGGATTTTACAACTTACAACTCTATTCCCAATGTTACGGAAGGTAAAAATAACGTATTGCATTATTATAAGGGAAAAGATGCCAGTGGGAAATTTACAGACTTACAAGAGTGCAGGTTACCCACAGGTTCTTATGAAATTGATCATATAAATGAATTTTTGCAAACTAAAATGGGAAAAGACAATATAACATTAAAAGGTAATAATAATACGATGAAAGCTGAAATTACTTCCAAATATTATATAGATTTTACTCAACCAAACTCAATTGGTGATTTATTAGGATTTTCCAACGATGAGCCTGTTTTAGAACCAGATGTAACACATTCCGGTAAGAAAACAGTAACAATATTAAAAGTCAATAGTATAGACATAACTTGTAACATTATACAAGGAGCTTACAGGGATGGGGCTAACACTCATATCATACATACATTTTACCCAAGTGTACCACCTGGATTTAAAATTGTTGAAAAGCCACAAAACCTGGTATATCTACCGTTGAACACCACTTTCATTTCAGACATCGTGTTGAGCGTATTGGATCAAGACGGTAACTTGGTAGACTTCAGAGAAGAGCCTATTACGATTAGATTACATTTAAAATCGACACTTTAATACAAAACCATGGATTTAACTTTTAAAAACGAACAACCTACGGGAAACCGCATTAGTAGCTCTTCAGCTGTGGAGGAGTTAACACGCGAGAACATTCGTTTCTTAGAGAGAGTTGGATTAAAATTAACCGATTATGGATATACTGGATATAGCGCAGGGTCCAACATTCGACGAAACCCTATGGGAAAAAGAATATCACACCCACAACCCTTACACTTCATCGAAATTAAACAATAACGATGAAATTCGTATTCCCATACAACATCAAGACATTTACACACTACCATGTGAAAGTTACTTGTATATTGAAGGGAAAGTTACTAAAAAGGACGGTACTACTGCTGGTACAACAGTTCCATTTATAAATAATCCTATGGCTTTCCTGTTTGATGAAATTAGATATGAAATATCAGGTGTAACAGTTGATTCTACTAAAAAAGTAGGTATTACAACGACTTTAAAAGGACTAACATCTATAACACCCAATGAAACCAATTTACTTAAACCTGCCGGATGGGTATTACCTACAATTGACACGATCACTCCAAATTCAGATGGATATTTTGATTTTCATATTCCATTACGTTTGTTGCTTGGTTTTGCTGAGGATTATAGGAAAATAATATTAAACGTTAAACAAGAATTAGTTTTGTTGAGGTCTTCTAACGATAAAGACATTATTAAAGCTGCAGATAATACGACTGATGCGACTTTAGAATGGAAATTAAAATTAGACAAAATTGTATGGAGAGTTCCACATGTTAAATTAGCTGACGAGCATAGAATGCTACTTTTAAGAAAATTAAAAGCCGATCGTGATATTGTTATTCCATTTAGAAGTTGGGAATTCCATGAGCATCCCAGTTTACCTACTACGGATCGACACACTTGGACTGTTAAAACATCAAATTATGTAGAACGAGCCAGGTATATTATATTTGGTTTACAAACAGGTAGAAGAGACGACATCACTAAACATGCAGGACAATTTGATCATTGTGACTTGAAAAATATAAAAGTTTATTTAAATTCACAATTCTTTCCATACGACAATTTAAATGTGTCATTCACTAAGAAGAAATACAGTATATTGTACGATATGTACGCAAGATTCCAAAGTTCATATTACGGTAAAGCAAATACACCTTTATTATCACCTTCAAAATATTTCGATGCCTACCCAATAGTTGTAATTGATTGTTCTAAACAAAATGAATCAGTAAAATCATCAAGTGTGGATATAAAAATAGAAATGGAATTCAACGCGGCTATACCTGCTAATACAACTGCATACTGTTTAATTCTACATGATAAAATTGTAACATACACACCTTTAACTGGAATTGTTAAGAATGTACTGTAAAACCCGGTTTTGTTTCATTCCGCGAGTATAAAAGCAAAGCGTACAGGCCGCTCCTCATCAGTTTGTTGCCTACTGTTGTATGGGTAGCATCGTATTCAATATGGCTTCTCCTAGTGGTACACCTGAAAATGTGGTAGATATTGAGAAGGAGATATCTGAGTTTTTAGATCCTCAAGGTCACCAGGAAGGAGGTGAACAAAACGTTTGCGGACAACTTCACGCCAGTAATAATGTTGAAGAAAAAGGTAAAAGAAGAAAGACTATACAAAAGAGAAAAAGGGATATTGAAGATAATATTTCTCCAAACATATTGAGTGAGGTATTTTTGCGAATATTTTACCCAATCTCTTCCAGTTTGGACAAAAGTGTTTTAATCGGTGTTATGAAATCGACAGATTATTCCCCTACTGTAATTTTAACTCACGGACCCAAAATGATTTTGTTTACGGACAGTGCTTGGGAATCGTTTATGAAACACTTGCATCTGCTAGAATGCTATTTAAGTAGTAACATGTTTGGAAGAAAGACAAGAGTAGGACTTTTGGATTCAAATGTGGAAATCGATATTATTAAACAACGTGGTGATCATCAGCTGCGGTTTAGAGACACAACAAGACATGATAACAAAATTCAACTTAATCGAGAGGAATTTTTCATTTTAACTTGTGCTACTGAACCTATAACAAGATACTTGAGACAACTGGTGTTTTCAAGTTCGATTATTAAAGATTATTTGGAAGACACTTTGGACAAACAACCGGACGCACCTATAATATACGGACCTGTGGATACTTCTATATTTAATAGAGTTCCTCATGAAGTACAAATGTGGAGACAATTGGAAAAGTACGCTCAACTACATAAGAAATCAGTAAAACACTAAGAAGAGGAAGATGGAGGAGAAGAATCAAGTGTTAGTGATGAAAACGAAAACAAGGAAAATATAAAGATGGAAACTTAAATGACAATGGTTAGTTTTTAAAACAATAACCAACTTTTTGTGGGGTTAGGCCTATTGGGGACGGTGCCCACGTTAAATATACACCAACGCGCCAACAACTGTACGGCCTGGTATAAAAGTAGTACCTACCGTGGTGTGGAAATCAGTTGACCTCCTGACTTCGTAATGAGCAGACGTGTGACCTTCAAAATGGACAAGGGAGAAGAAGAACAAGTAAAGTCCAAGCCTGGTATTATTGAGTTTCAAGCGTTTCGTGGTAATGATGATAGATTCATTATAAAAGAACTTGTGTTTTTGGACATGAATACAAGTGTTCCTTATTCGTTTTTATTTAAACCACCATGTTCTTATTCGTCTTTAACTAGTAAAGCCGCTACTACCAACAGATGGATTTCAAAACACTTCCATCATATCGATTGGTATGATGGTTTTACAAGTTACACGGACTTGTATCACATTATGCATCACTTTTCAGACAAGTTTACCAATATTTACACAAAGGGGCTGGAAAAGAAAAGATGGATCGAAGGATTTACTCATGTTCCGGTTAATGATGTGGAATTGGATAAGAATTATCAATACATGCTGGAAACCATATGTATTTGTACAAAAAGCCCAGAACATGATAAAGATAGACATTGCGCTTTGAAAAATGCCTATAAACTCGCCTCTTACCTTCAAAGTGGGGAAGTGGGGAGTGGTGGGGGTAACGGAGAGTATATAAGTGGGGAGCAGACAGGGACCTGGCATGAGTATTACTCGAGATTCCGAGACGACAACATCTCCGAGCAAGAAGACGATCTGTAACCTGACCATGGCATCTCACCAGTTCCTTCAGACTTTGGTCGAGCAGTTCAATGCTCACTCCAAGTCAACAATATTACCTGTAAAGAAGTGCTCGGAACTAAAAGACGAGAAGCACTACATAATCCATGCTATGAAGAAGATGGAGACTACAGTTGGGGAGGCCATCTGCTGCAGTCTCAGCGAGGCACCGTTTACTCCTGGGGATGAACCAAAGTTCCAGGTGTACCTGCCCAAGAGATTCGTCCATCTTCTACAAAACGAGGATCTTCGCTCTATTCAACCCGGGTGTCTATACCTGGTGTCCCACGGCTGCACGGGTAGCAATTCTACAGAGTTGACCATCCACATCGCTGACAAGCAGCAGTGTTAGATTTAAGTTTTAATGTTGTACATATGTTGTTGTTGTAATGTTTTATAAATAAACAAATCATAAAAGACAAAAAAAATAAAAAAAACAAAAAATGCAACATATCAATATGTGACAAACTTCACGTATTGATATGTTGCATTTTTCTAAACTTCGCGGGTGACCTTGACCTTTGACCTTTGCATTTCACAATTACCCCCACTACCGTAATTACCCCCACTACCGCACTAGGATTCAAACCTGCTTGGATGCGAAAAACGGTCAGTCTGTTGCCAACTAGCAAACGATGAGCACCTTGTACGAGCTTTGCTTACAACGAGTTATAACTGACGCATCTTTATTCCAGACGGCTTTACGAGATAATATCCCTATAACAGTAAAACAGGATATCGAAGAGTACAAGAAAGATAATAGAGGGTATTCGGGATACTCCTGGTAAAGGTTCCAAGACGGGGAAAAGTTTTGTAGGCCTTGTGACAATGCTGCCGTCAGAGACCTTCGACGGTTCGTACAGGAAGGTGGTAGAAAACAGTTCGGATTTCTAGCACCGATGTTTAGATTTGAAAACTACAAGGACACCTGTGCTATTTGTTCCATCCCACTGTATCAATGGAAAAGGTTTAGAAGTGTTTAATTGGATCTTCCATACCCCCACCACCATTACCCCCACCACTTTTTCATGTACCTCTAAACGCTGTGCCTCGGCTTCATTTCTACTCCAGCAGCCGACCTAGTAACATCAGGATGTCTCTGAACGTCAGTTGCGCAAGTTACGAGGAGGTGAGCATCAAGACTCAGCAGGAGCTAAACGACTTGTACAAGGAGTTGCAGCTCATGGTGGCACGAGGCTACCGTATAAACGTGCAAGTTTACGCTTGCAACATACGGAACACCCGGCAGTCAAAAGAAGAGCCTGGACACTCCTCCACGGCTTCCTCACCGGCGTCGATGAAGACCGAGCCAGACAACTTGGACTACTTAAGCTGACTAGCAGTTGTCTTCCTTGTTCTTACAATAATAGAATATGTATATTTTTTCATTATATTAAAGAAGTAAAAGAGCAAAAACACCTATCTTGTTACTGACATATGAGCTCAGTAACAAGATAGGTTTTTTTAAAACACAATTTGGATGACCTTGAAACTTCCCCCTCCACTGCTTTGCTACCCCCACCGCTTGACTATTGATGTACATGGCACATCACAATTGGAAACCTCATTCCATCTTCAACAGCCAAACCGACAACATCAACAATGGCAAACCTACCAACGGATAAAACATGTCCTCACGTTTGCTGTGACTTCGTCCACGAGTTGGAGAAGAGAATGCAGGAGAGGGCGATACGAAGAAAGCAGATACACTCAGAAAATATAATGATAGTCAACGGCTATCTTTTATTGTTCGGCCTTATTATGGTTGTACTTTTCATACTGTATGGCATAGTCACATGTGTTGGCAAGGTTGCAGAAGAAAACGCTCGCCACCATCAATTGGAAAGTTTCAATGTTACTTTGTAGGTTTTCCTTTTTTTAAAACTCCGTTTGGATGACCTTGAAAATTCCCCCACTACTCCACCACACCCCCACCACTTCACTATGTTCCTGCATGAGCATCACATCAACCGTCATTCCTTGTCCGACAAGCAACCATGGCAGACAACAACACCATCAGCCAAGCTGACTCCACTACTGATGTTGGTACAAGTACGGGTTGGACACTGTCGATCGATAGTGTACACTATTTGGAAACGATTTGCGAACGGATGAAGGAAATACTGCGGGACAACCCTGGGATCATAATACAAATGAATTTAAATTATGATTGGTCCCAAGTTAGAATGCAAGGGGACGATAACAACGGTCAACAATCTCCACAATATTCGCCCATGTCCCCGATCTACCCTTACGACGAGTCTGACGTCGATGAAGATGAGGCTAATGAGGATGTGGAGGACAACGAGGCTGAAGAGGAGTAACCTTCATTCCTTTTTTTAAAACCCAAATTGAATGACCTTGAGAATTCCCCCTCCACTATTTCCTTTTTTTAAAACCCAAATTAAATGACCTTGAAAATACCCCCTCCACATACTTTTGGTTTACCCCCTCTACTTTTCAATACTGTTACCACAGTCTGTAGCTCACATCATTCCTTGCTTGGCTATCATGGCGGACAGCACTCTTTCTCGAGTTGACTCCACTACGGATGAAGAATGGCCATTTTCCTGGAATGTTCATCTGCAAGACTCGGCAGAAGTGGATATGTTGCACGAGAAATTGGTGTATGTATTAAACGAAAACCCCAACATTGAATGTAGAATGACTATGGATTTCGATGCGACAGGGGTCCACACTCAACCTTCCACTTCCAGCCAGCCTGAACCTCAGCTACAGCCGAAGAACTTTACACATCTTTACACCCCAATACGGAAGGAGGATGTGGTTATCAGCAAGGCAGACTCTACTACAAGTTATATTGAGCCAACGAATTGGAAGCTTGTTGTTGACACCTTACACAAGGTCGACTTAGTATGTGACAAATTAAAGGAATTGATGATGCAATATCCTGGTCTTCGTTTTAAAATTGATTTGTTTTTCATCTGGGGAGCACCTGCACGGGGCTCTTCGTCTGACAGCTCTCTAAGTACAACGGACGAGGAGGAGGAGGACGACTAGTTATCTTTTTTAAAACTCCGTTTGGATGGCCTTGACCTTTCCCCCTCCACTGAGTTTATTTAAGGTGCACTCTCAATGACTGCGGCATCATTTCATCGCGCACCTTCACCACAGCAACATGGAGAGTCAACTCAACTACTGTTGCGAACAGAAATGTTTTTCATGGTCAAATGACATTGATGTTGCGGATGGCCTGGCGTGTAGAAAATGTGAAGCTTTTGGTCAATGCATGTGTAAGTGCAAGTCTTGGAAGAAGCCGAAACCAGAGTTGAAGACATTCCATGTGTACCAGATGAGAGGGCATAAGTACACTTGTTGCCCTGAACGTTGCATTGAATTCACACTAAAACAGCTAACTGGCTGCAAATTGTGCAACAATCATTTTGCAGGTTTTTGCAAACATTATTTAGGAGCCTGTCAGTACAGGTCAACTTGGCATACAGAAGCACTCACTATCAATGAAATCGCTATAGACACACAAGAGTAGTCTTTCTACTCTTTGACTTTTTTTTAAAACTCCATTTGAATGACCTTGACCTTTCCCCCTCCACTCACCTTAGTTTATATAAAGCCCATTCCCACTGACCACAGCATCACTTCATCGTGCTCCCTCGTCAAAGAAACACCAACTATGGAAAGTAAGCGCATCTCGTGTTGCGAGCATAGGTGTTTGGAGATACAAGGCGTCACATATTGTGCAAAGAAGCGTTGGGAGGAAGAGACGGGGACAACCTATTGCTGTGAGGATAAGTGTTTCCTCTTACCAAAGTGGCAAGTGGATGGGCTGGCCTGCCGGCAATGTGAATGCTTCGGATGTTGCAGGTGTAGATGCAAGAACCAACAGCTGCCACCACCGGTACTACAAACTTTCAAAATCTACAAATCCAAATACTTTTATACTTGTTGTCCGCAGCGGTGTATTAAATTTCACTTCTCCAATCTTACCAATTGTCGGAAGTGCTACGGACAACCTGATGGGTGGTGCACCTGTTTTCTGGACTCCTGCCGCTACAGATCGGATTGGTTTACAGATCCGTTGGAAATTGATGAAGTCGCCCAGGAAGCACAAGAGTAGTCTTTCTACTCTTCAACTTTTTTAAAACTCCATTTGGATGACCTTGAGATTTCCCCCTCCACTTCCCCATATACCTAGAGTACACGGAGCCTGACAGTCAGTCACTCGGTGGCTGTCGTGGGGTGCGCGTCGGTGTCGGCGCTCCGTTGTTAGGTTTTCAAGGTCACAGTAATATCAAATTGTTGGTGTTGTGCTGGTTCAAGGTCACCTGAGGGATAACCGATTGCCCATTTAGGCAGAGTCATGTCAGAAACTCGAGTTTAACTTGGCACTTTTGCCGTTTCTCGTCGAAAATTCGCTCCAAGTGGTCAAGGTCACGGGGACTCGGACTGAAACTCGGAGCGTAGTGCGAGAAACGGTAAAAGTGCCAAAAAATTTTAAGTTTCGGCGTGACCTTGACCTCAGTGGCGTCGGTGACGTCATTTTGATGACGTAAGGGGTGATGACGTCATCAGCACGTCATTTCTGTGACGTCATGGGTGTGACGTCATCGAAATGACGTCATTAGTGATGACGTCATCGATGACGCACTCGATGACGTCATCGATGACGTCATCGGTGAGGTCATTGACCTCGATGACGTCATCCCTCAGGTGACCTTGAACTGAGCCAACACCAACAATTTGACACTACTGTTGTGTGTAGGTCATGTCATACGCCCTGACCATCAGACAACGTCATGAGGTTGATATTTACCTTCATTTATAATTTCCATATCAACGTTAAATTCACTGGTAAAAATGAACATAACAACCGTAAAATATTCTATTCTGTAAAGATATCCTACGTATTTATTACATTTTATATTTAATTATTCAATAAGTTTTTGATCTCGTACTTTTTAAAATATTTATCATTTTATTAAATCATGTCTTAAAAGTGAATATGAAAAATCTGTATATTATTTTATACGAGCCAAGCTGTTATGCACTGAGCTGCACTGACATGACGGTTGGGGGTAACATATGGCCCTGGGATGTAGGTACACACCGGATCACTAAATCACCAAATCACTATTTTGAGACCGGCGCACCGAAACTGCGATCCTAGTTTTAATCCTCAAAAGGGTTCGCTAATCCCACCGTGTGCACCCACTTCGTCACCCCCCATTTCGTCACCTATCATAAAAATCACTGAGCCGTACTAATGAGGGTCGGCCGCCGTCCCGTCCCCCTCGGGGCCTGCTACCTGAACTGATCGTTGTGAAGTATAGGATCCCGTTCCCAATCACAAGAGGGAACGGTGTTCACCGTTCATGACTCGTTCACCTCCGTGCAGAGAAGAGTGTCCAAGCAGATTAATACTATAGTACTGTATAAACATTTCATTATCCATAAATGTTAGTATAGTAATAGTAACTTAGGTAATTGGAGATCAAGGAAAAAATGTAAATAAAATAAATTATAACGTAAATGGAAATATTGTAAACACTGCTGTTTTATATTTTATTTTTGTAAATTAACAAAATACTGTCTTGTAAAACCATAGCATTATTATGCATATATCAAAGAATAAATGACAACTTCATTGTTATAAAATCTATCTAAGAGCTAAAGAGAAACGGCAAAGTTATTATGTTTTAAGGGGTTTTATAAATTGTGTTACCTAAATATTGAGTTGTTTAACTAAACACGTATACGACGGAATGGAGTAGTCATATCAGAGGTGCATTATAATAATGCTAAAACGAAAGTAGTAATGCATTATAATAAGTAAAGCGAAATTCCAAATGAGTTCGATAAAGTATTATCATTAGTTAGAGATTACCTTTTACTCACTAGATAAATCAAGGATTGTCAAATAGGTTACTTTATTTAAATATCCTTAAATTCCTAATGGAATTAAAGTTTATATTTCGTCTCTAGAAGCCATCTGTGTATATAGAAATATATTTGACGGTGGTTATATTTATAGTGGATATTCATATAACTATTCTACCCTTGGGCTAGTAGAGTAGCCGGCTATATTAATCATAGTCATAGGGGAACTTCTTTTAAGTGGATTAAATCCTACCTTGAAGGAAGGAGCCCAACAAGTATTGATAGAAAATAAATTGTCTGGTAGAGAAAATATAGCTTATGGTGTTCCTCAAGGCTCAATCCTTGGCCCCGTTTTGTTCTTGCTTTATGTAGACAATTTAGATGAAATAATAAATGTTGAACAAATCACACGATATGCTGATACAACTCTCAGTTTTACAGCCGATTCAACTGAAAATATAGAGAGTCTATCTTTCACACAGGTCAATTGTTGTGTCCAGGGTTTTAGTAGTTTGAACTTAAGAGTAAATTATTTAAAATCAAACTACATAAATTTTAATTTAAGTAATATAGATGAAAGCAAAAACCCAGTAATTATGATGAATGAACACATTTTGGAACAAGGCAAGTGTGTAAAATTCCTGGGTTTAAACATATAACAAAATTTAACTGGGGAACACCTTATTGACTATGTCTGTAGGAAATTTTCCTCGGGGATATTTCTTATGTGTAGACTTTCAAAATATTGTGGGACAAAAGTTTTAAAAACAGCTTACTATGGCATAATTCAGCCACATTTATCCTATGGATTACCTCTTTGGGGGGCTTGTGCTGATTGAAAATTTTCAAGGGTATTTATTCTACAAAAAAAATCTGTACGAACCCCAGCAACCATAGGCAGAAGAGAATCGTGCCGACCAGTCTTTAGTAGTATGGAAATTTTAACATTAGCAGGTTTATATATTTATCAGACAATTAAGTTTTTTCTAACAAAATGTGACTCAAAATTCGGCACACATTTTCATAACTATAATACTATAAGAAATAAAAATTTATTCAGAACTGATTTCCACAGACTCGAAAACTACCATAGATTGCCATGTTACGCGGGAGCTAAACTGTTTAACCATCTCCCTGAAAGCATAAGGAATATTAATTATATTAAACTATTTTACAAAAAAACTAAGTGAATATTTAATAAATAATGCTTTTTGTAGTGTAGTAGAGTTTATAAATTATACCCATGCAAACAACTGGAAAGGAATTAAATTAATAGTTTTTATAGCCTAAATAAAGTGCACTTTGCCTAATCATTTGATGGGTTTAATAAACTGGTGGCTCTATCGGTTTAGGGCTGCAAAGTCAACACAATATGTAACTATTGTATCTGACTGTTCTAATAAATAAATAAATAGCGATATCGGGCAAAACATGGTATTCTATTCCCGTGTTTCGGACCCCGTTTTCTTTCAACTTTTCTTTAAACTTGGTAATCGTTTATTTGAATACTTACATTAGGTTTATCATACATGAAAAGTGTGAAAATGTTAAAATATTGCTCTCGGTGACCTCCCAAAGTAACTAAATTTTTCTTACTCTAAAGATTTTTTATTGTCGGTTCCTTACAAACTTGGCATCACTGTTTAGATAATGTAATTTGTCAACTTTTTTGTCTCTTGTAATATTTTTATAAAATTTACCGTTTTTGAGATATTTGAGTTTAAAAATTTAAAATGGTCGCCATTTTGAAAATATGCATCGGAAAAAAATCATTTTTATTGAGGAAATGAATGATTTCATAAATCATTAGTATTACAAAGATCCATGCCAAATATGAAGTCCCCAGATCAATCATTAACCGAAATAAAAATTATTAAGTGGAAAAAACAAAATGGCGGATATCTGGGTAAATATGCATTTTAGGACATACCTTCATAGGAACTTTTTTGCTTATTTTGACCCAATTAGTCATTATTATGAATTTTGGTGATGGACTTTAAAGACACCCTGTATATCATGAAGTAGTTTTCGGAACGGAAAGTATTTTTGCTGCTTATAAATATATGAAATAATCAAACTTTTAAGCACTTGTAATAATTCTCTTAAGACATAAAATAACCATATATACTGGTAAGATTTGTCAACTTTTGCGTATCAATCAACCTCTTGTGTGAATGGACCTGAAGACTTAAGTTTATAAAACAGTAAATTCAATCATCTATAGCCTATTCGAACTGGACAAGCAAGAAATTCTGTTAATAGGGCTACTAATATTAATAATATTTAATAGATTACTATACTTACTTATATGCATTACTCTTTCTTCAGATCATTTATTCGACTATTCAAAACATCTGCAAACATAATGTGTTGTTTTCGTTTGTTATCTGTCAATTATCATACATCAGTTAAAGTTTTCTGCTTTTGTTTTCACCTGTAGCAGTAAAAAAATCGATGAGTTCTAACCTATATTATTCCTAATATCTAGAAGCTATGCAAAATTCATCGTAAACGAAAATGACCATGCTCTGTACAGTAGTTTTCTCTCTAGACAATAATGTGCACTCTTTTATGATATACAGGATAATGGAATGTTTATACAGTACTATAGTATTAATCTGCTTGGACACTTTTCTCTGCACGGAGGTGAACGAGTCATGAACGGTGAACACCGTTCCCTCTTGTGATTGGTAACGGGATCCTATACTTCACACCGATCAGTTCAGATAGCAAGCCCCAAGGGGGACGGGACGGCGGCCGACCCTCATTAGTACGGCTCAGTGATTTTTATGATAGGTGACGAAATGGGGGGTGACGAAGTCGGTGGGCACCAATCCCACAACCGAAACTGCGATCCTGGCACAGCGGCCCATCAGCAGGTAGCGGAGGGTCCAGCGGGGATTCCAGCGTCCGGTGTAGGCTAATGGCTCTGGAATGTTTCGCCGTCCGACGTGTCGCTCAAGTCGCTTTTCAACTAATGCCAATGAACTGGGACTTCCAAGCTGAACTAAACTCGCGCATACCACCCCCTTATGAGTCATCTTCATCCATGGGCCAGTAGCCCATTGTTGCTCAGTCGGCAATGTTAACTATACGGCTTTTAATGCAAAACATGGTATTTGATTCCCCTTTTTCGGACGCCGTTTTTCAACCTATTTTCTTTAAACTTGGTAAGTGTTCAGTTGAATAGTTATATTAGGCCCGTCTTACCCCGAAATTTTCAAAATTTAACAAATATTACTTAGTAAAATCGAATTACTTTGCGACGTCACAGAGAGTAATATTTGTTAAATTTTCAAAGTTTCGAGGTATGAGGGACCTAATATAACTATTCAACTAAACACTTACCAAGTTTAAAGAAAATCGGTTGAAAAACGGCGTCCGAAACAGGGGAATCAAATACCATGTTTTGCATTAAAAGCCGTATAGTTAAAATTGCCGACTGCGCAACAATGGGTTACCGGCCCAGGGGTGAAGATGACTCTTAACCTGGACCAATAAACGAAGACTTTCAGGTTGTACATTCCTTATTTATTTTCCCCCACAAATATATCAGTCATTCTCAGTTTGAGAGCAAGAGCAGCAGTATCGTCTTACGTACAGTATCGTCAGTATCGTCCCGGGGGCGGCCTCCGTGCCAGGATCGCAGTTTCGGCGTCTGCCTGGGGTCGCCCTTGGGGTAAGGATCGCAGTTTCGGCGTCTACCTGGGTTTTGGATCGCAGTTTCGGTGCGCCCTTTGAGACAGGGGCCTCACAGACCGTGCTGACCAATAACATTTGGTTAGACCTATGTTATGAGAATGAATTTTTATGTTTATCCTGAACGAGCGCAATTATCAAAGCATGGTGTACAAAACATGTATCTAAGGTATGTTTAGGGTATTAGCATTGACTATGTACACTAGTCAATGGAATTAGTACATAGCCATAATATTTAACATTGATTATAACTTTTAATAGAGTTAAGATTAAAAGATAAATATAAGCACTTACTTAGATCTTGAGGATGTAAAATATTAAGGTAGGCCTAACTGCCGACATCGTGAAATGATCGTATCACTGTAATCTAGATGGATTGTATTAAGAATTAATTCCCTATTTTATCCTAGCAACGGAAACAATTCATATTGTTGAAATTTGTATTACTAATTTTTAATTTAATTGAACTTTTTTGGTACTCCAAAAACTTAACATGGTCAAGGGCCTAGATCTTATGATGAAGCATTGCCGGGATAGTGAATTCCCTATAGAAGAATTTCGCTAAACTGGATAGTCGTACAATTAATTATTAGACGCTTAAAATGACATCTAGTGGTATGAGGCGATAGTAAAACTTTTATCTATGACCAGGGAAAAGTTCATGACGTTTATGCACGTTTTTCTAAAAATTATTCAATTACAAGTTTTCCGAGTTTTTGTAAAATTATTATACTTATATTTTTTTACTTAAATGTTATTGTTTATGTTATTGTTAGGTACAGACTGGGACGGTGGCGTCTCCTGTACTCCAGCTACTTGGAGGTCACGAATTGTGGATGCAATATTCCCTAGTGGGGATTAACGTCCGCACAAGTGAATACTAGTTCATCTATAAATACCATGCTCATAATTAGACCAAATCGTATTTATGAGGTTGAAATTGTGGTTCGGATCTCACGTTAAACTGTAGGTCCCTATTTATACCATTTGCTGTTGAGCTATTAATTAACAGTGCTGTCTAAGGAGAATGTCGGCCTTGGTTAGTAACAAGACTACAAGATCGCGCCACAATCATCCTACACTCATCTCTCATTCATATTCAGGTTAAAATACCCACTATTCGAGGTCCCTGTCTCAAAATAGTGATAGTGATAGTGACAGTGATATAGAGCTTTGACTCCAATGTCAAAACCACTAAATGGACACAAATTTTTATTGTCCTTGATGTACAAAAAAATATCCAAGGCACAATGACGTTTATTACACAAAAGTACAGTAGTACAATTTATTTTGGTTTTGCAAACTGTAACCAAAGTAAATCTATGTTATAAAGATTCAGTGTCATCATGAGAGCAACCCAAATCGCGAACAGTTTGCAAACTAATTACAGTTTCAAGTGACTATAATCTGCAGGATTATGAGTTACACGCGAGGTGATTATAACTGATATTCCATACATCGGTATTTGCGACCTCGTATACGAGTTTAGCAAATAATGCACTAACCATGTAAATAAACATACAGGGTGAGTTTTTAATGTCCCCCCCACCTAATTTTTCCGCATTTCTTAAGATATTGACTCCCAACCACCACCAAACATCATTGATTAGTTTATACAATTTTTTTTGTATGGTTCACTTTTTTGGCCGCCATCTTGAACCCGCCATATTGGACTGAACTTAATTTTTTTTAATGTAAGGGTAGGGTTGTGACCCATCATTTCAAAGTATTTTTTTGCGTTTAGTACGGTGCCGCAATCCGTTTTTCATTATCTGTTTTCGTTCTAAAAATATTAAGTTTTTTTGTACAAATATTAAATCTTTTTTTACAAAATCGCAAATATTTTTAGAACGAAAACAGATAATGAAAAACGGATTGCGGCACCGTATTAAGCGCAAAAAAAACTTTGAAATGATGGGTCACAACCCGACCATTACATTAAAAATTTTTAATTTCATTCCAAGATGGCGGATCCACAATTTCATGATGATGGCGGTCAAAAATTTTAAGTCCCATCAAAATGAAGTAGGCCTACTTTTAAATTATGGGATATCTGGTGATAAAAAGTCGATATTCTTTAGGAAAAAATTGGATAAAACCAGAGTTTTTTTTAATTTTCTTATTTTGAAATTTAGTTTTAAAAAACCTGTAATATCTCGGGAACGAAAACAGATAATCAAAAACGGATTGCGGCGTCTTGTTCTATATACGCAAAAAATCACTTTGAAATGATGGGTCACAACCCTACCCTTACATAAAAAAAAATTAAGTTCAGTCCAATATGGCGGATTCAAGATGGCGGCCAAAAAAGTGAACCATACAAAAAAATAGTATAAACTAATCAATGATGTTTGGTGGTGGTTGGGAGACAATATCTTAAGAAATGAGGAAAAAAAATTAGGGGGGGGGGACATTAAAAACTCACCCTGTATGTCTATAAAGGAAATTAGTTTCAAAAGGATAAAACCTATAGTTTGTTATTTTGCGTCATTTTGTTCTAAACAGACCATAAATTAACAAATAATTTTATATTTTGAATTTTTATACAACTTAATATTATTGAAAGTAAAAAATTCCTAAAATTCGTCACAAAATTTTAACTAATTTTATTGCCATCAAAGATACATTAATTTATAACTGAGAGTCAATTGTATTTCTTTCTCATTTACAAACTTTAAAAAAAATTTAAAATTACTTTTCATTTAGTTTAATTTTTTAAATATTACAGCAGTATGAAACACCCGTGTTACATTAGACCTTTATATTCAAGCCTCATAGCTTTATCGGGTACCCAGGTCTGCTGTGACGGGACTGAACCGTTATTCAGGTAGTCTATACATTTTAAAAACTAACGAATAAATTTAATTTCTACATTGAACAAAACGTTTACTCGAGTAAAATTGAAATCTATTCTGTCTTTGATTAAGTACTCCCCTAATCAAGACCTGAAGTCGCCTATTGCACACTATATTCAATCTGGTAAAAGGTACTTTCTTTAGAATTCGACATAGAATTTATTATCAGCACGGTAAAAGTTGCAAGACAAAAGTATCGCATTCATCTTAGAACGATTTGAACTTAAATTATTGCAATAAAACACTACAGCCAATTCAAAATAATAAAAAAACAGTTATTTATTCAAAATAGCTTTTAGGTGCTCACTCATCATAAAAGAAATTATTTTGTAAGGGGATAAATGTCGGTGATAATGGAATTCTGCCGTTCTCGTTAAATATTCGCCAGCAATTGGCTCGGTGACATGGAGCGAATACATCACGATGCTGCGAGTGGCAGCGACATTGCCGGGGGCAGCTGATTACAATTATTCCGGGAATTGTTACAATTCTCTCGCAATTGTATCGAGAACTAGTTGCTTGGATTTATTATTATATATCATTGAAATGCAGTGAAGGTAAGGGTGTTTATCAAAAGAAGAATTGAATAAGTGTAGTATTTTTTTCGCCTGCATCAAATACGTTAAATGGAATATATGTGATATTTTGGAATAAGTTTTATTTAAAAGGTTATGAAACTAGTCTATCACTGTTTTAATATTTGCATTACAGTAAAGTCAGAGGAAACGAAAAATATAAAACCAACAGGCCACGAAACTGTTTATGATATTAAATCATCGTAATATGTAAAGCTATACAAATACTTAATGTGCATTGGGTTTGCTAAATAGAATAAGTATTGTAAAATTGGTTCATTTGGCGTATTGATGTGGCGTTGTCCAACGGTGGCCAGCTGAAGCATCAAAGTTTAATAAAGTTTTATTAAGTATCGTCATCAAGTGCAATTCATTGTCTCAATCATGAACATTTGGAAGCAGTATCCATCTATAAGCGTTTATGGAAATAAGCAAATTGTCACTGATTGGCATACAGATGGAATGAAAAATTACCACGGCAAGGTCTTGCCCGTCTCAATATACTGATGCACCAAGTGAAGAGTAGGAAAGCCTAGATTGGCCCAACTAAGGTGGAGGCATAACATTTCGTAAACATGTGGACTGGTCGTATAATCCCGACCTTCCAAGGTACACGGCCGTAAACCTGCGGCCGCTAGATGAGGCTCCGTCATCCCACGTGATGGGCAACAGCTCAGGTGACGTGAGTCTTGACACCGTAAACATGTGGACTGGTCGTATAATCCCGACCTTCCAAGATACACGGCCGTAAACCTGCGGCCGCTAGATGAGGCTCCGTCATCCCACGTGATGGGCAACAGCTCAGGTGACGTGAGTCTTGACACCGTAAACATGTGGACTGGTCGTATAATCCCGACCTTCCAAGATACACGGCCGTAAACCTGCGGCCGCTAGATGAGGCTCCGTCATCCCACGTGATGGGCAACAGCTCAGGTGACGTGAGTCTTGACACCGTAAACATGTGGACTGGTCGTATAATCCCGACCTTCCAAGATACACGGCCGTAAACCTGCGGCCGCTAGATGAGGCTCCGTCATCCCACGTGATGGGCAACAGCTCAGGTGACGTGAGTCTTGACACCGTAAACATGTGGACTGGTCGTATAATCCCGACCTTCCAAGATACACGGCCGTAAACCTGCGGCCGCTAGATGAGGCTCCGTCATCCCACGTGATGGGCAACAGCTCAGGTGACGTGAGTCTTGACACCGTAAACATGTGGACTGGTCGTATAATCCCGACCTTCCAAGATACACGGCCGTAAACCTGCGGCCGCTAGATGAGGCTCCGTCATCCCACGTGATGGGCAACAGCTCAGGTGACGTGAGTCTTGACACCGTAAACATGTGGACTGGTCGTATAATCCCGACCTTCCAAGATACACGGCCGTAAACCTGCGGCCGCTAGATGAGGCTCCGTCATCCCACGTGATGGGCAACAGCTCAGGTGACATGAGTCTTGACACCGTAAACATGTGGACTGGTCGTATAATCCCGACCTTCCAAGATACACGGCCGTAAACCTGCGGCCGCTAGATGAGGCTCCGTCATCCCACGTGATGGGCAACAGCTCAGGTGACATGAGTCTTGACACCGTAAACATGTGGACTGGTCGTATAATCCCGACCTTCCAAGATACACGGCCGTAAACCTGCGGCCGCTAGATGAGGCTCCGTCATCCCACGTGATGGGCAACAGCTCAGGTGACGTGAGTCTTGACACCGTAAACATGTGGACTGGTCGTATAATCCCGACCTTCCAAGATACACGGCCGTAAACCTGCGGCCGCTAGATGAGGCTCCGTCATCCCACGTGATGGGCAACAGCTCAGGTGACGTGAGTCTTGACACCGTAAACATGTGGACTGGTCGTATAATCCCGACCTTCCAAGATACACGGCCGTAAACCTGCGGCCGCTAGATGAGGCTCCGTCATCCCACGTGATGGGCAACAGCTCAGGTGACGTGAGTCTTGACACCGTAAACATGTGGACTGGTCGTATAATCCCGACCTTCCAAGATACACGGCCGTAAACCTGCGGCCGCTAGATGAGGCTCCGTCATCCCACGTGATGGGCAACAGCTCAGGTGACGTGAGTCTTGACACCGTAAACATGTGGACTGGTCGTATAATCCCGACCTTCCAAGATACACGGCCGTAAACCTGCGGCCGCTAGATGAGGCTCCGTCATCCCACGTGATGGGCAACAGCTCAGGTGACGTGAGTCTTGACACCGTAAACATGTGGACTGGTCGTATAATCCCGACCTTCCAAGATACACGGCCGTAAACCTGCGGCCGCTAGATGAGGCTCCGTCATCCCACGTGATGGGCAACAGCTCAGGTGACGTGAGTCTTGACACCGTAAACATGTGGACTGGTCGTATAATCCCGACCTTCCAAGATACACGGCCGTAAACCTGCGGCCGCTAGATGAGGCTCCGTCATCCCACGTGATGGGCAACAGCTCAGGTGACGTGAGTCTTGACACCGTAAACATGTGGACTGGTCGTATAATCCCGACCTTCCAAGATACACGGCCGTAAACCTGCGGCCGCTAGATGAGGCTCCGTCATCCCACGTGATGGGCAACAGCTCAGGTGACATGAGTCTTGACACCGTAAACATGTGGACTGGTCGTATAATCCCGACATTCCAAGATACACGGCCGTAAACCTGCGGCCGCTAGATGAGGCTCCGTCATCCCACGTGATGGGCAACAGCTCAGGTGACATGAGTCTTGACACCGTAAACATGTGGACTGGTCGTATAATCCCGACCTTCCAAGATACACGGCCGTAAACCTGCGGCCGCTAGATGAGGCTCCGTCATCCCACGTGATGGGCAACAGCTCAGGTGACTTGAGTCTTGACACCGTAAACATGTGGACTGGTCGTATAATCCCGACCTTCCAAGATACACGGCCGTAAACCTGCGGCCGCTAGATGAGGCTCCGTCATCCCACGTGATGGGCAACAGCTCAGGTGACGTGAGTCTTGACACCGTAAACATGTGGACTGGTCGTATAATCCCGACCTTCCAAGATACACGGCCGTAAACCTGCGGCCGCTAGATGAGGCTCCGTCATCCCACGTGATGGGCAACAGCTCAGGTGACGTGAGTCTTGACACCGTAAACATGTGGACTGGTCGTATAATCCCGACCTTCCAAGATACACGGCCGTAAACCTGCGGCCGCTAGATGAGGCTCCGTCATCCCACGTGATGGGCAACAGCTCAGGTGACGTGAGTCTTGACACCGTAAACATGTGGACTGGTCGTATAATCCCGACCTTCCAAGATACACGGCCGTAAACCTGCGGCCGCTAGATGAGGCTCCGTCATCCCACGTGATGGGCAACAGCTCAGGTGACATGAGTCTTGACACCGTAAACATGTGGACTGGTCGTATAATCCCGACCTTCCAAGATACACGGCCGTAAACCTGCGGCCGCTAGATGAGGCTCCGTCATCCCACGTGATGGGCAACATCTCATTTGACATATGAGTAATTTAAACAGACAACATTACATCATGTAGAAAGGCAACATTATATTGTATAATATAATGTTAAGAGTAAATATCCAATAGGGGTGAAATGGCTCTTCTCTTCTCAGAACGTCATGCAGTGATGCAGTGCTTCGCCTGCTCCCATTTGAGTGCACTTTTTTAAGACCCGATAAACGTGGGAGATGTTTTAAATAACAGAAAAGACAGACTATTTCATTTGATTTTGGATTTTTTATGATTTGAATCCATATTAAGCTATAATGGTCTGAAGTTCAACTTTAAATACACACTATGGATTCAAATAATAAAAAAATAAGGGGGAAAGGGTAAAAATTCCAGGAATAATATTTATCAGCTGCCCCGTGATGTATTCGCTGCATGTAATCGAGCCAATTGCTGGCGAATATTTAATGAGAACGGCAGAATTCCATTAATACTGACATTTACTCCATAAGAAATAATTCCTTTTATGATGTGTCTGGGTCTAAGAGGTATTTTGGATATAAAAATAAGTCAAAATGAGTTCAAGATTTTTAATTCTAATTTTTAACAGTTATATGCTATATGTAATATTTTTGTGCTGTAATTTTTAATGTCAAATATTAGGTTCTTTATTATAACTCATATACTATAATACGAGCAATTGCTTGGGGGTTTTTTGTTCCACGATTTCGAAATCTAGCGGGTAGATTTTGCTTAAACTTTGCATCTAAGAGTGTTTTGCGTCAAAAATAATTTTTGAAACAGCCTTAATCCCGGGAAAAATCGAATTTGGTCTAAATTTAAGTTTAAAAATCGTAATTTTTAACATTGGTCTTATGGGTTGCTATTTTTGTTACGAAATAATAATGAAAGGCAAACAAAAATAAAGGAACATCTATGTTAAGCAGTCTTTTAGAAACAGCTATTAACTGTGAAGAGGTGTAGTTGGTTGTTGGTGGAAATTTTATAAATTATTACCATGGCACTGTAACAAAAGTGAATTAAAGCCAACGAGCAAGGCTCGGTTAACCTGGTACTTAATTATTATTTGTCAAGAGGAATAGTGTAAATTATAATAGTTTTTTTTACTATAGGGCGATAGTAACTTGATCAGAGACCGAATAAATTTTAATTTTACTCTAAAAATGGAAGTCTTTTTCGATGTAGGGATATAGACGAGCTATGTTTAAACGTTTTTAAATGTTTAAATTGTCTATTGTGCTGGACTCACCTTTAAGACCCATCACAGCAAACCTAGGTACTCGGCTTATGTCCAATCGAATTTTGCAAATCATAAACCTGTTTTAAAGTTATCCTCGAAAAATTATAATACAAAGTTCTGATTGTTTAGTCCAATGTATAAAAATTTTAAATTACTTTAATTGTAATGTTTTATTTTTCTTTTAAAAAGTTGTTATATCCAATTTAATGTTGGATTTCTTATTATAATTTAATTTTTTTTGTATTATATTTGCGTATGTCTTACAAAACATATAGAAGAAAAAAATTCTGTTGAAAATTGCCTTTTAATCAGCTTTTTCTACTCAATAGTAGACCAGAGTGGCTTTATAATTTTTTTATTGTCAAATCAATTAAATTCAGAAGTGAAAAATTGTGCCTTGAAAGACCAATCAGAAGAGTGCAATCAGAGCCTTGGCTGTGGGAGGGGGACGTGTGGGGGAGGGGGCGTCGCTGCGTAGAAACATTGTTTTGCTGGGACTGCAAACATTAATCAGAAAACCTGCAGTTCCCTCGGGTTTCATAATAATGACAGAAAATCTGAATAGTGTCTAGCTTCAACCAAAACTACTTAGGAAGCGCTAGAAAAAATTGAGTTGTTCAAACAAATCATAAAACAACTGATTGGATATTACAAGGGTGATTTAAGTCTTTTCTCAAAATCCTGAGATGGCTAGTTCTTGATAAATAAAGTTACCTAACGACAAGTCGACGTTAGATGGTAAGCATAAATGGATCAAATTTGAACAGTTCCCTAAAAAACGTTAAAACGCCACTAGTGTAACACTATGTATAGAAAAAAATCCTTTTATTACTACTTTCGTATAATAAACCCTGTGTAGTAGAAATGGACTAGTATGTTTAATTCTAAAATCACTCAAAAAATTCTTATTTATAAAATAGCTATTTTCCGATTTAATTTTAACGAATGTCAATCAACCCATCTGGAATATTAAAATGGCTCGAATATTAAAATGGTTAGGGGTGAGAAATCGACCTCCGGTTTGTACAATTTAATTTCTCTTGATAAACCGCTAAAAATTATGGATCACTCGATAGGGGTTTACATTTGAAAATTTAGGGCTGACCCCAAAATACCCCAATTTTTTGGGTTGGGCAAAGTTGTTACTGATGAAAAATTGTTACCATGCGCCGAGTTTGGTTTTCCTAGGGGGAGGTGGGGCAAAATAGGGTACTTAAGCACTCAATTTTTTGTTGTGTTATGAAAACCTCAATAGGCATACAATATAATTCATATAAAACTAAAGTGTCTATAGAGCCAATACAAAATTTGAACAAAAAATATTAAGTATTATTAATAAAAATTGTTTTTCCAAGGTTTACCAAGTACCCACTATAGTGAGGTCAAAATGGGGTACGCTGGTGGGGCATGATATTGTAGCTAAAAACTATGATAAGGAAAAGGGTTTAATTACTAAATGAAAAGTGATTTACATAATAAAAAATATTTATTGTTTACACATATAAATAGGCATTGTTTCAACGCTAAATCATGTTAAATTTACCTTAAAAAGTAAACATAATGGTTGATAATCAAAGATTAAACCTGAGGGTCTTGTTGATTTAACCATTTTTGTAATATTGTTAAATGAATAATTTTTTATCAGATAAGGGTACATTCCTCTAGGTTATATTATACATTGCTAAAAAATTACCTTACTCAATAATAATAATCACCAGAAAAAAACAAGCGTCATGCCTTTTCACTTTCAAAACTAACAGAAAATTATATCTTCACAGTATAAAAACACGTTTAGATCCATACTCTCTGATCATGGACGGTCTGCTCAAAATGGCAGGTAGTACTGTCACACACTTACAAGGAGACAGCCTATTAGTTCAACTTTTTACCGCTGGACTGCGACATCTGCCGGAGCAAAAAAATATAATACCCCATCTTGCCCTCAACCCCGTCTTGCCCCGTGCTCCCCTACTACAATGCGTTAAAAGTTTAACTGGGGGTGTCCAGACTTTTGCATAACACTGTATATTACATTTTACAATAGAAAATCAAAAGTAATGTGAATGAGAAATATTTGCACGTAAATGAGGATGGAGAAAGTAAATATCATTATATTTAATTCTGTGTTCATGTTCTTCGACAGATTACTTCAGTATTGTATATTCTGAAATATATTCACCGAGTGTTTTAATCTACAAATATTCTAGGCGCCTGCAATCTGTTGACGCAGGACTCAATGCTTATGTGTACAGTTTATCACAAGATATGAATAGAAGGAAAAACTCTATTTCTTATAAAATAGTAACATTAATCATAGAATATTTCAAATTTTTAAGAAATTAGACCTAGTTATTTAATGAATGAATAGGTTTTTGCTACAGGCTTTCGGTCATTAGATTTCCAGAGAATATTATTCCTTAATAATGTACGTTTATTTTATTAAGACTTTTTTTGATTTTTTTTATTTATTAAAACCATTCACGCCATTTTTACACTTTACACCTTTTCAGTCATTTTACACATCTTAAAATTAAGATTCGACCACTTTGTTTAGACAGGGATTTTTTATATTCAATCTGTCTCACTTGTAAGGTTTGTAGATGTAAATTCACCTAAAACCATTGATTGAAGTTTATGCTATTCTGTCATTACGTCATAAATTAATTATTAAGCTTAAAAAACAAATACAATGGTGAAATTTACAATATTGAACATTCTCATTATAAATCTTAAAATAATCCAAAAAGATGCAGCTACAAACTATGCAAGGGTTGAGTTAAAATTTTTTACACGGGAAACAAAATTTCATAAACATATTTTAAGCTTTCTTGTATTTTGCATATAAATTTTATTCATCCAATTGTGCAACGGTGTTTCCCATAAAATAATCCATTGAAACTCAAGAAAATCTGAATATAACATAAAAGTATAACAAATATAACAATAGAATATATATATATATATATATATATATATATATATATATATATATATATATAACAATTGTCCTGTTACAATCTATTACAATTAAAACTGGATTACTCTGGATATCTACCATTATTAGAAAACCATTTGAATAACAATTGCGTCCAATAAACGACCAGTTGAGATGGCAAATTCATTTGGAATAGTTTGGCAAATATTGGCCAATGCGTTATTGGAGTCAATTAATTGAGAGGGAGGGGTTCAATCGGTCAATTGAATGTCAGTTCATCCGTGTGCTATGCATCTGGCAATTCATCGATGCAACTCACACGGTATGCAAATTGACCTGTTTCACAACTGATAGTTGGCACTGAAATCTAATTAGATGAGAGAATTTAAGTTTTCAATTTTGCCTTTTACCTTGACTTCTATTTTATGCTTGATCGACACCCATTCTATACGGGCGCTACAAGGGTGTTACTGCCGCACAATCTCTTGCGGTCTCTGTCAAAAGTACGACATCAATCACCTCAATTTTGTAACGACGGAAATAATTACATCATAATTGTTATTAGTTGTTATGCATCTAATTGAAATTAGAAGTGCGTCTGCCTTTAAACAGTTAACAGTGTCTAAATAGAATGAAATAAACAAAAAGTAAACATGTAATAGATTTTTATATTGCAGTAAGAGTTTTATCTAAAAAATGGGAAAATGCTGTTCAACTTTTTTATCGGCATAACTATATAATGTAGTGAATTTATTTATTCGTGTTTGTGTGTTCAATATCTATGCCTAGAGCTTTTTGTGGGGAACGGTCCAAACAGCGGGAGTTTCACTAACTAACGTCGACCTGTTGTTAAGACAACATCATTAATTGACAGCCCAATGACAAATCGCAACTGGATTCAAAATTGAACCTTAACACAATAGTTGAAACACTTTCTGTTGCCCTGCATAAAAGTACTAGCTTGGCAAAACAAGATTAATCAAAAATGTTACCTTAAGTGAAAGCATAGATTAATCATACACCTTAGATCCTTGGGGAGTGTGCTTAATCTATGGTGAAGGTTTTCTTCAACTACTCATTACATTAGTCACCATGTTTAGGCTGATTTTTAACAGATAAGTAAACAACAGTACAAACTAATTACCAGTGGCATTACCAAATAAAGTTTGACACTTTGACACAATCACAGAGAAAGGAACCTTGTTACTCGCTTCTCTGTGATACAATAAACAATGTCACAAACATTACCGTCAAGTTTTGGACCTGTAGAGGAGGATTTCATTTTGAGTGACAAGCGTTGGGTGTTGACATTTAATTATTTCGTGTTAGCTCAATCAAATATTGACAACACTTAAAATGCTCTAGAAGACGTGTACTATCTTGCCCTGATTGTTATTTCTAATTGTTTCCTAACTATTAAAAAAACAAATAACCCATTTTATCGTTTAAAAATTTTTTATAGTCAAACGACAAACCGGGATGTATTGTGTATTCATACGTTTATGCTAGTATTTGTATTATTAATTTCTGTTGTTTGAAACTAAACATTTGTGACTATTTTCAAACCCAATTGGGGGTTAGGAAAATATTAAACATTTTGGCTAGGTATATGCTGTTTTTTATGTTAAGGTAAATAGGGATCGCTGAGAAGTAATTTTTATACACAAAAGCGATAGGTAATATTTGAAGCTGACCAAAAACAACCCGAGGAAGTTGATAAGGAAAAAAGGCTATCCACAAACCAACAACTCCATTTATTATTATGAGGGGATACTGGAAAATAAAGGACATATTTTCCTTTAATTGGACTTCGTTTCGGATACACTCAACATAAACTATTTGATACTTAGGAGAACATTCAAACTATCAAGGGCAGTAGACCCAATTATAGTGCCAGTATTTTGAACATACATGTATGTACGTTAACTAAAGTCGATGTTTTTAACTCAAAATTAACATGACCGCAATTTTTCTTAAAGTTACGGAAAGCTCGAAATAGTTTTAGTTACAAAGGTAGTTTATGTCAAATTCTATACTTACAGAGGTAACTTACAGTACAGTATTGTGATAGTAGACGGGTAGGAGACGACTTTCAGAGGTATATAGATAAAACTAGGTATAGAGGTTGTATTCGCCATGTTGAGTTAAATTGTCACATGCTGGTTGAATGCGACTTACCTACTGAATATCGTGTTATAGAGGTAACTTTTTGTCTCTTCGATTTGAGGCCAAATATAACAGAAATATTATTAAGAGTTAAACGCTGATTTTGATCTAACTTAGATAGAATTTTCCGAGGGGAATCAAAATAATTCGAATTACTATAAAGATATGTAGTCAACTATAAACTGGTTTAGACAGCGAGTCACTGGTGCTGAGATTCAGTGTTTTTTATTAACATACACAACATGTTATAAAGTGTTGTAAAAAATTATGGAAACATTTAATTTATATTTCAAAAAGTGGAATTTGAAAACGAACAATCTAATATACTGATGACTACAGGACATTTTAAAGTTTTCTTTTAAATACATGTTAATAAATGCTAATAAATTACCTATCGTTTGCTATTTTTATTTATCTATGTAAAATGCATAATTTCCTTAAAATAACAATTACAATATCGTCACTAACTTTTCAATCACCTTATGTAGTAAGGGAAACCTGAAATCGCTTCCTAAAATTTAGTTGATCCAAATTTAGTATACTCCTTAAAAACTTGAAACTGTGAAACGGAAAGAATAAGGTTCAATGGAACACAATTATTTTAGAATGCATTTAAAAATTGGGAGGATGAAATAATATAGAATATAATGACTTTTTCTAACCAACCCTTAGTCATTAGGCAAATAAAGTGAACTGTTCAGTAGCTCTCCAAATAGACATGGACATGCAATTAACTGAACCCCGGACTTTAAATGGCTTGTTCGTCTGTGCACTTCAGGTGACACAGTGTACTATTTAGCTTCTCATTAACCATTAAATGAGAGTGACATTTGACTATAGGGCATATAGTCATCTGGAAAAATCCAGTCAGTTCGTTTTTATGATTAATCACCAGATTAATAAAAAACTAACTGATTGGTTTAGCAACATTCATGTTGACTAAAATGTCTTGCATGGAACCAAAAAAATGTTAAAGATATGGTAGAAAATATTCATCACTACAGTAAACAGAATAAATATTTAAATTTGAATACCGTACACTAAATTCATTTTTAAAAGTAAGTAAAAAATTAAAACTACAGCACTCAGGTATCCCCATATACCAATTAATTGGAAGTTGTGTAATTTAATACAGCCCAACTGCGTGGTTTGTTTATCTCTTGAATATACTTCAAGTTGTTTAATCAACAACAAAATTCAAGAAATTTTGAAGATTTAGTGAAGAACAAAATCAAAACCACTCACATAACCCTACATAACATTGTATATTGTATCTATAAAGTATAACCAATGTATCATTTATTTCGTTTTGATTGATGTAAGCCAAAAAGAGACGTAATACAGTATAATTAGATTAAGTGTACTAAAGAAAAATATAGATGACTTTGTGTAATCAACACAAAATAACATGGTCTTAAAAAGAAATTCAAGAGAAAAATGAAATATATGAATGCTTTACATTTACATTAGCTGTTACCGAAAATGCTTAGCAATGCCAACCCGAGGAACTTTTTGCATGCCCTTCAGGTGAGCTCGTTTGCTGAGCTCATTCGGCTCAAGTTTATAAGTTTAATCAAAGAAAAACTAACCTCCCTGGTTAGTTTTTCTATGGTTTAATATCCTTTGTTTTTACTATCAATCTTCCCTCAATACTTTAAGAGAACAAATGTTTCTAAATTAATATTCCTAAATGTAATTATGTGTGTATCACTAAAGTGTTGATTCAATTAGAATGACATACGTTGAAGACGTGTGGAGCAGAACAATATGGAGGTTGAGAGTAATCTATCACCTATTTTTCTGGAGTTAGCACGTCAAGAGCTTTTCAATCAAATAATGGTTGTTGTGGTTTTAACTTCTGAGGAAGCTTAAAATACTTTTGTACATTAAAAACATAACTTCCATTTATATTGCCTTATAGATTCAGACAAAATATCAACATTCGTTCTTTATATAGTGAAATAGTGAAATAATAGTAATTTTCCCTAAGAGCAAAAGTAGCTCTTTCTAGTTTAATGAATACAGTACTGAATAAGCACTATTTTGAATAATATATTATACACTCAGATGGAACAACGTTTAAATTATTTTGTGTTTGTACTTTATGTTAATAATGCATTTATTTGTTCAGTCCCAGTGAAACAGCAATAAAGGGTGATGAGAATCAGCATGAACTGTTGTTCGCTCCGTACAAAGCATTTCATTGTTTATCTTTATTGTTCTGCATTATTACGTGATATTGCACGCTTTTGTCAGGTCTTTGTCGGCTCCCCTATGAGCCTCATTTTATAAGAATATGTTTTATTGCATATTACTTTGTACAAATTCAGAAATCATAACTTCAAAGTTTTTTTTTTTTTAATAATGAATTGGTGGTGAATGATTCGATTGAAAAATCTTTATTGTTTCTTAAAACACACGACAAATCATTAAATCATTATTTTGAGACAGGAAACTCACATGAAAATGCATATATTTCATGTAGATACGAAACAATAACCACCGAAAGATAACACTAGTTTTGATTGATTTTAGCTAGTTTTGTAACACAAACAATCGATTCCTGAAGGGCGGGGTAGTGGAAGATCGCTTATAAAATTTTCTATCAGTGAAAACAAATTTCTTTTACTCTACTGATCATGTAAAAAATTAAAATAAACGCACCACTCAGTTTTACACACAGAAAATCATCTATAAGCTTAAAAAACAATAAAAACATTGGATTGTTAAAACATGAAACTATTTTCTAAATTTATTAATAATGACCTCAACTGTTTTGTGGGAATTTCTCTATTTTAGAAAGTTTTGATACTTTCTGGCAAGCGATTAAAAAGTCTCAGAGCAAGACATAAATAATCTTTTTTGAATACAGTTAAATTTAATTTTGGAATATTTGCGTGGTTTTTATTTCTCAAAGTTTAACCTTTTTAAGTTCTATGAGCTGATATTTATTGAATTAAAGCTTCCTTCAAAATATAACCGTGACACTTTAAAAACAAATAAATTTAAATTCTTTCAAACAAAGATGCTGCATGAGCTGTTTTATTTGTAATTATTCTATAGAAAATAATTTGTAGTACAAAAAGTGGTTTAATCTTCTACTATGTCACCATAGATCGTTTATTCACACTCTAGTTCGGTATTTATTATAGACAGTTCTGAGAATATGTTATGATTACACACAGATTTTAACATGTATTTTACCATTTTGTTTTTGCATAGTTTATGAGTTTTCCAGGACCTTTTGAGTTTAAGACAATCCAAGATGTTTTATTTCATTGCATTTCCTGGCATTTACAGATTTCATAATATTACAACTTGCATCGTGATATATTAGTGGTAAGTAAAATTAAGATTTTTGGAAAGATTAAAAATTATATACTCATATTTTTTGGGCTCTTCGCCATAAAAATTTATGTAAACCAAATTTTCAAAAAGTCATTGAGCCGCATGGGCTAAATCAAGTCATTTTTACTGTCATTTTTAATTTTAGCAATAAATATAAGTTTTTCCTTTAATTTATAAACAATTTACTTTCAGAAATGAAAATCAATTTTCTTTTCTTTACCATCAAAGAATGTTAATTTATTAAACCTTTACCATAGATTTAAATTTATTTCTGTATTACAATGACATAATATTTTGTTGCAGATCCTAAATCAATATGTTGGTAAATATTAAAATGGTGTAAAAGGATTAAAACAAACACTCACAGGATTATTGTAATAAACGTTTATTAAAATAATAGTTCTATGACTCAATATAACAACAAACGTAAACCCAAATATTAACCTTTTTTGTAGCGGGGAGGCGGCCGTAATTTTTACCTTTGGCCTAGGGCGTCTAAAAGTGTTAATCCGGGCCTGGTTGTACATAAACTAAAAAAATGTGTGGATTTCTTTGAATACTTTGGGAATTTTTGTTCAAAACGTTGGGGGTTTTTAATTTGTATGATAAAATTTAAATTCAAAATGTTTTAAAATTTAATTCTTGTAAATCAGCAATGAAAGGGTAGAAAATAAATATTGCTATTTTTGCAATTGATTGCTCTTTTATTTGAACTAAATTTACACAACAAAAAATCGCTAAAATATGGCAATTCTTGGTAAGAAAACCAATCACACTGCTTATATTATATTTTTTCACGTGTTTATTTTGGACAGACTAAATAGTATGTTAAAAGTATAAATTGAAAATGAAATTTAATTATGAATAAAACACAACGAGCCCAGTATTCTTTTGGTAACTACAAATAATTTTTTTTTATCTCAAGTCCATTAAATTCACCATTACTTACGCATTTACGCAAGTTAGTTCTAACTTGCGTTCTATACTTTTACAAACAGTTATTATGATAATTAAATCATTAATGATGACCAGTGATAATCCATGGAATGTATACTACCTTCTTCATGAAACTCAACTACTATGGTGTGGGGGTCGTGGTGCACCCCAGTTTACCCAATCGGAATGCGATGAAAAATGGTTTGATAGGAGGTAAAGATGTGACTTGAAGGTACTCGTACTAGGGTCAGGACTGAGGAAAATTGCTGTAATTTTGTTTATATTTTTCCGGAGTCCTGTACTTGGGTGCACAGCGAATTTGATGCGAACATAAGAAGTCCTTTCTCACAGGTAACCGTTAACCTCTTAATAAATAAATACGTACTAAATTTAGAACTAACTTAATAAACACGACAAATGAATATAACTAGCATATGTAAAACAAATAGAACTCTATAGAATAGTTATTAGTATTAAGAGCGTAAAGTAGGTCTTTCTCGCTTGAGCTAAACAGTTAGGCCTACCGCGCGACGCGTAGCGGAGCGCGTTAAGGTGCTGCTATACATCGACGTCACGTCACGTCACGTCGCGTCACGTCCACGTTCGCATGGTATGCTCCCTGTGTATTCAAATGGAACCGGCTATACATCGACGTCACGTCACGTCACGTCACGTCGCGTCCCGTCCGCATTCGCACTCGAATGCTCTGAGGAGCATTCGGGTGCGAATCGGTGCGAATGGATGCGAATGAAGACGTGACGTGACGTGACGTGACGTCGATGTATAGCAGCACCTTTAACCTAACATTAGCAAAAGCGAGAAAGACATTTTACACGCAAAATACATACTTTTCTATAACTGCAGTTTTAATTTCCCAAAGTATAATGCTCCCGTTTGAGGTTAAAAACAAGTCGAGCTCAGTCGGAAGCGGAAGGGAGCGCGCCGAGTAACAATGTAATCAGGGGCCCAATTTTTGAATCGAGTGAGTCGTGAGTTACATCCATAGAACTATAAACATGGAATGCTGACTCGAGTAATAAAAGGCAGCCAAAAACGGTCCGACTGTATCATCTCCCCCTCCCGAGGTCGGTATAAAACTGCAACTGTTTATAGTTCTATGGTTACATCTCACCAGTTTTCTCCTTACCGACTGGCTCGAGATGGTAAAATTGAATTGAGGTTTGTATTAGCATCCGGTTTCAAACGTCAAATTAATAACACCATTTAATATTGCAAGTTCTATTAATTTAAAGATTTTAAATGACTTGCATTGTTATATTTAGAACATAATTACAACCTTCTTTTATTTTAAATGTTCAATTACACACTTGTAAGTATCAATATACATGTTAGGCTATTTAACTAACGTTAACATAACCTAGACGATTTTTAAAGAATGAAAGTTGTTATTGACAAATTGAACTATTTCCTGTTGAGATCAAGATGAAGAAGAAGAATTTTTAACCTCACGTGAGATTATCTCACCCAAACCACTCACCACCGATTTGTTAGGTGAGTGAAAACGGGTGAGTTGGTGAGATTTTCTGCACAAATTACATTTTTATACATATATGCCACAATGGTGAATAAAACTATCCCTTGAAATACTGATGAAAAATATTGATTACTGGATGCGCAAGTCTTAAAAAACCTTAAAAATTACATTCATTCTCATTTACCTATTAGGGTGGATGAAAATTGTTTGCTAATAAGCCAACTCACCAACTCACTACTCACTCGATTGAAAAATTGGGCCCCAGGTGGCGAGCGTTAAAGATCCTAACGCTCGCTCCAAAGACATTCAAAGACTATCGATTTCTCCCCAATAAACAGCTGTTTTGCGATTCGTTTTCGGTGCGTAAACTGGCACTTTACGCGCGGTTGTAGAAAAATTAATTACTCTCTTACATTAATACATCAATTTCATTACTTGAAAACGAGAGGAGTTTTCCTACCACCCGACACGTTGTAATATTTATAACACTGAAAGCTTTGGTTTTAAGTCAGATAAAATTCAAAACAACATAAATAGCTCTGCCCTGATTGTAAAAAAGGTGGTCATAAATTTAAAATATGCTCATATAAACCTACCCAACAAATCCTACAACAACAAATCCATCAACACACAAAGGAAATATCTCTCATCGTGACCTAGAGGCAGGTTAGTTTGCCAAGATATGGGTGGCCAATGTAAATATTGCTGGGGAATTGGTAAAATTTACAAATAGATGGATACAAATAAAGTACGACCAGTTTGGTGACCATTATCCTTGTTGACAGGGACGGCCGACGAGACTCGACTCACGTACGCACCGGCACTGCTACGATCAGATCACCCTACCTGCACAGCACAGCACGGCTACGATCAGATCACCCTACCTGCACAGCACAGCACGGCTACGATCAGATCACCCTACCTGCACAGCACAGCACGGCTACGATCAGATCACCCTACCTGCACAGCACAGCACGGCTACGATCAGATCACCCTACCTGCACAGCACAGCACGGCTACGATCAGATCACCCTACCTGCACAGCACAGCACGGCTACGATCAGATCACCCTACCTGCACAGCACAGCACGGCTACGATCAGATCACCCTACCTGCACAGCACAGCACGGCTACGATCAGATCACCCTACCTGCACAGCACAGCACGGCTACGATCAGATCACCCTACCTGCACAGCACAACACGGCTACGATCAGATCACCCTACCTGCACAGCACAGCACGGCTACGATCAGATCACCCTACCTGCACAGCACAGCACGGCTACGATCAGATCACCCTACCTGCACAGCACGCCTGCCTGACCTGCTGCTGTCGTGCAGCCATGTATAACGATAGTACAACGATGGTAGGGATATTCAACTATTCAAAGTTTTACTTTTGACCTATTGATGTTAAGAGGTCCTTCGGAAAATGATGTATCCAACGCACATCCTAAATACATCCTATCCAATAACAATATTAAGGGCCTATTGTAAATGATTCATCGAATTAACAGAGCTCGTTAAATCCAAACCATGTTTATAGCAAATTTTTAACTTTGTCTTAATGAACTCTAAATTACGATACGACTAAAAATATGAGTTCACATATAAATAAATATGAATAAAAACATGGGATGAAATTGATTTCGTTATCAACAATAAATTCACTAACCATTTATCACCTATTGAGCTTTGATCCCTTCACATGCACTAAGGAGGGCTCTTCTAAAATAAAGTAAAGCTGGGGTTTCTCCAAAATCTACTAAGATGGGGAACATCTTATAATGCTACGGTGGGGCTCCACACTAATATACTTAGGTGTGGCTCCCTTTAAATATCATAAGATGGGCGTTTCTAAAACACTAAGTTGAGCTCCACTAGGATTTACCAAGGGTGAAACCCCTTAGTAAACTGGTAAGAGTCTCTCCATCGTGTAATCGTATCACTCTAAGGTACGAGGTTCATCGGCCATCAATACTGCCAAGCAACAGAGTTGGAGCACTAGACCATTGTTGTCGATGACGTCATGGTCCGGTTATAATCCTCTCGCCTCGGGAAATACATAATTAGCCCCAGTCTACTTTCCATTCTCAAACAAGTTCTGTATAGCGGCCTTGTCCCTCCTATTCATGAGCAGGCCGGAAGTTTAATTTGTTCATTTTTGTCCACTTCTGTCCAACTAAAAGTAAATAACTAATGTCTTTTTGTTATAAACATACGAATATGAAGCCGCTGTAAATTTATTTATCAGTTGAAAATTTTTATAATTACTTAGTTTAATATAAACAGTTTGCCAGAAAATTATTCGGTGTCTTACTTTTCTGATAAATGTAATGAGTTGTTGATTTTTATTATAATTACTCCGGAAACTAGTTCCGTGTAAAGCAGCAGCTAAAGCTCAGTGTTAGAGCGCTGGGTTTTCTCCCAGCGGGCCCGGGTTCAAATCGGGGACAAATACATAGATCGTTTCAGCCGCTCCCATGGTTCGGAAGTCATGTTAAGCCGTTGGTCAACTTGCATGGAAAACAAAAAAGTTTAGGTCTCTCAGGCGAGGAGAACTATCAGTTATTTGCTGATCTCCCCCCCCCCCCCCCCACTGATCACCCGAAAAAGTCCTTGAGGTTGCCGAGATGTGCGAAAGAATGATTATTAGCCTACAGAGGGCGATGCCCAACTTTGCTGATTTTGATTTTGCGTTAATTATCTATATTTTATTTTATTTTAAGAAAATCTAATTCGTCAATTTTATTTGAGTAATGATATTGTTAAATAATAACAAGGTTGAATATGCAATTGTACTTGTCTAATATAGGTTTCCTCTGTGAGAATAGTTTTCTGTTCAAACGTGTTTTGATACACTCCACCAGACCACTTTTATTTATCGTGAGATAACCCATAGTAAACCCATAGTAGTTCTATGGAGAAACCACAAACGAGAGGGACCTAGAGGTCCCGGCGGCGGGCAGTGGTTTAGAATTAAAAAATAGACTAATAAATGTCCATGCGACATTTGATATAGTCTTAATTGCTCTTATTACTGGGAACCTCATTAAGATCCATAAGAATATACAGTAGATTTTTTAACCTTATTTTCTTTGTTCATGGGGAACTATAATGTTATAGGCGTAGTATAACTAAAATTACTACATGTAAGTACTTTCATGTCCTTTACAATCACTACTGAATTGTTTTTTTCTCTTAAACAACTTTTCGAAATTTTTCCTTAAGGTAACATACTTTCCTTAAGCCCCACCCCCACCCCCCCACCCCAACGCTACGCTCATGATGGGTATGGTATGGACGCCGAAATTATACTATAGCGTAGGCGACTTTGCTATATTATAACGTTTGGGATACTTTTGTTATTTACTTAATAGTACCTAATAATACTTACATATTTATGTCGATGTATTTTAATAATTTTTATTTCTTTGTTAGGACAGTTCATCCAAATTGTAACTTTTTAAAACAGACCGGTCGTTTTCGTTTAGCTTCCTCATTTTTTTGTTAAACCAGGATAGTACGACCTTTAGTATCCTCTAAAGTATTAGCTTTTAATAATCATAACTGTACACTTTGATCTGTATATTGTACTACCAATGAGTTACACTTTAGCCCTGTTGGAGCTTTACTTCTGTAAAGGACTGTTTACAAACAGTCCAGCATCTCCAATAGGTGGCCCGACTTGATCTGTGCTGTCAAGGACGCCACGACCTTCCCTGGTTACTCGGATCGTAAAAATACTTTCTTCACACGGACCTTTCTCCTGGACCAAACTCCACCGCATTCATGCTGGGCAGCCTCGGACGCATCTTGTTCTTGTTTGTAAGCAGCGGCGGCCATTGTTGAGCACAAACGCTTTGCAGAGGACGACTCTAGGAAATGGCAATGCAACCGCATTGATTGTAATAATGGTGTAGCTAGTCAGGTGGTGTCCAACAACATCCTTGAAACTATACTGTCGAAAATAGATACCCTTGCTACACGATCCGATCTGAAATCCTTATCTGATGACCTCTGTACTATAAAGACTGATGTGGCCAACTTATCTTCATCTCTCTCAGAAGTCTTGCCACGCATGGCCAGCGTTGAAAAGGATGTTCTTGCTCTTAAGAAAGAGATTGAAAATATTAAAGCTGCCCCTGGTTTAGAGATAATTGAAGATACTATTAGAGAAATGAACGAACGTTCTAGATGCCTCCGTAACATAATAGTATATGAACTCCCTGAGTCGAAATCTAAGGAAGTACGGAGTAGAAAGAAATATGATTCTGAGAAAATCTCCCTTTTATTCTCAGAGATATGTCAGGATGTTGTTACAGATGGTATCAAGACGTTTAGACTAGGTACATCGTCGAAGAAAAATGATGGCCCCCGCCCACTGAAAGTTTTTCTTAAAAATGAGTGTGATGCAAGAAGGCTGATTGAAAGTTTTGAACCGGAGCGGATTAGAGCTCTTGATGAAGTTTTCTCCAGAATATCATTGGGCAGAGATAGAACAAAAAGGGAGCGTGAACACCTAGCAAAACTTAGGGACCAGCTTAAAGAAAGAGGCAATGCTGGAGAAAGTGACCTTACCATTAAATATGTGCACGGAGTTCCTTCTATTGTTAAGAAATCAAAAAACGATTAATCTCCAACGGTCAGAAGCCTATTTGCATGCTTTACCAGAACGTCAATGGCCTTAGGTCAAAACTGTCTACTCTTAAATTGATCGCGCCTCTGTGGTCGTATGATGTCATTATTTTTAGTGAAACAAATCTTGATTCCCGCATTGGGGATGAGGAACTTGGCTTTTCTAATTTCAATATCTATCGCAGAGATAGAAATGAGGAATCTAGTATGAAGACTAGTGGTGGTGGAGTATTGATTGGGGTGAGCAAGGAGATCAAATCTTGGATTGTCCCGGCTTCAACTACCCAGTTGGAATGTCTTTTTGTCTCTATCAACTGTTTAAACTATTGTGTTGTCATCTGTGCTGTATACATCCCTCCAAGCTCTCCTCCTGGTATGTACGCTGCATATTGTGATGCTGTGGAGGAAGTACTATCAAATCTCCCCTCCAACACCGAACTAATGTTAATTGGAGATTTCAATCTACCTAGGACAGATTGGCTGAGCATGAGGATGGGTGAGGAGTTTAGTCTGGGCTCTCAGTATATTTTTGATCTTTCCGATGCTTGGAACCTACAGCAGCGTAATAAGATCAGAAACGAACGAGGTGTAATTTTGGACTTGGTTCTCTCCTCAATTAATCAGATGTCAGTACAACCATCTAGTGAAGTGGTGCTTCAACAGGATAGACATCACCCTGCATTGGATATCGACTTCAGTCTTCATACGCCAGAGGATATTAAGAAGATTGGTCGCTGGAAACGTGATTTTAACAAGTGTGATTTGGATCGCGTCTTCTCGTGGATTCAGCAAACACCGTATCCCCTGGAGTGTGAGGACATAGAGGCTACTTTTGGGGACTTCTGCCTACGTTTAGAAGAAGTAATAGCTGAAAACTCCCCTTTGAAGTTCATTGGCGTCAGTGTTTTTCCTCGGTGGTTTAGCAAGGAATTAAAGGACCTTGTAATTAAGAAAAAAATTGCACACAAAAAATTCAAGAAAACAAAGAGAGTAGAGGATTACTTGAGGTTCTGTGGTCTAAGAAGGGAATGTAACGTACTTGCAAAGCGGTGTCACTCGTCCTACATTGACAGTCTCAACATGGGATTGCAGGAAAATATTAAAGTATTTTGGGCTCATGTCAATAGCCAAAGGCTAAATTCAAATGCACCTTCTAAAATGAGTCTGGATGGTGTTACCTCAAGCAATCCTTCTGAAATGTGCGATCTCTTTGCCCGTTTCTTTTCCTCTGTGTATCGCCTCCCAAGAAACCTTCCAAGTCACTATGACTTCCATTATAATGTGAACTTGTCTTCTTGTTTTGTGAGCTGTGTTGAGATGGAGAAGAAGCTGGAGTCTCTTAATCATAATAAGGGTCCAGGCCCTGACTCAATTCCACCAAAGGTCATAAAATATTGTGCCAGCCCTTTAGCCCCTCATTTAACTATCTTCTTTAATCTCTTGATGGAGCGAGGCATTTTCCCAAGAAACCTCAAGAATGGCTATATTACTCCAATCCACAAGTCAGGGGATGTATGCGATGCTCGCAACTACAGACCTGTTGTCATTCAGTCATGCTTGGCGAAGGTTTTTGAGAGTATTGTTCTGGACTCTTTATCTTTCAACTTCAAGACTATCATTACACCTGAACAGCATGGATTTTTCCCGGGAAGGTCAACTTCAACTAATCTGGCAGTGTTTCACTGCAACATCATGCAAGCTTTTGGTAGAAATAATCAAATTGATGCGATCTACCTGGATTTCGCCAAGGCTTTTGACTGCATCAGTCACATCCACCTCATCAAGAAGCTTGAAGCCTTTGGCATCCAGGGTTGCCTGCTGCAATGGTTTGGGAGTTACCTTGCTGATAGACATCTTTTTGTTAGGTTCGGTGGAGCAATATCTGACCCAATACCTGCTTTGTCGGGAGTGCCTCAAGGTTCCCTGCTGGGACCGGCATTGTTTAGCCTGTTTGTCAACGACATTGGACTGAAGCTCTCGTCCCGGTTTTTGCTATTTGCCGATGATGCCAAAATCTTTTCGGAGATCACCTGTTTTGAAGACACCTCAAGTTTGCAGAGGAATTTGGATGAAATTGTCAATTGGTGTGTTCGAAATGATATGGACCTGAACCCGTCTAAATGTTTTGTCGTCTCCTACACTAGATCCCGCTCTCCAATTATTGCGGACTACATTATTCACAGTAATATTGTCAGGAGACTGGAAAGGGCTAAGGACCTTGGAGTTGTTATGATACCGAACCTCGACCCTGGAGAACATGTGCTACATGTTTCAAAGAAGGCCAGCAAGTCTCTAGGTTTCGTTATGAGAGCATCCCGGGATGGGCTATCGGTTGACTCTTTGAGGCATCTCTTTGTTTCTTTGGTGAGACCTCATTTGGAATATGCTTCACTAATATGGTCTCCCTATCACAAAAATGACATCGAGCTCCTGGAAAGGATCCAGCACCGATTCTTGAAGGCTGTGGGAGTTCGAATGGGTTACAACTATTTGGATGTGCCTGTACTGGATCTAAGAATGTCCCTCGAGTTACCTCTGCTGGAGTCTAGAAGGATGTATTTGGACCTGATGTTTCTCTTCAAGCTCCTGAATGGCCCAACAGACTGTGCTGAACTGTTGAGAATGATAGACATTCGTGTTCCTAGAAATACCAGATCCCAGGAACTGTTCGGAAAGCCACTCCACTACACTGCATACAGCTACCACAGTATCATCCCTCGTTTGCTGAGATTTGGTAATGCCGTTTCCCCGCTGGTTGATTTTCTTGGTACGTCACCGCATGCCTTCAGAAGAAAAATTTTGTCTCTGAACTGTTGTAATGCTTATTGTTAGCTTGTAATATTTTCTTGTTGTTTAGTAGTTAAATTGCTCGCCCTTTTATTTGTTTCTATTATTTAGTGAAACATCTTTGCAATTGTATTTTTTGTAGTAATTCACTATTTATGTCTTTGCACGTTTCTATCTTGGATTGGCATGTAATTAATTTATTGGTTCATACAATATTGTAAATAGCTTGCACGTAATTTATTGTATTTTTCATATTTATTATTGCTCTTTCGCATTGCTTAACTGTAGAATATTATACTCACTTATGTTTTTGCATGTCTTCTACGAATATTCTCTTGATTCTGTGTTTTTTTAGTGTTGAGCATCTTGGATATTACTTTAGTTTTGTATTTCTATTTATAATTCATGTTATGTTGTTATTATAATGTACACATTGATGTAAATGGCGCTGACCGTTGGTTAATAAATAAATAAATAAATAAATAAATAAATAAATAAAGCACGTGCCGGCCAGCTGGTAGCGCAGGTCACGTGACCGGCTGCTGAGTAGCCAATCAGCTGATCGTTGTGCCGCCGCGCCAGTCGCTGCGACCACGCCGCGCCGCGCGCACCCGGACCTGTTCTGCGCGACCGTCGTCCTTGGCACCATGGAGGCGGCGGAAGAGCTGCCCAAGTCCGCGACTCTGACGCTGAGGAAGCGCCACATCGGGTGAGTCCACCGAACTGAATAATTACAGGACACTTCGTGCAGGTTACAACACACTCATCGGGGAGTATTTCTTTGTGCTGAATGATTTACAGGACGAGTTTGTGCGCAATTTTGAATTCGTGCCAACCGTTGCGAAGATTAAGCCTCCAGGCTTGTTTGTCATACATTGCTTATTACTTATTCCTATTGTAAAATTCTAAGTAGAAATTCTGAACATTTTTTTAATATTTTAACAAAAACATAACCTAAACCTTTACAACTTATTTTATGTTTTAAAATTATTAAAAATCCACTTTGTTTTTGTTTATTCTGTGCAAAATAACATTGCGTAAAGGAACATAATTGGCTTGCAAATAATTTGCTTCACAGACAACTCTTTGAACACGCTTTGGTGAGAAAAATTATTTTGAACTAAGCTTAGTTGTTGCCCGTCGATACTCGACGGATATAGCTCCATTAGTATGGTAAATGAAACGCTATAATAGTGCAAATATGTAAGGTATTCTATAAAATGTACTTCTTTGAACTGCCATACCAAGAACAATAATATATTTTACAGAAAATACTCCGATTTTAGTTGGAGCGTCGGAAAAGTAGGCCTGTTCCTTAAAACCAATAATGTTGCATCCTTGTACTTATAGGTCCTACTCTTTAGTATTTTATAAACATGTCAATTTGATTGTTTAGGTAGGCGCAAACCTAATTAACCTAAGGAAACATCAGAAATAAGTAGACCAATATCCACTTGTAGGCCTATTGGATAAGTAGACCAATATCCACTTGTAGGCCTATTGGATAAATTGTTCTTAAGAGTTTTTTTCAAGAATTAGGAAAGGCCTACAGTGTTGTAACTTATGATGGTTGGCTTTAACAAATATTGGTATTAGAGTAGGATAGAACGTAGAGAAACCATTTATAACCACTTTCATACCGCAATATTTATGCTGTAGTGTGCAAGTTTCAATAACTATCCAAATTTAAAGAATACAAATTTATTTTACAGAAAATTACATAATTTTAGTTGGAGTGTCTGTCAAAGTAGGCCTATAGGCACATTCCTTAAAAACAATAATGCTGCACCCTTACTATGTAACACAGACACTCTTTAGTATTTTATAAACATAACAAATCCATAGGCCTAAACCTTAGTAGCCTAAGCAAAATATAAGAAATAAGCAAGCCTAAACTATCAAGTTGTATTTATTAATTTTTTTAATTTAATAAATAAGTTTTTTTGAGAATTTGAAAAGGCCTATAAATATTTTAATGTCTCTTTTTTGCTTAAAATAAATATCGGTACCATCAGTAAAACATTTATTAGTGACACCGTTGTTAGACACTTTACAAAAAGTATACTTGAAGAGACTGGTTTGGAACCCGGGCCTTCTGATTTGTATAAAGTTACGCTACCGGCTGTGCCACAAATTCCTTTGGTAAGTGGGAGAAATTTAAAGCATTACAACCTGGCAACCGACAAATTGATTGCACAGAAAATTTCCGATACATCCGTTTCTTTTAATACAAATGTGAGCAATTTATCTAAACTAAACCTTTACAATTTAGTCTTAATTTTAAAGCAATCAGCTATTTACATAATTAAGCAACTTTCTTTCCATTTAAAAGATAAAACATCACAATAATTGTAAAGGTTTTTAGGTACTGACCATAATAAACCAAATCCTTCATGAACTTTTGTTCATCCACTCAGTATTTAGACAAAATACCTCGTGTGTATACAATCAGCTGATTGAAATTGTGTAAAATAAATAAATTGTTAAGGTTCGAAAAGGTTGACATTTTTAATTTAAGGGAGTAAGATAACGTTAATTATATGATTAAGCAACTTTCTTTTCATAAATGACAATACATCATAATAATTGTTAGGTACTGGCCATAATAAACCAAATTCTTCATGAGCTTTTGCTCATCCACTGTATTTAGATTAAATACCTCGTGTGTTTACAATCAGCTGATTGAAAGCGTGTAAAATAAATAAATTGTAAAGGTTTGAAAATGTCGATATTTTTAATTTAAGGAAGTAAGATAACGTTAAAGTAAATAAAATCTGCTAATATACAAAGGTTTACGTTTTATTTGGTACAAACTGCGTGTAAATTGGTCCAGTGGAAGTCTCAGACGAACTGTCCAAAGGAATGGAAATGTTGGCTTTTTTCCCCATGTTAAATCTCCATAAGAAAAGTTTATTTTTCATTTTTGACCGATTTAACGTAAATATTTTTTAAATACGAATAAAACCTGCTAATATAGAACCGAAAACGTTTATTTTGGTACAACCGCATGTAAATCGGTCCAGTATAAGTCTCAGACAAACTGTCCAAAGGATTGAAAATGTTGGCTTTTTTCCCCATGTTAAATCTCCATAAGAAAAGTTTATTTTTCATTTTTGACAGATTTAACGTAAATATTTTTGAAATACAAATAAAACCTGCTAATATAGAACCGAAAACGTTTATTTTGGTACTACCCGCATGTAAATCGGTCCAGTAGAAGTCACAGACGAAGTGTCCAAAGGTTTTTTAACTTTGTGTTTTAAATGTATAGATATCCTCACTCAGGTTCCTGGTACAGAGAATATTTTAAACGTATTCAAGACCTTACCTGGTAGCTACAAATTACTCACAAGGTGTAGCGTATTTATTTACTTTTACCGTCCTATATGACAACAGGTCAAACTATCTATACTACATGTAAGAGTCTACATAAATATCCAATCTTAAACCAGCTCCCGTCTTACATTTAGGCCCATGCCCGCATCTTAAAAGTACATGCCGAATTTCTTACGTTTATCTCATATTTTTTACAATCCGTAAAACTCTTTTCACTAAAGTTTTTTAAGGAAAGCCTGTCGAAATATATTTAATGTACAAATATTGAGTTTCCATACTTCAGTATAAGTCTAATCCTGGACCATTGCATGACTTCATTCACAATGGCAAACGGTTTCGACCATAATTTCAAAAAAATATTGAAAACCTCCATACCTGTCTTACGTTTCCTGATTTGACATATTCTCCGGGATAAAACTTTAACTCCGGGATATAACTAATAAACTTGGGGGACGTCTCTAACACGGGAAACCCTTGGGAGTCCAAATCAGTGGCCGATTGCTCAGAGGTCAGAGCATTACAAAGTAGGTGATTGCCACTTTCACAATATCTACAATTTTCTCTCCGAACTTCCTTGAACGATGTAAATAATTTACAAGATTCAATAATCTTCTGTCCAGTTGAAAGTTTTTCTTCAAACAACTTAAACGTCAATTGAACTGCATAGGCTACATTTTACGAACTGCAGGCTTGTACGTCGAATAGGCTTATATTTCATAGAAAGAAAATGTTTCACGTGAGAATTTTTGTGGAGGGCTGGCAAATTTGAAAAAAACCACTTTGTCCCTCCGAAATTATACTAATTTTAGATTTTAAAAGTTTTAAAATAGTACACAAACTGGCGCAATAGTAGTAATGATACTGTAATATAAAATTAATCGGGGGAAAATATTGAAAAATTTATCACATACGTCCAAATAACTCACTATTTTTTTCATACAGTTATGAAGAAATGGCTCCAACAAAATCCTTTTTACAATCTCACAGAATACTTTCAGGCAGACAAAACAATTGCAACTAATTAAGTTCAAACACCACTAACAACACCATATTTTACCACACACAAGGTATGTTGCTCAAGCATGATTCATTTTCTCCTTTGTGACAAGTTTGATTTTGTTTGCTTGCTTGTGCATGGAAATGATTTTTTTTCATTGTTTTTGCATTGCATGGACTTGCATTTTGATCATGCATGGCTTGTGTTTGTATTTATTAGTATTAGTATCCAATTATTGTATGACGAGCCTATTGTACTAAATGTATTTAATGGCAAATAAAGTCTTATTGAGTCTTATTATTGAGTCTACACCATGACAGTAGCAAAATTGTATAGGATATAATAAAAAAAATCACATGAAAAGTCGAAGACATAATAACAATACACTTTTGGTATTACCTTCAACTGTATTGATACAATTGTTACTTTTACGTTTGAAATATAAATATTAAAAGACACTTTGGCTAAAATATTCCCTGGAAAATCGTCATTTTATTTGCTTATTGTTTTATATATATATATATATATATATATATATATATATATATATATATATATATATATATATATATATATATATATATATATATATATATATATATATATATATATAAAGCAATTACCGTAACTTAAAAGCAAAAAGCATAACTTAAAAAGTTATGCTTTACTCCAGCATAAAGAGGCATAAAGAACGCTCAGAAAAAACATGATGTTAAATGGTTGAATTTGAACTACAGTACAAACTTGGCGTGAAACCATGAAGAGCACGTCGAAACGTGATGTAGCCCCTAACAGATTTTTTTACTTGTATTGCGATGAGAACTGTTTTAATATGCTGTTTAATAAAACAGTACCCATGTTTCCGTGTTCCTAAGTTACTTGATTATGGATTTATTGAATCCTAAAATATGTCCAATCATTTATAACCATCCTGTATTACATTTACACTATTTACTAATATTTAATTACAAACATAATTAGCTTTGAGAATAGTGTAAAAAAATTGCATTGTACAAAGCATAAAGAATTATCTGTTTATAAATTAAAAAATGTAAACATTAACATGACAAATGCAGGAAAGTCAGCTGATTATGTTCAAACAACTCTTTCTATCCCACCTCCCTTTTACATTAATTTCCAATAAAATGTCATGGGATTTAGTGTGCAGGTATGCTGCCATGGGGGGGGGGGTTCAACCAAATATTAGTAACTTATCACCTAACGAAGGTATAAACAAAATTATATTGAGAAATGTTTAAAAAAGCGATATATTTTAAGGTTTTTTATTTTCCATATGATTAACATAGGAATGTTTTTAATGCTCTCAGTAACCAGTGACGCTAAGTTAATGATTTAAAATACTAAATTGATTTTAAGTGTTTTTCAATGGTGTCTTTAAAAATTTGTGAATCTTAAAAATCAATTTTGAAAATTGCCAAAACCCAATTTTTTACAATTATAAACCCCATAAAACCTTGTTCCCGTAGTCTAAGCACCCTGGTTTTCGAACTTCGCCTGAAGAACGATACCCTACACCTTCATAACAAATTTCATCGAAATCGAAGGATTCTTTCAAAAGTTAAGTGTTCGCGGACACATATATAGTTAACATATATAGATATACAGTAAATAAATTTGAAAGAACAGTGTTTTTTGTTTCTAGGGGCCTCAACACGAAAAAGTAATGCATGGTATAATATTCCCTATAGGGAAATTCGCTAAAACCAACATTGACAGTATTATCACAACGGCGTACTCTCAGTTCGTTACGAATCTGAATCATACGTCCTATTGAGCTATCTTCCGTCATACACACTTTTTAAAGCTGTTAGAAAACACAAAAATGTTTGAAGTTCTAATTACTCAAAGTCGACGGTTTATAAATTCAAGCCATCTGTTTAAACTAGCCGATATAAACGATAATCAGCGACAAGAGGTCGCTGACGGTAGTAAGCATAAGTGCTAACATCGTGCCGTTGAATATCATTATTATTAATATTCATTTTAGTCGTTCTAAAGCTTGGAAAACTCATTTAAGATTAAAAAAATTACTGGTTGCCTGAAACATTTCTGGTATCCGTTAAGAAATAACACTGAGCATTTTGTGTACGGTAGTTTTGCAAAGTTTTAAAAGGATCCGAAAAGCCCGAAGTTCCGAGAAGTCATGGAGGATCAATACTGTACTCAGATGATGTTTGCATTCTGGCCATGTTGGTGTGATTGTGATAGATTGACCTATTTCGGTTGCTGGTAGAATGATCTACAATCAGAGTCGGTCCTTTCTTCGTTTGTTTTTGTGACCTCTTCGTCTCATTTGCCATCCACATTCCACCCAGACAACAAATGCCTGCAAATGAACGTAATGTACATAAATGATGCGCCAGTTTTTACATTTTTAAACTTTTAAGGCTGTGATACGATAATGAGGTGAAAGATAATTTTCCAAATGTTTGTTCAACATTTGAATTGTTGCATTTAAGTGGGACCCAGATTTGAAAGTTTTCGTGTATACTGTGACTGACTTCCTCTCCATTAAGAGTAGAGGACATTTATTTACATTCCAAATTACGGCAATCGTCCATTCCATAAAACTAGTTCACATCTCCATGCGATAGTGATTTTTTCAATCACTTCACATTTTACACTTTTATTTCAGATTAGTAATTTTCATTTCAGAAATGGTTATTTGTATTTCAGTTTAATAATTTAAACTCAGAGCGCATCAAAATAGTCAATTTAATTTCAGGACACATTACTTTCATTTTGGAATATATCAAAATGTATTTCAGTTTGTATAATTTGAATTTAGAATGTATCACTTGAATTTCCATATATATAATTAAATTTTAGAATATATTATTTTTATTTTAGAAAATATAGATTATTTTTCACAAAGCTCCAATTAATTTTCAGAAGTTATCACATGTAGGCTACTTCAGAAACACCTAATTTGGAAATATTTTTATTATTGACTTTTATGTCTTTTTAATTAAAACATAATCAATTTGGATGGTGGTAGTTTTCATTACTGCAGTTGAAGTTGTTGTTTCTGAAATACAATTTACTATTCATCAAATTAAATTTATTAATAAGAAATTTAATTGAAATTATCTTGAATAAAAATCGCTACATCAAAATTCAATAATTTTCTTTCTGAAATACAATTTATACTATTTTTAAATGTAATTTATTAATAAATTCAATTGGCAATGCCTGAAATGAAAATAACTACTATGAATTTAATAATTTGTTTTCTGAAATAAATATAACAATTCTAAAATACAAATTAAATCCGTAGAAAACTGTCAGAAATTTTCTGAAATCAATAGGATTGTTTCTGAAATAAAAGTGGAGAAGGTGTTTAACAGTTGCATATTTTGCGTAGGTAAATTATATCGGCTTTTTAATAGTCAGCTGTGAGAAGTTTGATTTTGTTTTGATAGCTTAACTTTTAAGTTATACCATGGTGGAGCACCTCCATTTAGCTAGAACAGTAAAAAAAACTACAAGAAACATATTTGTGGTTTGTGTTTGTTTGATTTACAAAGAAGCGGTGTGCTTTTTCGAAATTTCCATAGAGTGTGCTGTGATAAAAGTAATATTTGCTTATAAGGTTTTATTCGTGCAATATATACAGAAATGTATTTATAATAATATTTTATTCAGAAATATATACTCAACGATTAGACAACGTCATAAAAACATTAAAACTGTACAGCACTTACCACTGTTTGATTATTGTTCAAAACTTTCACACTTCTGAGAAATTATTGTTTGTTCCCTTATGTTGACAACCAACTGTCAACGAGGGGGTTGTTTGTAATCATAAGCACGTGGTTTTCCCACCAAACCTCTCGCTAACGAGGTTTTAACCAACAAAGGAGTTACATGTTTTCAACTTAGGTAGATTAGTTGTGTATGCTTATCACAATATTAATTACGTTTGATACGGATTAATGTGTGACATTTATAAGTAAACATAAGCACCTAAAAAGTTTTTTCATGATTTCTCTCACGAAAATAGAAAGATACGTTTTTAAATGATTAAACTGAACATTTAACCTGTACTACTTAATTTATTCCAATCAAATGGTATCAGTTAATTGACTTACTATTAAAATTATAAAACACAAACAAAATTAATAAGAAACCAGTTACTGCAGCTTTGACAGTATATGCGTTAAGTTAATGCAGCCAAAATCTATAAATTTCTAAATAAAATACATTAGGATTTTGGTTTGTTTATTAATAATATTTTGTTTGATAAAAAATTTACATATACGTTGTACACGTATTTGTATTTCAGTATATAGGTTCATACCAAATTAAGTTAGTCAATACTGTAATTAAGTTATATCCTATAACACTAACACTGTTTTAAGGGAAAAATACACCGTGCCCCCTCTCCCCCAAAAAACACATAAAATATACTTAGATGTATATTTTAATTGTCGATATTCAATGCTTTAAGCTTCAAAACATAACTAACATTAAGGCAGCCGTCGTGAATGTGCAAGAGAAATCTGAAATAAAAATCTGAAACTTTAGAGCAAACCACATAGAAGATTTTATGGTCGACACACCATACAAGATACAAAGATATAATAACAATGCAAAATACAAATAACCAATGCAACCTTCAGCAACATATCACTGATGAAATGCGACATTTGGTGTAGTCAGTTGTTTATCTGTGTAATGATAAGCTTTCTTGCAGTCCTACTTGGACTGGGTTCCACGTTGAATATTTTAAATAAAACTATAAGAATATACCGGGTGTTCATAAAGTCTTGCCCTGATAAAGAAATCGAATAGCATGAAAACAAATGATGGTAGAATAATGTTTTATTTACAGTTTTAACAAGTGACTTCTTAAGTTTTATTTACATATGTTCAAACTCAATAAAATTCTATGTGTCGGCTTGGGCTGCCTGTAAATATTCTAGGCGACTTTTTCTTTTTTCCAATATTTTGGTTAACATTTGATGAGTATCAGACTGCACTGCATTTCTTATTCTCTCTCTCAGTGACTCTAAATCAAGAACTGGGGTAGAACACACTACGTCTTTGATAAAACCCCACATAAAAAAGTCCAGAGATGAGTAAAGTCTGGTGACCGAGGAGGCAATTTAGTCAGGCGATCACGCCCAATCCACCGTGACTTCAGTGATGCGCGGGCGTCAAGTTCGTTTCTTGTCACACACACTGCCCCTGTCAGAAAAATATGGATACCACCTCTCGATACTTTTTACATCAGGTGCAGGTGTTCTAAATGTTTGCACAAAAAGTCTTTGGACAGTACCGGTAAAGGGGGACTGGGTTTCATAGAACCATAGGACACACTGTTACCTCTTCTGGAGGCTAACCATTTCTGATGTGCTTTTGTACAGAATTTAAAGAAAACTGCATTGTTGTTAAACAGCTAAACAAAGGTGTTGCCAACTTGATAATAAAAAAAACTAGATTAAATTCTCTTCAAAAGAAGCAATATAAGTTGCGTGTGGCTCTAATGGTTTCTGTACAGCAAAGCTATCAAATCAGGGCAAGACTTTATGAACACCCGGTATGTGTTCTTTACATCTGTGAAAATTTGTATATAATGTTATTAAAACATATACAGACCAATCAAGGACCTGTGAATTTTTACATACTATATTTATTATTTTGTTTCTTGCTACTGTATACAAAATATATATACAATATTGTGAGTTTTAATTTTCTTTGTGCATCAACGCCCATGGCGTTTTTAACGTTTAGCGATGGAACAGTCCAAACACTCGTCTTGTCACTAAGTAACGAGACCGGTTTTTAGATAAAATAGCAAGAATAATTAACAGAACAACGACAAACTGCAACTGCAACTATAATCGACCCGTTGGGGATCGGACTGGCGACCTCAGGACTGTGACAACTCGGCTACCGTAGGCCTACTCAGTTAATACGGCTTAAAATTCTATATCTGAATCCCAAAATAACAAACGTTTCCTTCATTGCAAATATAACAAAAATACTTTATACCAGCGGGCATAGTTCCTTTGCAGTCCAAACAACATGTTTGAAACTTTATATTGAGGCCTACTGCTAATTTACTTTTGCATAAATAAACCTAGCCTTAAAATATCAAGTAGCCTTTTCCAGGCACAGCATATGCCTAACCGTAATCGCTAAAAGGGTTATGAAAGTTTTATAAACCTGATAATCCTGAAGGACATACATTAAACGCGAAATAAAAATGTCACGCCATTTAGGCTTCATGGGCGAGAGATGGCCAACACCCGCACGGTTAAAAACTGTCTGTCCCATTTTTCATATAGATTGTTAATGGTATATTTCTAATCTGACTTGAACATCACCCCCCCCCCCCCCTCTCGAACCTCCGAAACAAATGAGCTGTTGATTTCATCAAACATGCTCTTACGTGTATTCTTTTTGCTTTCGTAGCTGAGCCCATAAATATTATGACTAAGGGACCTCTAGCTGTCGACGAGCTTGGGTGGCAGAAAAATTACCTCTTGCGGTGACATTGTGTGGCAGAATGTTAAAATCTTAGTGGTACAAAGGTCATCAGCAGTTGTTCTTTACTGACCACCATTGTAGTGTTGACAGTTCTTGCCCACCCATGACATTTTTCTAACTTGATCCTTTTTGGAGAGCTTGTATGGTAAAAATAGAAACTTTGGTGGGAGTGCTGTTTGTCCTTTGTTTTGCTTGCGTGAAGCCAGAATTTATTGCCATTTTTGATGTTTTTATTTTAATTTTAATGTTCCATCCCTAGCAACAAATATTGAAGTACAACATTGCTATATCAGTTTAATAATATTCTTAGTGACAGTTGCTTCTAATCGATTCCTTAAAACTCTTACTTTTTGAACAAGGCATGGGTTTAGCTACAAAACAATCCAGCAAATGAGCGAATTTAGGAGTAAGTGAAAGAAATCATAAGTTATTTAAGAAAATCCAATAATAATAAATGTTGGTCACATTAACATCCTGACATCTACGTTAAAATTTACGAATTTAATTTTTTGTTCGCAGTTTAAATACGTTACACCCTCTTCCCCTCGTCCCAAAGAGCGAGCATTTCTCGCGTAGAATCAAGTAAAGAACTATAAAAACATAAATAAACAAAACTATTTATCTGTTGTGAAAGGGGTAAAGATTTTTATTAGTCGGTTCAAGTCACAACCCGCCTTTCAATCAAACCAGGAAACATTTGCTTGCAAGTTAAACAATTACATACATTCATAACATTCTTCAAAACATTCTTCACAACAAACAAAGCACTTTAATCCGTGAGATAGCAGAATTAAATTAATGACCAGTCATCAATCAAGTTGATTTTGTTGACAAATTATGTCACTTGGCGTAGTTAACAAGTCAGTAAAAAGGCATTAAGAAGCTGAATTGGGCAATAAAACGGAGCGGTCGGAACCTTGGCGATAGCGGCTGTGTAGACCCGTGCGCGGCTCACGTGGCCCTTATCATCGTCGGTGCTGATAACACTGCTCAACAACAACTTACTTAACTAGACCGCGTTGAGAAACCACCTAGGCCTACGTGCGTTGCTAAATCAACACTAATAATTGGATTAAGTTCAAAGTTATTTATGATAAGGGTTTTTAAGAGAAATGTTTGTGATTTATCAAATTTTATTTTTGTTTTACGTTTAAAAGAACTTAAAATAAGCAATCAGTTAACCAACTAAGGACACATTTGCTAATTCTTTACATACACAACAGCAGTGGACTTTTTACACGTAGCTTTTTATTGGGCTGTAATCCGCATTCCTGTCCTGACCTCTTGTCTTGGTGGTGGCAAAAATCATATTTTGCAACACAGAGCTAAAATTATCCACACTTTTCAGGTACATCATTCCCTGTATTGAGAGTTTATAATATATTACATCTTTATTCTCAGCGTTCGAGCAATCAAAGTTGTACTGTTGTCGGATAGTGTTAAAACTGTTGAACACTTTTAGGACCTCTGATATTTACCGTGGATCCTTAAACTAAACATTGTCTTCGTTATATAAGTTTAGCATTTCTTACACCCTCTCCCAAATAACATTTTGACATTCATTTCATAATTTTTCAGACACTTGTTTATTTATTATCAAAATCGAAATATTTCTAATCGTGCATTAGCTGAAGCTAAATAATGCGCTTTCTGATTTTCTTTGAGCAACCTCTCTGACCCTTGTTGTTGATAACCATATCTCCGCCAGGGATTAATGGAAAACTTTTATCTACTCTCATTTTGATTTATGGTGTTTTAATGTGGCAATAATTAATACACATTGGAAAAAATAAACTTTAATATCGCCTTATTGTGATATAATTACAGGCCTAGTAGAGTTTTTCTTCTTGAGAGTAAATAATTTAAAGTTCTGTCTAAACCTATTTAATTTTAGTTATGTATGTTTGACCTCTTGCTATTAACTGGGACGTGTTTTTACCAGCAGCCTTTTAACTAAAACACAGTTTGTTATCTACCTAAATAAACTAACAAAACTAAAAAAAAAAAAATACTTTTAAAATTACTGTAAAACTCTGTTTAACATTAAATTCCTTCAAGCCTAAACAAAAATAAAATGTTTAATACAATAATAATAATAGCCTAATAACAATACTCTACGGTTGGTTATAATTTCAAACCATATCTCACGAATGATAAGATTTGTTCGCTTTTAAAATCAACCAGTGGGAGGCTTTTATGAGAATCAGCTAATAATGTACCTACGACTGCAATGCCAAACCTCTTATTTGATATCTATGCAATGATACCTTCAAAGTGTTTTTACATTTTGAATATTAAGCATATACAGTAATCAACATTGAACTTGTAGGCATACAGGATGATTCTAAAGAAAAGAATTCAACCATGTTGTATAAAAACCGAGTTTATCACTGCAACTATAACAATAAGGTGTGGGACGTGGACAGGACGAGAGGAGAAAGATGCTCCGACATTCCACCCAAGGTGAGGGACTAGAACACTGTGGCCTTGTGGAATGGAGTAATCTCTGCAACAATGTGTTGAAGTACTGTTTATTTTTACATCGCACACGATATTTATTTACTACCGTCGTTACTGCTAGTTTTGCAACCGGTTGCGGTTGGTTTGGTGCAACTTTGTCGCAAGTTTTTCAACCTGACGTTCTAGAGCAAATGACATTCTATTAGTTCCGCAGTTCCGGAGCATATTATTCGATCTCATAATTGATTTCATTTGGCTGTAGACCATTCCTAATAGAGACATTTTGATAGAACGACTGACTAATGCGAATTATTCGCCAAGAAAGAATCCGCCATAAAAAACAGAAAACACGTTTTTCACTGCTAATGTGTCGGACTTATTTATGGAAAGAATTTTTTGCCCTCTGAAAACCTGTTTCGGAGGCGGTGAGTTTGGAAATTTGTCGGGAGAACGAATGTCTAAAAAATCAATGAAGCGATGTTTGGGCAAATAAGTCATTGCAAGGATAAGCAAATTAAGTTCGGTAGTAAATTGTACCTCTGATATTAATTTTATTGTCGTGACATTAAATGAAAGAAAGTCGGTCGGATTTCGATAATAGTCGGTCCACAACGACACGGCCCTGGTGTCAAAATACCCCGGCCCCTAATTGCTTTCTGCTGTTGGCAACTTAATTGCGTGTTTTATTCCGAGTTTTTCACACTTAATTTTTTTATTTGTAACAAGCTTAAATCTTTTCAGCTTAACCACTATAGCAATTTCTTTTTGATTTGATTACCGTTTGTTGGGATAATTATGTAGCCTAAATAAAGCCAATAACAATTTCTTTCAACTGTATTGAATAATCAGTGTAAATACTGAAACAATTAAAAATAGAATATTGACTGGGGAGTTGTTGGGTAAAATTTAATTTACAACCAAACATAAGTAAATGAATTATATCAATATTTTTTATTTATTGTGAAATAATTACCTCCATTGCGTTGCAGGAAACCTGCGAACTCAGTGAATTTCCAATGAAATTTGGTATTTTTATTTTCACCTATTACACCATGGAAATGAGGATCAAGGTTTGCTGCCATGGGGGTGATGTAAGCAAATAGATTCCTTCCAAGAGTAGATACAAAGAGAACTTTAATCAATATTTGAACTTTTAAAATTGTATCAATCTGGTATTTTTTAATTTTTCCCACAAACCCTATAGGAGTGAGTATATGTGGGTGTGCTGCCACATGGGTGTTGTAAGCAAATATAAGTCATACTATACCTAGTGAATGTGCATAAATATTAAGTACGTTAAGGCAGAAATGCAAATGAATTAGGGCATTTCTAACATTTTTGGTTACAAAATTACAGCCATTTATAATTTGCAAAGCTAAAAATCTTAAAAACAGTAAATTCAACAAATTTTTACAGAAAAAAACCTTAAAAGGAAATGAACCTTAGTTTGATTTGTAATGATCAAACGAGAAACGATGGATTAATCTAAGGTTTTACATTTCTAAAATCACAAAGACTAGCATAAGTTTACAAGCAAATCTTATGTTTTCTCGAAATAAAATTTTTATTTCTCCATTATCCATTGTTTTATATTTACAATCTATACTTAAAATGAAGACTTTATAGTCTAAGTGTAATTTTGCGAACATTTCCCGGGGGAGGGCCCCTGGACACACCTATACCGATTGGGGGGGGGGGGATATATTCCATACCCCACAACCCCTCAACAATCACTGTTAAAAAGGATCCCAAGACAACTTTAAAACTGGTTTATACTAGTTGCAAAGTTGACATTGGGCACAGCAAACGAAGTTGTCATAACACTGTGGTAAGTATTTTGGCTGTCTACTAAGACAATTTCCCTTCCTTCAAACTCCATTCATGTTCAAGACAGCGGGAGGTTAACGTCAACTGCATGGTTAATCCCTAGCTGGAATATGTGTAGACGGCAGAGGGTGAGTAGAAATGCTATGGGCATGCAAACCCCTTGCTGGAACATATGTTCAAGACAGCAGGGGGAGAGGAGTGTGACGGGCATAGAAATCCCTAGCTAGAACATGAGTGGACAGTCTGTCCCGTGCCTCACCCTTTCTCTTCCTTCAATATCCCATCCTTCCGGGGGCTTGCGCAAAATGCCCATTAGAGGCAGACGTGCTCAACGGTTCGGCGGAGGTCTCCTTATCCACCAATAACAACAACTGTTAAAAAGGCCTCGCAAAAATATTTTGCTCCAGGTCTCGCATTTCTTAATGACGGCTCTGGTGAGGTTTATTTCTACCTTAAGGAATACCCAGTTAAGCTTGGGTTAATTTTTTCGAACACTGCACGGTATATTCTTAAACCTTAACTTAAATTAATTAAATAAGGCCAAAATGGAAGTGTATCAATCCTTCATAAAGCAACACTGCATTATTTTGACAGGTGAAGTTGAGTCTGTATGTTTAATCAAACAATTAATCCAAAGTTATTAAAGTCAAGATGAGCCACTCAAGGAATATTTTGTGATGTAACTTAGAAACTGTTCTTTAATAGGAGGTCAATTGGATAGTACCTACCAAGAAGTAGACCAAGGTCCATTTAATATGCTTGAATTGAGCTTGCTTGGGGAAAAAAATGTTTCCTTTGACAAGAAAACTTTTCTATTAAAATAATTGTTAAGTAGGCATATATTTAAACAAACATTTTCATTTTTCTCTGATAATTCAATAATATGTCACCTATTCAGTTTTTTATTCCGTTTTGATCAGTGAACTGAGCTCAGCTTCGCTCTTAAATAAGATTTTTGTTAATACATTGTAAATTAAACTTTATCAATGAGTGCATATTTTTTCTGTAGTCACTGATTACTGTATGAAATAATGGCTAACACATTCGTAAGTTTAATGTATACCAAGAAATTATAAACCTTGTGTTTTAAACCCGTATGGCTGTATATATTAAGTTTTATGGACAGAATTTTTGCAAAGGAGTGTACTTTTTGTTATCCTCAAAAAATTTAAAATAAAACTTTTGTGACTTCTTCTACCCCAATTAAGATCTAAACATGAGACTGAGTCTATACAGAGTCTTGTTGCAACGGGTGTATTTTGAGAAAATATTTGTTATCCCACATGAATAAATATTCTGTACATTAAAAAATATAAGGTATTCAATGTAATTGATAATTGGCTGGAAAGAATCAAGTTTTGCATCATTAGGCAAGGTTAACACTTGCAGTGCATCACAGACCGAAATGACTTAGTGATTAGGTTGAATCACCTCAAAAAATTTAATGAGGCTTCAAGAAAAAGTAAAAAATTTCATTCAATAAGATTTACTTATGTAATTTGAAGAAGTGTCTCATTTGCATTAAATGTGAACTAAGCTTTGAATTAAGTAGACCCTAATCTACAAAACTATAATAATTATTATGGACTAAGTGTGATGAGAATTTTTTTTTTAACTTAGGATAGCTTGACTGTTGGTTTAGCTCCGCTTTATGTAGCTTTCTTGTTGGTTTATCCTTCCCCATTATGGTTCCACCTCTAGGAATGAACTGTGTTATGTAGTACAGTCATCTACATTGATGGTATGCCAAGCATACCTGCCATCCATTACAATTTGGAACTAAAGATGAATATCTGAGAATGAAACTAACTCTAATCTAAAGGATAACAATTATGTCACAAGTCAAGTAATTTGTTGATTGGAACATCGGATCGTTTGAGGTATTTATTTATCAGAAGAAAACATTCTTACCTTTTATATGTATACAGGTTTAAAAACAAAAATACAAATATTTTTGCATGAAATTCTTAATCTTGAAAATTATTCAAAACTGGCAATAAATCAAAATTTCTTTAATTCCAAAACATAGAGGTATGTAATGGCGTTGATAAATAGAAAAGTAAGGTAAATTACTGTTATGTTCAGTGGTGTCTCTCCAATTCAAAAACTCATCCAGCAAGTAGAAGGGGTTTCTTGTCAGCCAGTTGGTGAGGGTGGTCTTCAGATCCTTCCCTGCATAGAATCTGATGTCCTCAAGCAGCAGATTGCTGAATTTTCTATCACTGTATAAATGTATGAAATTTTCATAGGGGCCTGCTGCTAAATGAATTTTCATTACAGTGCAATGTGTTCATGCACACATCTTGTTGTGGCGGTGGATGGTGGATGTCTGATCTCTTTAGAACACGTTTTCAGTTCCCTTCCACGGAGAGATTCGTCGTCAACCCTCAATCTTGTTTTATATGTTTATAAATTTAACAATTATTTAGGCTTATTGGGAATTAACCATTGTGTGACAGCCTTCATTAAGTGATAGGTTAAAACTAGCAAAAAATAAAAAAATAATATATAATCATTTCCTTAAACTTTCTGCCATTTGATGCCAGTTAAAGATTATTTTCAAATAGTGTTTATAAAAATAAAAATAAAAACTTTTATAAATAATTTAAGAGACTTTGCATGAAAATTTTAAATCTGAATAGATTTCTATCCTACCCCTAAAATAGATTTTACGCATTTCAAAATATGATATAAAGCACCTGTTTTGACAAATTTTTAAAAATATTTTTTTTAATTTTTTTAAATTTCTGTGCCAGTGGCATGTTATGTTTTTATGGGGAACGGTCCAAACCCCGGTATTGTTTCTATATCTGTTGTTAGGTAGCATCATTTATGTTCCCTTCCAATCGTTAATGTTCAGCCCAATGACAAATGGTAACTATGGTCATATGGTATATGGTAAATATGGTATAGTATTGAACATTTAAAAAGCCACTAAATTTGTTCAGGATCGAACTGACAACTTTTGGATTCAAAAGCGAGCAATATAACTTGTTAGCTACCCAGCCTTTTTTTAAACCCTTTCTAGGTTGTTAGTTTACAATTCTTAATCACATTATAAAGTTTTGATCTTAGTTATGATCTTAGTTTCCTAAATACAATTATTGAAAAATATGTAGTTGTCAACAATACTGTTTGTGGGGATTTAAATTTAAAAGAAATTAGTGGGTTTGAAATTTTAAGCTTATAAAAATACCATGTTTAAGGTTTTCTGGTATGAAGTGAGCATAGGTTTATTGATTGTTTAAGAATTAAATTGGAGACAATCATTTAATGCAGTTGGCAAGTTGGAAGGCTGGCAATGAAATATTGATGAAGGTGTTATGTGAGGGCTCCATCCTTCATAACAAGTACAGATATGGGCAGGGACCACCTCCTGAGCAATTGCAACTGCAGCGTGCGATCAAGTGAAATTAACATTCTCTGGTTGTTACTTAATGATTATTTTAAATTTGTTGTTCTAAGCTTATAATATTTTAAGACTATATCTAATACCAGTTAATAATTGTAGAGAAGTTTTGGAGAGAATATTTATCAACAAAAATTATAGAACAACCAGAAACAGTGATACTAACATGCCAAAAATAGGTTTCTCAGGTAGACAGTTTATAGTTATAACGGGGAAAAAATAACTCCCTAATACATTTTCATCATAAGGCGAGCAGGGAAAATTTTCATTGAAGTTTTGTTTTTATTAACCCCATATTGTGGTATGTTGAACTATAATTAATCAAAAAATAACATCTGTTTAAGTTAATCATATGACTCTTAAACATATTGCAAAAGAATAACAAAGGAAATTCCAAAACCAGTGGGGCAAAGTCCTGAGGTTAGGTTGATTAAAAACCATGACTTTTCATATTTGAGGCCAAATAATCAATGTACCAAATATCAACACTCTTTCACCATAATATGAAAAGTTGGAGAACCTGTGGATGGATGGGTAAAAGCTTTGCCTAGAACAATGCAACGTTATAAACAGTATATTCATGAAGTATTAAACAAACTTTAACAAAAAATTATATTATGGACCTAATTTTAGCCAGCGAAAGATATAGAATCAGCATTGTAGATACTGTATTAAATATTCAGAAATCTTCAACAACCTTGTTGCAGCCTACTGTACAACATAAAAAAAACTGACACAGTAACAAGGGCAAGAACTGTGCAGTGGCTGAGCCAATAAAATCTGTGCTTCACACAGAGGTGTGTGTTAATGAGAGGCAAATAAATGCAGTTGCCTCACCAAGTGTGCTGTGTGGACCATAAAACTATCCAACTATCTAAATCATATGCAGTAGCACAAGTAAAGGAATGCAGTGTGCTTATCAGAATTGCAACTGCTGAGTGAACAAAGTCAACTGATGAAACATTTTACGTTGCACTTATCCATATCTTACTAATTCCGTAAGGAATTTTTTGTGAGCAGCAAAACTCTTTTATTTATGAACCAATTTTGATAATTGAGGTGTCAAATTCAAGGGAATTTTCAGTGGACGTCATGGAATAAGTTTTGTCACCCACAGTTCAATGTGCTTCGCCCCATTGGACTTTAAGGCTGCTTTCACACTGGCGACAAAAACAGCTGACGCCGGCAGTAGGTGGTCGCGCGTTTTGAAAAAGCATTGAATCAAATGGATACGTTCACATTGGCGATTATTGTCGCAAGTGGCGTGCCACTTGTAGCCAGGTGGCGTTTTTGACATGCAGCACAACTGGTGTTAATTTAAATAATCAAGTTTGTTTCAAAAAAATTCATTAGATAGCGTTATAGTCAGTTAAATAATTTTTGTATCACCTGTTTTTGAAAACAGTATCATTAATGGTTAAATCATAAACCTTTAAATGGATAGGCCTATTGCCTAAATTATAAGTAGTCGAGTAATGCTGACGAATTTATGAACTAAAAATATTATTATACATGAATATAATAGTTAAATATCAATGTATGCTTAAAGTTAAATTAAGTGGTTGGCATTTCACAAAAAGAGCAATATTATGAATATTACATACAAATATGAGTTTTAAAATTATCATAAATAAAGCATATGCTTGTTAACTAATTTGGCGTTTGTAATAATTATGATTTAATGGAATAGGCAAAGGTAGAGCTCCTCATTGCTATACAGCTATATGATCCGATAGTAAATTTTTTAATAAAAAAATACAGCCATATATGCCTTTCAACTTGATCGATTTCAACATAAGGTTTCTTGAGGAGCTCGAAGGACGTCTGCTCAGCTTCACCCCAAACAAACTTGGCACCCGTCTTCCTGAGAGCGTTGAGAGGGGCCGCCAACTCAGCGATGTTCGCGATGAAGTGCCGGTAAAAACCCACCATGCCCACAAACCGGGCGATACCCTTGGCATTTTTAGGAGGAAACTCCCTGCAGACCTAGATTCTAGCTGGATCATTGCAAACGCCCTTAGAAGACACCAGATGACACAAAAACTAAATCTTAGCTTGGGCAAAGCTGACTTTGTCCGGTTTGACGGCAAGACCTGCCCTAAGCAATCTGTTCATGACTTTCTCAAGATGAATTGGGTGGTTGTCGAAACTCTCACTGTACACCAGAAGGTCGTCCAGGTACTTGAAAACTAATTTGAATTTGACATCATAAAAAATTTACTCCAGAAGTCGGCTGAGAGTCCGAACCCACACAGCAAGGCCCATATCGGAACTCTGGTGAGCTGATATCGATTCCACAGAACACAGAAGCAGTGGTCGAGACTCAGTCTTCAATGGGATTTGATTATAAGCCTTTTTGAAATAAAAACGGAGAAATATGTGGCCTTACCGAACCAATCGAAAGCGGAGTGCAAATCGGGGAGAGGTACATAGTCAATTTCAATTTTCGAAATTAGCTTTCTGTAGTCAAGCACCATTCAATATTTGCCATTCGGTTTCGGCACAAGGAAAGTTGGACTTGCGTAGTTTGAGCGCGAAGGCTTGATCTCCCCATTTTCGAGTTAAGATGATACCAAACAGGGTTTCCATCTTGGGTGGAGCCAGTTTATAAGGGTGGGATCTTACCGGGCAGGTGTCCGTCAAACGAATTTCATATTCTAAGAGTTTGGTGACCCCCAGCTTTGGCGTCAGCACTTTAGGAAAACGGTTGCAGAGCTCTCTGATAGCTTCATCCGCCTCCGCCTGAGTCAGATGCCCTAACGGATCAGGTGTAGTCTCGCTGTCTGAGACAGGCTTGACCGCAGCAGCGACACCAGCCACCTTGTCAGAGAAAGGGATAGACACCTGCCAAGAAAACCTGAAGTAGCACTGGCCTCTACCTAAATCCAAAAACAACCCAGTGCGCTGAATAAAGTCCGCTCCCAAGATGACAGGAAAACACAGGACCTTTGCAACCCAAAAGCTCCACACCCAAGAGAAACCTTCAATTTTGAATTTGAAATGGGCTTCATGGATGATTGGCATAGGAGATTTAGACGCAGTCCAGCAGATTGATGATGAGTTGCGGTCGACTTGCTTTATGAGCCCAGGAGATGACAAGGTGTTGAAAAGCTCAACAGAGATTAGCTTCACCTGGATGTTCATTTACTGATCTACCACATATTTTTATAATTCTATGAAAGAGGAAGCATTATTTTTAATTCTGCAATTATTCTGGATCCGCCGGCAGAGTTTCATAAATACTTTTACTGTCAATATGATAAATATTTGTGGACTAAAACCACCGGTACGCGGATATTTAAAATCTTGAATATACTTATAGGTCAGCAATATTATGATGAATATGACACACAGTTATCGTAGTGAAAGATGCATTAACGGCAGACAACGTCGAAATGGTAGTGCAATCGTTTTCATATAAATCACTACACTATGGCGTAGTCATATAATTATTAAACACTAGCAATCGTCTATTTTGTTTTATTTTTTCAAATATTTTTTCATTATAAAAAACAAGCCATTTTAATATTTTGTTGGTCTTTGATAATTTCATAATTTAAAATGGAAAATCATTTATGATTTTTACTAAAACATATGAACGATAACAACGCGACAGTGATAAGAAAAGCAACTAAATTATCTACGCAACCGAACATAGAATCTTGTTACAATAATCCAAAATGCAGCTGGTGGCGTAAACAACGACAGCGACAATTGTAGCTGCCGCAAATGTCGCCAGTGTGAAAGCAGCCTAAAGTTTCTGTGTATAAGACAAAGTACCAGGAGGACCGAGCGTTGCTCGGTGAAATATTAGTAAATTTAAATATCAGAATAAACTTTATTGACATTTAATATGCAGTACATAAACAGCTGTTACATTTCTTTTTGAAGTTCTGAATGTACTTCTTGTTTATATGTTGTTAATTCGTTGCCAACATGGCAACCCATAAGCCCAATGTTAAAATTTTGTAATTTTAAACTTTAATTTTTAGCAAAATTAGATTTTCCCTGGGGGCGAGACCCATCTCAATCGTATTTTTAAGGTAAAACTAAGTTTATTCCAAAATTTGAAGGAAATCGTCGGAGCCGTTTTTGAGATAATTGTGCAAGCAAGCAAACAAGCAAACATTGCTCGTATAAGAGTATAGGATTTAGTAAGTTTACCTAACATATGATTTATTTCATGAAAACAAACAGCTGTCTTCATAAAAATAACCTGTCTCCCTTTTGTCATTTTAATTTATATAGTTTTTCTGTTTACTTATCAGTTTACTTTCAAATTCAATTACAACAATGACTGACAAAATGGGACATGCAGTTTTCATTCAGACTATAAGGGAGCGACAATTAGTTTATTGTATTTTCATTTTAAACAAGTTTCACACCATCTGCCTAGCGTTCAGACTGGAGCTGTGGCTGTATTCGTTAAGTATCGACTGGCAACGACTCGGCTATTAAATGTGTAGTAAGATGAAAAACACTTTGGACATTTCGTCTGAGACTTCTACTGGGCCGATTAACATTGGGGTTGTATCAAAACAAACCATTTTGGTCCTATATTAGGAGATTTTATTTGAATTTTAAAAATATTTACATTAAATTGTTCCAAAAGGAAAAATAAACTTTTTATGGAGGTTTAATATGGGGAAAAAATTAAAATTTTCAATCATTTGCACAGTTCATCTGAGACTTTCCACTGGACCGATTTACATGCAGTGTTTGTATCAAATAAAAACTTTTTTATACATTAACGGGTTTTATATATCTACTTTAACGTTATCTTACTTAAATTACAAAAATTAACATTCCAAAACCTTTGCAATTAATTTATTTACAGCCTTTCAATCAGCTGCTGAATTACACACGAGGTATTTTTCTAATAGTAGGAGAGCAAAAAAACAGAAGAATTTGGTTTATTATGGCCAGTACAGTACCTAAAACGTACATAATTAAATCTAAAATGTTGTTTTAAGCATTAGTCAAGGATTTAAGTTAGTTTAACTGTGGATAAAAATTCAACCGTCTTAACGAATGTTGATCTTTTTCAGAGAGTCATGCAAACTGTTTTTCCGAAGTGATCCCATAAAGATAGTGCGCGCAGAAGCTCAGTACATGTATGATGAGAGAGGCAACCAGTACTTAGACTGTATTAACAATGTCGCTCACGGTAGGTGAATTGATATAAATTCAATGTGATGCCAACTGTAAAATATAAAAATTTGATTACTTATCGGTAATTGTACTAAATTGCAAAAGGTAATTAAATAAGTAAAGCAACAATGGTGTGTCAAGCATGTCGACTATAGTCCATCGTATTGATGTTCACATTAAATAAACACGTTCGCTACCAGCCTCCGCATGTATTCGACAGTCAGACCACTCCCTTAGCCCACCAACAAAATCATGGACTTCCCTGTAGACAGGCCCTATACTGGCTGTGACTTACGCCACAGACCACAAATAGAATCAATATAATCTGTCCACAAGTGTTGCCAACTGGCTAGTGACGTCATTGATCATCCAAGCCACAGACCAAGCGCCGCACACATGCGCCGGACAATCCCATAGTCCAGTCCGTCCCTAAGCTCTCTAACCTTTAAAATAGACCTTAACAAAGAAATTTCGTATTTAGTATAATGGAACCCACGCCGCAGATCTGCGGCGGCAGTCTATTTTAATGAGCCAAGCCACCGCAGATCTGCGACTGTGGGCTCTGAGCAGAACTCGCCCCCGCAAAATTGCGGTGGCGGTCTGTGGTTAAGATTTTTTTTTTTAAATATTGTGGTAGCGAACGTCCTAATACACATAAATGAGGCTACAATAGTTTCAACTATTAAATAAGCTTATATCATATGATGGTATGTTATTTGACGTGGAGGCTTCAATAATATTTAGATAATTGAGTTGATTACAATTTTACAAAATTAACTCAGATGAATCAATAAAATTTAAGTTTGCATGTGAAAAAATTGCCATCTTAATGGGTCCAAAAATATTTTTTTTTCATGCATTGATATATGTTTTGATTTATCTGGTTAAAAATTTATCTGTTTTGTGTCTTGTCAACTGATTTTTATCTTCAATTTAATGACAATTTATTTAAAACCGCAAATAGCAGACCTAGCAAGTGCTGCTGGGCCCTGAGGGAAAGAATATTTGGCGCATAAAATTAAATTTTCTAGTATTGGTTTTGTTGCCTCCCATGATGAGGGGACTTAGAGGTTGATCTGTGTTGTGCTTATGAATTCACAAGTTTGTCCTGTTTATGTTACAAAATATTTTTACTTCATAAGGCTGCGTTCACACGAGACGACTTTTCGCCGTGCGCCGTGGACGGCACGGCGCCGTGGAGGTTGAATTACATTGGAGTATATGGAAGTGTTCACACGTTACGACGCCCGTCGAATACGGCGCCGTGCCGTCCACGTCGGCCGTCACGGCGGCCGTGGACCGTGGACGGCGCTAAATTCGAGGCCACGGCTCTTTCACGGCACATTCACGACCATTTCAATTCAATCACATGTTGAATCTGGTATTAGTACTAATATTGCCACTTCAACTATTGTAACCAGTTTGCATAATATAAACAGAAATATCTTATAGAAAAGTAAACGATAGATTATTTACACTTTAAGGAAGGGGGTAAAGGACCCCCTCCCCCAGAGCGTTATGCAGTGCTTCACCTGCTCCCATTTTGCACCTTTAATTAAGGCTGATAAAAATGAGGGAGTTTTAAAATAAAAGATAAACTTGGGCTATTTGATTCGCTTTTAGAATTTTTAATACTTGGAATCCACATTAAACTGTGATGGTCTAAAGTTGTTAAACTTTGACCCATTATAGCGTAATATGGATTCAAAATATAATAAAACTCAAAAGCGAATAAAAAAGTCCAAGCAAGTCTTTATATTTCATTCAAATCGTCTCTCACTTTTATCCGAGTTAAAGTTTTATCGGAGTTAGGCAGCGGCCGTAGCTCAGTGGTATCAGAGCTCAGAGCTCTGGGTTATCACCCAGCGGGCCCGGGTTCAAATCCCGGCTCGAGGACAAAAAGATCGTTCGGCCGCTCCCGTGGTTCGGAAGTCACGTTAAGCCGTTGGTCCACCTGCATAGAAAACAAAAAAGTGCAGGCATTTCAGGCGAGGGGAACTATCAGTTAATTGCTGATCTCCCTTTACTTAAAGTCATAGTATTATTATTTATATTTATCGGAGTTTAAATAAAGACATAAATTGTAAGCAGGCCAAGCACTGCATGACTTTCTGAGAGGAGCTTTTTCATCCTTTCTTAAAACCATTTTTACAAAATATAGGTAAACACCTTACAGTAGATGATTAAAACTTAAACATATTCTATTACAATTTATGCATTAATAAACTTTCCTTTGGCATCTCCACTCATTTAGGTAGTATCATAATCGCAGTCTTTATTTAATGCGTGGACTGTAATCAAAACCTTTTACTGATTTTACTATTATAAGAGGTTAAACTAACAACTTTTTATGTTTACTATTGACAATTCGGCCGACACGGCCCGGCGCTGCGCGGGCCATACAATCCTTACGACACAAGCCGTGGTGTCCACGGCTGAGGCCGAGGAATGCACGGCGCCGTGCCGTCCACGGCGGACGGCGAAAAGTCGTCTCGTGTGAACGCAGCCTTAGTGCATTTATATTTTTTTTGTGTTTCAGTCGGGCATTGTCACCCAGAAGTGGTGCAGGCCGCCGTGGAGCAAATGTCAGTCCTCAACACCAACAATCGGTTCCTGCACGACAACTTGGTGTTGTGTGCCCAGAAGTTGACAGCCCTGTTTCCTGAACCTTTGAATGTCTGCTTCCTAGTCAATTCCGGCTCAGAGGCCAACGATCTCGCCATGCGGCTGGCCAGGGCCCACACTAAGAACCACGATGTAGTCACGCTAGATCAGTATGTTTTGCTAAACACTTAATTCTTTGTACAATGTGTAATGGCGTACATTTATAATTCACGCTATATTGAAAAGAAAATACACCCAAAAATTACAAATTTTTTTCCCCACTCGACATTTTATTCAAGCTTTTGCATACTAATATGAATCTTGAGAATGGTCTGATTATTTGGAGTTTCATCTAATTTTTCACATTTTGGATAGCTTTAAATTATAATACACTAGCTGACTTGCCTGACTTCACAAAGGTACTCAAATTGCCCTTTAGTCTAGCACACCTTTAGTTTTTAAGTGTTTATAAAAAGGTTACAAAAATTTAGTTGTGGCATGCTTTGCATGGACTCTGTATACTTTGCAATTCCAACCTGAGGAATTTTTTGCCCTTCAGTTGTATCCTTTAGTGTTTTAATTATTACCAATCTTCTTTCAATACTTTAAATGGGAAACACTGCTATAAATTAATGTCCCTGAAGGCCAGTTTTTCTAAGCAAGTTTAAACCGAAGTAGTCCATATGTTTAACAGCAAATTAAACTAGCAGTTTAAGCTAAACATGTTTGGCTAAACCTGCCATAAATGTAATAATGTGTTCATCACTAAAATGTTGCTTCCATGAGAATAACATGGTAACTTTGAAGATGTTTGGGGTGGAGTCCTATTTGCGTTGGGAGGTTGGTGAGTTATCCATCATAATTTTTCTGGAGTTTTTAAGTCAAGAGCTTTCAACCAAGTAGGTGGTTGTACGCTACGGGTTTTGACTTCTGGAAATTATTAATCAACTTATGTTATATCCGACATTCAAAACCCAACTTTTATTTATAGATATAGATTAACTCAACTTTAAAGTGATTTAGTGCAAAAATGGTAAAAGATAAAGCAAAACCTAAAATTAAAAGTTATAGATAATTTAATTCCCACTAACAATTTTCTATCAAATTTCACATCAGATACACCCTTGAGGCTTTAAAACTAACGAAAGTACCCAACTTTGGCAGCCACTACTGCAATTTTTAAAGGTATCTATTTTTTAAACGGTTGAAGAGGGTGGTCTATTGTCAATGTTTCTGAGGTTTTCACATCAAGAGCTTTCAATCAAGTAAATGGTTGTAGTTGTTTTGACTTGGAAATTCTTAAAAATTTTGTGCTACATCCTACATTCAAAACTCAAAGGTATATAGATATTTTGACTGATTAGTGAGTGTATCTGCCTACGTTATTTTTTTACTCAGCATCAATGAAATGGATGTTGTTAAACTTAAAATTTAGTACGAGAGGAGAGGTAGGAGTAACAAAAATTTTAAGACAGTTTAACTAACTAAAAAAAGTCTGCAATGAGACAGAGGAACCTCCAAAGTAATTATATACCTGCTAATGTTTATTTTTGTTTCAGTGCTTACCATGGCCACCTATCCTCACTCATAGACATTTCACCATACAAATGCAAAGGAAACCAACCACCAGAGTGGGTCCATGTTGTAAGTTGCCTTTGTCTCAATACCGGTGCCTACTCGTGTGTGCTAAGCTGTGTTTTACTCAGTACACTTGCCATTTGTTGAATTAGCATTAGCAGTTGCAGAACTTCCGCTTGACAGGGTGATATGTAGACTGGCCCCTTGCCAGTGAACAGCCTTGCTGCCTAGTTGGTGTCTCGATGTACAAGTCCATGGTCATTCACAAGTGTCCTTGATATCTGTTTAAGAAAATTTATTCGCCGATGAATAACATTTATGTTTTAAACAAATCTAATCTAGAAAATGTAAATTCCTAGACATATTATTCATATGAATATCTTTATGTGTCACTTCATTTTTGACATATTGCTTTGTCCGTTTGCGGATTCAAAATGAATCTGTCAATGCAGAAGAAAATAGTTGTTTTGAAGACTTCTCGTGAAAATGTGCTATTATACCTTTTAGAGAATAACTTACTAGTGTACTTGTTGCTTGAAATCGAGCAATTTAATTTGAACTATGATATGTCTGTGCTAAAAAATGTTACAATTAGTTCTAAATCAATGACATCCGACCAATCCACTATTGCAATTATCAGTTAGGCTATCACCCAAAACCAAAACTACACTTATTTACAGCTGTACATTAACAGATAATTAAAATGCTCAACCCAAGTCCAATGTTATTCCAATGCGTAAATTTCAAATTTTAATAATGATAAATAGCACTTTTATCATAAGTCCGATTCTCATATTTATCGCGGGAACAAATTCAGACTAAGCCTGATCAAATGACACCAAAAACTTAAAAATATAATTAATTACCTATTAGGTTGTATAAATTATAGTGTACAAGATAACTAAATTTACTTTAAAATAATTTGATACGTTTAATTTCAGATTATAAGAAATGGCAACTTTTTACTCTCATAGGGAGATGGCTTGATGGCTATGGTGAAGGGGAAGATACCCCTTCTTTTATCAGCTGCACATGTCATTTAAATTAAACAAATTTAATGTCATTGAACAATAGCAAAGCTAGGAAGACTGTAGTGGGGGTAGCCTCGCCCTCAATTTCGTTTTCTCGCGCTATTAGCCAAGAAATCATCTTTTACTGTGGGTTTAAACATGATCTATAGGTCTTTTTTTTTAACTTGATCCTCCTTGAGATTTTAGTTTGTGATCCGAGTAGCGGGATTTCTTTAAATAATGGGTTAGTAACTTCTAAATAATTTCTTTCATAACTTGATCCTAATAAGCTTTTTTTCTAAATTAAACCTATGTCTTGTTAAAAAATAACAGTTACAAAGACTATTACAAAACTGATACACCAAAAATTGTGATGTAAAAATACCAGATGATATGCAACAGTTGAATAAAACCAAAACAACAAAAATACCAGCTTATATGCAACAGTTAAATATAAAAAAATATAAAAAACAAAAAAGTATACAGCCAATGGGACATTAGCAAAGATAAAAAACTTCTACCACCACTATAACTGTTACCACCAGAGCCCTGGTAACAGTACATTTAAATACTGGCCAGGGCTCTCCACCTGATTCGCTGACAGTAACTGTCTCTGCCACAAAGGATCAAGTTAAAAAAGGACTATAAAAGAAACTTTCACTATAGTATATTTATATATATTTTTTTAAGTGATTTGTTCCTTCAGATATTATAGCAAGACAAGGAATAACACAAGTCTAAACATAACAATTGGCATAACACAACTAAAAGTTGTCACACATGTTTGTTATCAGGTGCCATGTCCAGATGTGTACCGAGGTAAGTATCGGGAGAGTGACTACCCTGGCGAGTGTTTGGGCAAGAAGTACGCAGACGATGTAAAGCAAGTGATCAAGAAGGCGCGGGACGATGGGAGGACCATCAGCTCGTTCTACGCTGAGAGCCTTCAGAGTTGCGGAGGGCAAATCATCCCTCCTCCAAACTACTTACGAAACGTCATCAGGTATGGGACATTATATATGTAATAGTCAATAAATAACATTGATTTTGTGTAACTATCGTTTTTTATAAATCCCATTCCCTAGAGTAAAGAAAAACTTAGATCATGTCCTGTACCACATTGCAACTGAAATAAAGATCAGTAGTTAAATAGATCAGTAATATTATAATTTTAAGGAGTATTCAACTGTAAATTCTTAATATGGGATGGATTTAACAACTCTTCTGCATTCTTAAGAGTGTTATTTATCAAACATATAAGTAGTTTTTTTCTTTATATAATCATGGAGATACTCAATAATACCCATGCATACCTTAATTAGTTACGGAATATAGGTTAGCCTATCGAAAAAAATCTAGAAGTGTATTATGTGTAAACACAACTACAAAACTCAATACCTGGAACAAATTTTTTTTAGATAAAAAAACCTTTATAAATACAAAGCACCTGGCTGAGATTTTTTTTGGTAAACTTAAACAATTCTTTGTTTTAGTTCTTTAATAGCCATTAAAAAAGCTTAATAATGTCACAATAATGGATTCCACCATGTTGTTCAAAATTGGCAAAATCCAACCAAACAAAAGGAAAATATTTATGAGCTGACATCAAATTACCGTACAAAATTATCGGTCTATTATTCGGTGCCAGAGGAACTATTATTAAATCAGTAATAAATTTTAACAAACAATTTGGACTGCCTTCAAAATTATTTATTCAAATTTCAACAAGTATTCTCACAGACTCATAAAAATTTTAAGACACCATTTAAGCCCTGTGTTCAAAATATTAGTGTAAACCTTTCTTATTTGTGTAAATCTTCGTTAAAACTCTATCTCATGTATGAAAATTAAATTGTTTTACTATTCTTTGTCAGGCAATCCTAAATAAGGGCAGATTGTATTGGAAAAGCTATACAGTTACAGCCAGTCCGTTAAAATGCCAAGCGCAAAAAGGCTTGTTTCTATACAAGAGGAGCTTGCTCACTTGTCTTTTATACAGTTTTAATGTAGGCCTACGGGTGCTGCACTCTGGTATATATTTTTTGACCAAAAGTGGAATTTGTAACATGTGGATTTTTACCTCTATGGTTATAACAGCTGCTGATTTCTTTATTGTTACCAATTCTTTTATTTTTAAATTCAATAGAAACTCTACTATAGTAAGATGCACGAAAATAGTCCGATGGAAATTTTAACAGCTGTTCCCCCCTCACCCCCTCTCGCCCTGCAATGTTGTCATTTTGTGTTTATGTTTACCATGTGTAATACAGTATAACGATGTGTTTCAGAATAAATTTGGAAACAATGTATTGACTCTCATCGGACTATTTTCGTGAATCCTTACTTAGTTTTTATGCCTATACTTTTATTTATATAAACGTTCATAATCACAAGTATAAAGTATGATTTAAAAAATGATGTATAAAGGGAGAAAGTAAAAATTACAAGAGTTCAAATTATCACACGTTCTTCCCATTTTTGCCTAGAGTTATACTGATGAATGCCTTTTGAAATATTACACGCTGTGCAGATTAAAAAAAAAAAAAAAAAAAAAAAAAAAAAAAAAAAAAAAAAAAAAAAAAAACACTATTCAATCTATTTAAGGCAAAATGTTGCTGAAGTTAATAGTTAATAATTTTTTTCAATGTATTGATAACTAGCAACTAATAAATACGGCTCATTGCAGAAATGTCAGACATTCTGTAAGAAATGTTTAAAAGCAGTCTCTTTATTTCATTGCTGCCGCAGATATGTCCACGAGGCAGGGGGAGTGTTCATCGCAGACGAGGTGCAAGTCGGATTCGGCCGAGTGGGTAAACACTGGTGGGGTTTCCAGCTGCAGGGAGAGGATATCATACCAGACATTGTCACTGTCGGTGAGTCACCTGCAGATCTTGTTTCAGATTTACAGTATGATAGAATAGGGTTAAATGACAAATCTACTTATCTAATACGCTTGGGGGTTTTTTGTTAAGCAAACTCCTCCTACAATTTTAAACCGATTTTCAAATTTTTTGTGTCATAGATAGGTCTTGGTCTGTAGTTGTTTCCCCCCAAAATTGATGAGAATCGGACTTAAATTAATGGCGCTATCCATTGGGATTGGATCGAGAATTTTAAACACGTGTTAATGTATAGCGGTAAATAGGTGTAGTTAAAAGTCATTATGCCACTGTTAATCACAATTTTGGATCAGATGGTTATAATTGATTATTTATTTATTTGGTCCCATAAACTAAAATTTATATTTGTGCTTAATTTTGAGCAACAATCGCACTAGCATTTATAAATGTCAAAAGAGAGGATAGTAGTTAAATAAAATGTACTGACTAGTCTGGATGGTGATTGTGATTATGTAATTGTGGTTTGAAATTTGAATATTGTCGGAAATTTAAAGTACAAGGGGTAAAATAAAACGTATTAAAAAACAGAAAGTTTTAGAGGTGATAGCAGGGCCGCATTTAGCCAAACGGCGCCCCTAGGCACATAAAACAGTTGCGCCCTCCCTGCCGCAATACCGGCCAAGAAATATAAATAAAGTCACGATTATTTTTTTCGATACTTGTAGTTTCAAAATGACGGCCACTTAAAGTCCAAATATCTCAAAACCGTCAAATTGTATCAAAATTTTACAAGAGAGAAAAAGGTTGACAGATTTATTAAACTAACACACGATACCAAGATTCTACAGATCTAACAACAAATAACGTAGTTATGCACTACGGCGGTACGGCTCGGACGGGCGTCATCGCACGGCCTGCAGTTTTTTGAGCGGTTGCGTGTACAGTAGGCCTACTCGTACATATTTTGTGTTACTAGCGGACACCCGGCGTTCTGGCCATCCGCACTTTCCGTCAAAAGAGATCAGTCGTTTTAACTTAATAGGTGTGAAACGTCCGGGAGTCCGTTGCTTGCCGTACCGCCCATCCGTTTGTGCCGATGCCGCCGTAGTGCGGGCGTAGCTTATTGTAGTTTTTAAATCAAATAGCCTTAATTTGCATGAATTAAAACAAAATCGAGGTTTTTATACAGAAAATCTGAATAGCTCCGTTAATTTTGTTAAATCCTTATCTTGGTATAATTTGTTGTATAATTTATTTTGTTAAATGTTTTGTCTCCTGAAAAATATTGTTCAATTTTACCGGATTTAAAATATCTGAGTTAATTTTTTTTAATGGTGATCATTTTTTAAACATATTTGGAAAATATTATAACCTGTAAATGAACATTAGTGTGATAAAATTTAATGCCAAATATTGAATTAATTTGATATTGATCCGTTATGGATATAAAAATTAAGTGTAAAAAACAAAGTGGCGGATAGAGGCTAAACAGAGCCGAAATAAAAAAAATATATGCCTACTGCACATTTTAGATTTTTATTTTGATGTGTAGAATACAAATATGCATAGCCAGTGACGGGGGCGGGGTTTAATAGCATACTGTATACACAAATATACATTGTGATATTTTAAATGAAACAAATCCTCTAAAATTTATAGTGTAATATTATACTTTGCAGTAATTGGCATATAACCTGTCACTGTTACTTCACTTCTTAAATCTTTTTCAAAAATTCAATTTTGAAGTGAAACATTGACAATACCATATTGTATTGAAAGAAAAATGTGTGTAACCGCGGGTTTTAAATAAATAAAAACTGTTGGTACGGTCAAAACTTTATTTGGATGATGTAAAAAAAAAAAACATATGTTTCGTTTGGCCACCGCCGCGCCGCAAAGCAACGCAGAAAGGTCTGCACGAGCATTGCGTTGCGTCGCTCTATTTCGCAGGCTTTTACATGGCAATAATTGCGCGTATGAATATCAAATTTTCCCTTTTTAACCCCTCGAAATATTGCGCCCCCTAAAATTTTGCGCCCTAGGCCTGGGCCTAGTGGGCCTAGCGGGAAATGCGGTACTGGGTGATAGGAGAAAGTGCTAGAGCACTTTGAGTGCAGGACAGTTTCCAGTGCTCAATGCATTCATACGGTGTGTTTATTAAATATTAATTAATATTGAATAATCAAAGTAATTAAAAATGTGCTTGTATTTCATACTTTTGAACATTCTAGCCTTTAATACATTTTTGATTTGAACAATGTAAGGTTAAACCTTTGTATTAAAAGTAAATATCCAAGGTATCAACAATTTTTAATTGAGTGGGAAAAAGAAACATTTTTACAAAATTACCTTCACAAATTTAGGAGTACAAATAGTTTTACTACTTGGTGTATCAACGTAATTAATACAACTCATATGGAAACTTTGAGTATGTTTGTAATTGGCCATGAATAAAGCATAACGGTTTTTGACTACTGGAAAACCCTACAGAACAACTCACACAGTCACGAGATTCAAATTTTAATTGGGACAGTATACCTTATACCTTTGCATTTTTTTCTAATCCCCTCACAAAGCCTTTCCCTTATTTGGAACACTTCTAACACTTCACAAAGACAATCCCCTCACCTTTCCTGTGACATCCCTCTCTGACACTGTCACCAATGTCCAATGTATCCTGTGGCAGGGAAGCCCATGGGTAACGGACACCCCGTGGCAGCTGTCATCACCACCAAGGAGATCTCTAGGAGTTTCAAAAACACTGGCGTTGAGTACTTCAACACCGTGAGTACCTGTGACATGAGTATATATACACTCTCAAGGTGGTAGTTTCAGTTCAGCAAAATACAATTTATTTGTTAAGTCACATAACAAGTATATGGGTTCATAAAAAACTTGTTACGCTAATTTTTGTTATGTAAATTTGTTTAAAAAATGTTACAGCAGGCTATGACTCTTTTTGTTGAAACTGAGGATAACCAACCAAAATCACAAGAGGGAGGGAGTTAGTATTTTAACTGGAAAATAATTCAAAAACAAATACCTTATATTTCCTATGACTACTGATTCTCCAGTACTTTTGGTGGACTTTCATCTCTTGCCTGTAACATTTTAAAACAGAAATAAAACTGAAAGAGATAGAAGCCTTGTAAAATAGTTTCTCCTTGGGCCCAAACAAAGCTGCGAATAAATCTTACTTTAAGTTCTCACCATGATGCTAATAAGGGTAATTTCAATTCTGTGTGTTCCATCTTCCATCAGGAGAGTATACCCACAAAGAAGAGACCAGAGGTAAATATTTATGGCATGAGTGCACAGCCTACCTGTAGTTCAAAGTTTAACTGGTAAATCCGCTTAGTCGCGACAGAAAAAGAACCAATTGCGAGTGGTTGTTATGGTGGTGGGAGAGGTCTCTCTTCCCTCCACTCCAGTCCTGATAGAAGCTGGGACGGTGGAGGAAAGGGGCCTAGCGGCAATAGGGCAGTGGCCTTCAAATCGTCAATCTAGGAACTGCAAATGTAGACACTTATACCGTATAGAAAACTCTGTATCGTATAGTAGACACCTAATTTGGTCATGCCTAGATGTTTCCTCTGTTCTTTCCTTCAGTATGGAATACCTCAAATAGAGAACTGAACAATTGCTGATCTTACGTGACTTCAAATCAATATAACAAGTTGATGTATCTTCCCTTCTGGAGTGCTCATCACCTTTTTCTCTTGCAGTATGGAGGCAACCCAGTGTCGTGTGCTGTGGCTAAGACTGTGATAGAGGTGATAGAGAGAGAGAATCTGCGTGATCATGCCACCAAAGTCGGCAACCACCTTCTCAACTCACTGCGTCAGCTAATGGCCAAGCACCCGATCATCGGTGACGTCAGAGGCGTTGGACTATTCGTGGGTGTGGAACTGGTTACCGACCGGGTCAAGAAGACACCCGCCACCGCTGAGGCACAGCATGTTATTTCCAGGTTAGATGTTAAAGATGTTAGATGATAAAGAGACAGATGTTAGAGTGAACAAATTTGTTTTCTGGGACAGATGAGTTTAACTTCCTTTTCATAAATATGGTTTCTCTTCACTAGTTAGGTTTTTGCTTGCACAGTCTTAATGTCCAATGTTTTAATGGCCTTAAAGTTCTAATCTGCTTTTTCATAGCCAAAGCAGTCGTAGTTTGTGGGTTCATTGATCTTCAAAATAGCTTTCAATGATATTTCTAACATATGTTTAATACATAATTTTTTAACAACCTAGTCCCATGGTGTTTATTTTAAAGCAAAGATTGAGTGTAATAAATAAGATGTGTCCCTGATATAGCCTGGTAAAAGACCACCTAATTTATCTGTCATAATCGTGAATTAATTAATAGCCCTATGAAAAAAAAAAAAACAGTGTCAAACTTTCAAAAAGCTACTAACTTTTTTTAAGGTTGAACCAGCAACCTCCAGATGGAAGGCCAGCTTTTTAACCACTCAGCTACACAGCCTATTCCTTTATCTCTTGAATCAACAGCAAATTTGTTGGAGTTAAAAATAGTATAATTTCCTACACAATTGACTTATTAAACTTAATTTTGATGAATTTTTAAAACGTCAGAGTACAAAAAAGTTGACTTGATTCATTGGAAATGAATTAATCCCCATTCACTAACAAAATGATACTGCAGGATGAAGGAAGAAAGGATTCTACTGAGCTCAGATGGACCGGACCGCAATGTACTTAAGCTGAAGCCACCGATGGTGTTCACAATCGCGGATGCGGACCACTTCATCACAACGTTGGACCGAGTCCTGGACGAAATCAAAGAGAATGGGCTCATCAGTGATAACAAAGCCCCAGACCTGATAACTGCAGACTTGGAGGTTGAAGGCAAAAAGATGAAGTTTGTCTGTGGAGATATGGAGGTGAGTTCAGTACTTCACTCAAACACTACTATGAGTTGTAAAAGGTAACAACAAAATTAATTCAATCATATTATCGCTCATGTATTTAGTAGCCTTCTACTCCTATTTATTTGTTTTATCGGAATAAAATTTGCTATGGGAGTGTAAAACTTTACAAATAATATGTGTTTCAAAATGAAAGAGCATATTCATAGTTGTATCTTGCATGAAACAACCCCAATTAAGGGAAGTAATAGAACCAATTCAATTGATATACTTCTTAGAGAACATAACACTCTCTTTCTGTATTACATTGTTATTTAAACTATGAAATGCAGTACAGTAAACTTCCTCTAATCCGGCACGACTTTTATAAAAAATGTTATTGTTAGTTATAAAAATAATAATGAGTGTTCAAGTTCATTTGGGATTGGAAGTTCCGAGGGGACAACACTGTGCCATATGAAACAAGTCGTATTCATCCGACATTGGGGGACATCGTATAATTCTTATTTTAGTTTCTTAATCATGTACGGTATTTTGCATTACAGAATGGTACGCAATGTTTTTATACTGTAGGTAATAAAGCATATTTTTAATACATTTAATATAATGTTTTCCTGAGTTCACATTTTCCTGACATTTATCCTGTAATCCGGAATATTTTGTAATCCGGCATCTGTCAAGTCCAAGACATGCCGGATTAGAAGAAGTTTACTTCTTTTACAATAAATTAAAGTTAAAATAAAGTATTTGAAGCTAAAATAATGTAAAATGGAAACAAAGTCACATGTGAAATATTAATTAGAAATAGCATTATTCCTGTCATTAAAAATTAAATTTATTTTCCAGAGTCATAAGAAAGACATCAAGACATAACAGCTAGAGATAACAGACTGAATCTTCTTGATGAACACTACTGGAATGTCAAGTCAGCGGTTCATAAACTAACATAATTGTAAATAGGAAAATAATTGCCAAAGTTTACATCTATATGATGAATTAGTTTTAAGAAATAATACCCCCGTCGCAGCAGACCTGCGTACTCAGCGAATTTCCAATGGAATTTTAGATTATTTACTTTCCCCATAAAAACACCATAGGATCGAGTATGTAGGTTTGCTACCATGGGGTTTTGTTAGAAAATCTAAGTTAATCAATAATTAGTGAATGTAAACACAAAATTGTATCAAGCTATGGCAATTTTTTATTTTCCCCATAAACCCCATGGGGGTGAGTATGTAGGTTTGCCGCCATATGGGTTTTCAAAGCAAGTATAAGTTAAACCCTATCTAGATAATGTACATACCAAATTTGATTAAGTTATGTCAATAAATAAGCAAGGTATAGGGTTTTCTTGATTTCCCATAAGGATAACATGGAAAACATATTTTTGGATTTTCCCCGTAACCAGTTATGCTAAGATAAAAATTCAAAATACCTAATTGTTTGTTTTTTTGAGCTCTTTTAAATGGTTTTAGTTAAAATTGATAAATTTTGAAAAAATGAGGTCCAAAAATGCCAAAAACCCATTTTTGACCCCTTTGAAACCCCATAAAACCCCGTTCCCATAACCCGATCACGCTGGTTCGCGAACTCATGAAAATAGACCTGGTCTTACACCTTCATACCAAATTTCATCAAAATCGGAGGTCGCTGTCAAAAGTTATCAGTACCACGGACACATAGATATATATATATATAGATATATATATATATAGATATATATATATATAGATATATATATACATATATATGAAAATGAACTAATGGTGTTTTTGGCTTCTGGGGACCTTAAAACGAAAAAGTATCATGGTCCCGGGCTTAGGTCTTACCATGGCTACTACCGTAATAGCGTATTCCCTATAGGGAAATTCGCTAAAAATAACTATTTTACCAACTTATAATATTGAAGACAAATTTATATAGTTAATTTTTATTTTAGTAACTATGTAGTAACTCATATGTAAATTGAAATTGTTGATTTGTACATAATTGAAAATTCTCGTGATTTATTCTGTAGGTTTAAGGCCTGGTTTTATGTTATGAATACACACATACCTAATGTTAACAGCTGATTATTTTGAACATATTTTACTTAATTGTCTTGAGGATTTTGTTAATCAGAATCTTTGAAGTTGATTGATATTATAAAACATTAAATCAATAGTTTTATTCAATTATTGTTTTAATACTTTTATGTAGACGATGCCTACCTACCTATATCTATCTCATACCATGCTATGAGACATTTTCATTTGTGACCATAAGTGCAAAATAAGGGATTTAGTGACCCTATCTCAATTAATATTAATGGAAGCAGAATTATTTAGTAAGAGATATGTCTTGGCACACTTGTGATAATTTATAACATTGTAATAATAATTTGTATCTTGTTACCATTAGATATTTCAAAATTAAAACATTATACAAAGCAATTTGTGACTTGTTTTGACATCCTAGTTTTCAGACCCAAGTGTATTCTTATTTCTCTCACACAGTAATTCTGTATGGAACCAGTTATCTACAGCCGCGATCATGGAATCAGGCAGAATGATTTTGTAACATTGGCAAAATTATGTCAGTGGCTGTAAATGTTTATGTTATTGTTTTTTCTGTTTAACTTGATGCAATTTTTTTATACTTTTTAATAGAATGCAGGCTTAACGCATGGACTAGGCAATGCCAGGTGCTTGGGGTTACCAGTTTGAGCGACATTCCCTTGCATCTTTGGTCCCATGTGGGGCAACATTGCATTCTGTTCACCTGCCTAATTTCATGGCCGCTACTACAAGTGCTGTTTTGGCCAAAATACAAAGATTTATAGGAACTCATTTGTCAATCAACTTTAAAAAGAAGTTAACGTAGAGGACACTAAGACAAATAAAACAGAGGTTTGTGTATAAATAGGAACGCATATCCTATAAACCCTTCATTGCATTCTTGTACACTTTGTTGTATGTTTGAATAAAGATTGATTTGACTTGACTTGACTTGCATTGCAAAGAGGAAAATAATAAACAAATAACTGAATATTGATTTTTAAAATAACTTGAAGTTTTTTGTAAAATATACCAAAATGTTAATTTTTAACTATTGTTAAAAAAATAAATAAGAAAACTTTGAAGAAAATAACGCTAATAGTCAGCAAATTTAATTGAGCTTGTTTAACTCTGAATTTGCAGTTCAAAAAATACTAATGGAGCAGTAGTTATTGCCATGTAATTGACTGCAAACCCTCTACATAGTAAGTGTTCATTGAAACCATTGTAAAACAACATCTAGTGGAGATATCAGGCAGAGGTAGAGCCCTCTTCCCCATAAAGCTCTCTATTTCTACCTCCACCATTGACCACAGAATTCTCTAGAGTAAAATGTTTCATGCAGCGTTAAGAAGAGTGGCAGAACTACAAGGTAAGGCAAGTATGGTACAGTAGAAGCCCTAAAACCCGGCCACCTCGGGACCGGACTGCTGGCCGGATTAACCGGCAGATTATTAAACGAGTCAAATAGAAATCTGTATTATATATGTGTGGTCAAACAAAGAACTACTAGGGTATATTTAACAATAAAGGGTCTCATACTTTCTCAATCAATACTGCATATGGACATTGTAACAATCATGATCTGTTTGCTTTGACGTTGTAATGCAGCCAAAAAAGACGATTGAACAATGGAAAAGTGGTCGCTAGTGATAAAACTGCATTTAATGGACAATAAAATTGGTCTTCTGTTAACAAAGATATTGTATAAACGGGACCGTAGTAACAACGGAGTTTGTTTAGTGATCTACCTACCGTGTAACATCAACGATCGGGCTGCGAAATTCACAGAATGATTGAAAATAGAACTCAAACACAATGTTTTAGAAGACATCTGAAACCGAACAGTCCGGAAATCGGCAATTGATCTGATGTATTTTAGTGATATAACATTAAATAAGTTGACTTGTGTCCATTTTGGCTGCGGCTGAACTTTTCATTTCTGGAAGACCGCGCAGGACTGCGGAGAACATATAAACAAAAGAAGGGCTGTTTCATTCCTTTGATGTTGGAAAATGCCGCTTTTGAATCAGGCCGGTGACGTAATCCATATGATGTCCATAAGAATAACTTGCAGCAGCTGTTTTTTTGCTATCAGGCTGGTGACATTTGGGTACTAATTTTTTCATCGTTTTACCCGCTAATGAAACAGCCATTGATTATTACATTACAGCAGTTTTCCCCAGTCCTGAAGACCGCGTCTGGATTATCCGGCAACCGAACCATCCGAGGCCGAACTAGAGGGCTTCTACTGAAGAAGACTTTATCATGTCACTATGTACTACATGTAACATAGTGACAGAAACATTTACTATAGATATACACTAATTGATCTGTTTGACTTTTATTATATCACAACTGACACGGTAGCCAAGAGGTCAAATTAATGAACCACTGAATTTAATGAACTAAAGAAATTCTCTAGAGTAAAATGTTTCATGCAGTGTTAAGAAGAGTTGCAGAACTGCATGGTAAGGCAAGTATGGTAGAAGACTCACACTACCATAAATTTGTTTCAAACATGCATATGTTAAGAGACGGCTATCCATGTTAGTGAACATTGTCAATGCTTCCACAAAGCACAGAAACATTTACCACTAATTTTTATGTTTGACTATCATTATATCACAACTGACAGGGTAGCCAAGAGGTCAATTTAATGAACTCTCTTAATAAAATGATAGCTAAAAAGATATACAAATTAATGTTTTTCGACTCTTCAATATATTTTTTCTGACTTGTTAAAACTTGCTTATAAAATCTTATCTTTTGCATACTGCTTGATGCTCTATTTCTCAGATCATGGGAAAACATTCAACAGTTTTATTGCCAAATTAGTAAGAGGGAACAATAAGCACTTCAAACAAAATATAGTTTGTAAAAAGTGTATTTCCCAAAATATATTTGATTCAAATGCTTCATGCTAAACAATACATCGATGTCAAAACCTTATAAACTACGGGGTTAAAAATTTCTAGATATTTTATTTCCCTACAGCACTACCACTTTTAATAACTGAAATAAAATACTCAGACTATCACTTTCTGATTAAACATTCAAATACAAGGCTTTGTTTTGAATAACATAACCTAAGTATTTTTTCTTAATTGCTATGGTAACTTTTACACTATGAATTTTTGGTATAAGGTTGCACAGCCTTGTATCAACAGATAATGATGACAGGAATAAAGAATAAATCACAGTTCAACAATAGTTGTGTATGATCTTAGTTACGTTGAAACAATGACACAATTAATATTTTTGTGTAGTAAATATTGAGTTAAAAGTTAGAAGTCACTTTAATGTTATGTTGCCTACATTTTCCATACAGAAATCCTTCCTTTCAAAATTAAAATTAATTAAACAAATGCTAAAATTGTTAACCCCAAAATTTAAAAATTTATCAAGACACAATGCAGGGTTGCCACAGAATTTTTGAGTCCTTTTTTCCTGACTTTTCCTGACTTTTACTGACCAATCTGAGAGATTTTTCCTGACTTTTTGGAACCGCGGGGTTTTTCAAATAAAGACTTGTTTTTTTTTTTTAATTCAACCTCCTCCATCACCATAGTTGCCCATCGCTCATCATTTATTGAAAATGCCCCCATCGCAGCACACCTGCGTAGTCAGTGAATTTCCAATATCTGGGAACTAAATACAGAATAACTAATACGGTGATATAACTCAGTAAACCATTGGAGTTATGTTTAAATATAATTATTACGTAATCCATACCAGAAAGTATTAAATATTTCAGTTACATTTATAGTATAGAATTAATTAGGCTTATACGTCATACGTTTATCTGTTTATTAATAACAAAATATAAACATTAATTTGAAAGTGTAGGGAATCAGCTGGTCCACTGATTACGTCAAGACAACCCGCTCTATCTTTCTCCCTCTCATTAAACATTTATTTCTATTAAAACACCATGGAATTTAATATATAGGTTTGCAGCCATGAAAAATTTTGACCAAATATTAATTCCTCATAATTTAATTAAGATATATACCAAATTTGATTGAGAAATGTTAAAAAAAATAAACAATATACAAGAGTTAATGGTTTCCCATAAGAATGACGTTGAACTTTTTTTTAAATTTTCTCTATAATCAGTCAATCTAAGAAAATTATTCAAAATACTTAATTATTTGTTTTTAAAGTTCTTTGGAATGGTCTCCTTAAAAATTTATGAATTAAAAAAAATTAAGGGTGAAAGATAAAAAAAACCTTATTTTAACCCTTTTAAAACCCCATAACCCCTGTTCCCATAGTCCGAACAACCTGGTTTTAGAATTTAACTTGAAGAACGCTGTCCTACACTTTCATACCAAAATACATCCAAATAAAAGGTCTATTTCAAAAGTTATTGCTAAAAATAAAACAAAGTTTTACAATGATTATGTAAAAACTAACATTATAACAATAAAAACACAATAATATACATTAACTAAAGTAGGTAAAATAGGTAATTAATGTATAAAATTAATAAATTTGACCCATTAATTAGTACTTCCGATTTATGGGGGCAATCGGAAATCGAGACGGTCGGTTTGTGCCAATACAAATTTTCCTGACTTTTGGCACTTTTTCCTATTTTTTCCTGACTTTCGGCATTTTTTCAAACATTTTCCTGACTTTTCCTGACCAATACCCAAAAATCCTGACTATTCCTGACTTTTCCTGACTTTTAATGTTTGTGGCAACCCTGCAATGTCATATTTTATAAACCTCTAAGGCACTACTTATCATTTTTAAGGCATTATTAAAAAAATATATATTTTATAGGAATTGACAACTAATAGTTGACATGCGTGGATTTAGGTCTTGTTATTTAGGGATTCGAGTTCGCTCAAAGTTATGATAGGCCTAATTTTGGAGACCAAACTCATTCACCTTTGAAACAAAATGTAAATAGATCTTTTTTAGGCCTAAAATGGTAGTCTATTTCTTTTACGCTACATTAAACCTTCCAATAGTTAATGTTACAGTAAATCGTTAAACAAAATTTCCCAAAATCTTGATGAGCGGCGCACCATGTCTCTTGAAATGTCATTTTGTTCATCATTGATTGAATAATGTAATTGAGGCATAGTTTTTTAACGTGGTAAAATATTTTTAAACCCTACTGAAATCATACATCTCATGACCAGCATTTATCTCATATGTAAACCAAAACCATGTACAGTGCACTTTCATTCATCAGAATAATGAGGGGGACGGAGCACCATAGAGCTGTAAGCCGACTTAAAAAAACCATAACAAAACTTATATCAGAATTTTGTACTTTTTTTGTACCTTTTTGTACTGCAAAAAGAAAATTTTGTACCCCTCTCCTTCGGAAGTTATAAGCGATTTAAAAGTCGGCTTACAGGTCTATGGCAAAAACACAAGTACTCAAAATTAAAAAAACAAATTATACCACATTTTTGTACTATTTTTGTACCATTTTGTACCACCAAAAGGAGTTTTTGTACCGCAACAATAAAAGCTACACAATTAAAACAAAGTCGGCTTACAGGTCTACGCCAAAAACACACGTGTTCAGAATTTCGAAAAAAAAATGCTATCTTATTCTACTATTTTTGTCCTCTTCAAATAAAAATTTTTGTACCACTCAAATAATGGCACTATGGGAAATTGTATAAAGTCAGCTTACAGGTCTACGCCAAAATCTGAAGTACTGAAAATTGAAAATTAAATCATACCACATTGCTGTGATATTTTTGTACCACAAAAAGACATTGTTGTACTTCTCTCCATTGGAAGTTATAAGCTATTGAAAAGTCGGCTTGTCGGCTGACAGGTCTATGCAAAAAACACAAGAACTTTAAACTGGAAAACAAATTATTTTACATTTTTTTACTATTGGTATACCTTTTTATGCCACAAAAATAAAATGTTGTAGCCCTCTAATTCGGAATTTGGAAGAAGACCTAAAGATTGTGGATGAAACCTTTGTTGAAGGCAAGAGATCATTATAGTGGTGACTGTGATGTTCGAGATCTTGAAGATGACGACGATGATCCAGAGTATCCAGAGAATCTGCGAAGTGGCAGCAATTCGGAACTTCTTGCGGATGTTATGTAGTTTAGAAAAATAGAATTTTCTTCCTTTAAGTCATGGACAGAGTGGATTTTATGTAGTGCAAAGTATAAATAATTTCAATTTTTTATTTGAAATAATTCTTATTGTGTAAATTGTACGTACAGTTTTTATTTTTTATTTCGGATAACTAATTTAAGGGCTACTTAGGTCCGAAGTACCAACATTGTCGTATTTTGATATGATTCTTATTGGAAACTTATTTCGGTTACAAAGCTTTAAATCCGATACGGTATTGTATGGGATGAATACTTTTTATAAGTTAATTACAATCTAAAATGAAATACGTCAAAATAATTTTTATCTGCTTCTATTTCAATTTAAATTGTTTTTAATTATGTTCCCTTATACAACTACTTAAGGTAGGTTGGGGGAAGGTTTTAGGAAGGTTAGTGGCGAAGAAGGTTTGAGGGACGTTTGTGAATAATCAAATAAAATTTTCGATACTATTATGTATCAAAATTGTTATAATAAACAATATATTTTTGAGATTACTGTTTTGGATTACCTCTACCTACGGTAACTGTTTTTAAACAGTTCGTCATAATTTTTTCCCTTTACTAACAGTAAGGTAGTCAAAAGTCTAGGTGAAGATAAAAAACAAGAAATCACACAAATTATTGGAGCGAAAGTTGTTTAACATTTGGAATTTTGATTACATAAACAGGAAAGGTAATACGGCCAAGTTTATTACAATATTGGAATGTTTATTTAAGAGACCTTATAGTGACACAAGCATGCGCAAATGTTTCAATGCTGCAATTAGTTTCTTTGTATCTAGCAGTTGTGTTTAGTAAAAGAGGTACAAAAGTAGTAAAAATTGTTGTTTTCGAATTTTGAGCAATTGCGTTTTTTTGTGTGCACCTGTAAACCAAGTTTTCAATTGCTTATAACTTCCGAAAGAGAGGGATACTTTCTTTTGTGTGGTACAAAAAGGTACCGTACAAAAAAGTTAAAATATGATTCATAATTAGTTTTTAAATTTTCTATAAATTATAACTACAAATGAAGTTGGGTACAAAGTTTTGTGGTACAAAAATAGTACAGCATATTTCGTATAAATATTTTCCCACAAATAATAAAAAAATTTGGTATAATTTGTTTTTCAATTTTAAGTACTTGTATTTTTGGCGTAGACCTGTAATCCGACTTTGTTTTATTTGTGTAGCCTTTATTTTTGCGGTACAAAAATTCTTTTTGGTGGTACAAAATGATACAAAAATAGTACAAAAATGTGGTATAATTTGTTTTTCAATTTTGAGTACTTGTGTTTTTGGCGTAGACCTGTGAGCCGACTTTATAAAATTGTCTATAGTGCCATTATTTGAGTGGTACAAAATTTTTTATTTGTATATTTGAAGAGTACAAAAATAGTAGAATAAGATAGCATAATTTTTTTTGAAATTCTGAACACGTGTGTTTTTGGCGTAGACCTGTAAGCCGACTTTTAAATCGCTTATAACTTCCGAAGGAGAGAGGTACAAAATTTTCTTTTTGCGGTACAAAAAGGTACAAAAAACGTACAAAATTCTGATATAAGTTTTGTTATGGTTTTTTAAAGTCGGCTTACAGCTCTATACTGCTGGGGGACGGCCAGTTCGGATGTTCTGATGAAGCAATCCATAAGTCACCATTTTCACCACTGTGGCGACCCATTGTGGTTTATTCTCTATTGTTGGTGAGGAGACAAGACAACATATACGATAAAAAATAAGATACTGACATTTCAAACAAAGTAACCATAAACTCATAAGAACAAAATCACTGTCGGAAATGAAGATCCCAATTCTTTCATTCCACATAACACAGGAGCACTCACAAGACAGACTAACAAGACAGTTAAGGAAGCGGATGTTTACTTCTTTTTGATGCCTATTCTGTACTCAAAGTTCATAAATAGAGATTCTTGGCTCTTGTCCCTCTCTTCCTATTTCTATGAGAATAATAAACTTACAAGGCCTCATCAATTTCATCAAAGGATAAAAATATGATATAAAATGTGATATACATTCCTGCAGGAACAGGGGTTAACAAATAGAAATTGAAAGCGCTAAAACGCAAACATAAATGTTTTGTAACCAGATTGTCAGTTTCGGTGAAGCAGAGTAGGCCTACTGATGTCGCTGAGTTAGATGAACGAGAGTGCACTAACTTTTAGGTTTGTTCAGAACCGGCAGGAAAAATATTACTGTGCCATGTGGCTCTGGCGGGTAGGAAGCCTTCGTGACCAATTTATTTAATTGTAAATTTTAAAGAGAGTTTTTATTGTTTATCAATTCATTGTTGGGAAAAACATGAAATAAAACTTATTTAGGAATTTTAAGAGTACAGATTAAAGTAATTACTAAAAAAGCTATCAGTATATTCTGACGGCTGGAAATTAAAATCAAGAGGGTCTAAGATGGTAGACCAGTCACTTGACACAAGGCACTTTGTTTGCATCTTAGACCTGTTACTGGCCTTAAAAACAAAACCCATCATCTAATAATTCTAATGGCATCAACTAAATAAACTTATGTGAATAAACTTCTCATTTCAAAGGCTTCTTTGAAACCAATTTAATTTACAGCTCAGGCACAATCATCTGATAGGTAAATAAGTACTGTACAACTCTTGTTAATCAAGGATGAAAAGTTTTATAACTGACACTTCTGTTTATATTGTGATAAAGTCTCTTCCGTAGTATACACAAATCTTCCAAGTTTCGGAATTAAACAAAGATTGGCTTAGTGTACATCATCAATGAAGTTAGTGAGAAAAGTCAAGGGTGATGGTGAGGAGCAAATGCAGACGATTGCTGCTTTGTTGGAAAAGAAAACTAACATATGACTAGCTTATTAGCAACACCCTATAAATATATTTTTAAAGTTCTTTTACTTCCTTTATCTCTTTAATCAATATTTTTTATAGTCATTGTAATTAATATACTACATTATGTTTTCAGATTTACTCTCCTAGTAACATTGAAAATGTGAAACTTAGGATTTAGACCCCTAAATTAAATGTAATCGGTATATTCTCAAAGAAAAAAAAGTTTTTACCGTAACTATGAAAATGACATGAACCCATTTCAGAATTAACTAGCAAGGTACTGCCTTAACTCACTGGAAAGGCGATATATTTTCAAGTTCACCATTAGTGGAAGACACTCGTGTATGGATTCAATAATTAGGACACAATACATGATTGTATCATAAATAAATTAAGTTTACGATTATACTACCAAATAAATCAAAATATTATGAAGAATTAATAAAGTATGGTTAAACTATATGAATACAATAATGAGTAACAAGTCAATTAAAAATTATAACTAGTAACATCTTTAATGACCACAGTCAGTGAATGTTGTTGAGGTCGAAGTTGGCCATGTCGTTGCCAGCAGACCAGGCCGGCCTTCTGGCCCCATCAAACTCGCTCGCCAGCTGTTGCCCCGGCAAGTAACGATGGTGTGCTCCCCCTATCAAGGCTCCACAACCGTCCACCGGGCACTTAGCAGTCTCCATCGCACCTCCACACTCTGTTATCACATATGGGTGACCATTTGGGCACTTGAACCAATGGCCCTGAGCAGTCGAACCTCCATAAAAATCCTTGGACATTGCCTGATTTATCATTTTCCTCTCTGCATCAGTTAGTTGAGCATTGCATTTAATGACTTTCTTGAAATCTTGAATTGCTTTATCAACTTTTTCATTGTGTTCAGGTGAATATTCAACAAGTTTATTTACGAGTTCTTCTGCTTCTCTGTGACACTTAAGTACTTCTGTGTTGCTTTTTAACATCTTAAATTCTTCACTTGATTCTAAAATCAGGAAGTGTCCAAACTTTGTGATTCGTGTGACCTCAAGTTCAAAGCTATTGACCTCCTGGGGAGAGATTTTTTTGTATCTCTTTTCCAAAGCTTTCGTCAGGATGTTTATTTTGGTCATCAATTTATTTATTGCCTCTTTACTAAGTTGCTTTTGTATTTCTTTTCTGAAGCCAACCAGCGTGGTTAGGTAATGTACATTGTATTTTAAAACATTCAGGGACTCACGGTCGAGTTCCTTATTCTTCCTCTGATTTCGGACAGGCGGCAAAACTTTGAGAAGCTGTTGGTGTAGGGAGTAGAGTTCATCACCCTCTGAAAAATTAAATTTGCTTTTAAACACGGAAAAATTAGGATATATTACAAACCACTTGAGTAGGAGTAAGTTGTAGAGTGAAAAATAGGCAACTTATATTAAATGATAAAAAAACTAACTAAACTAAATTACTATGGACATACAAATGTGTCAATATCAAGGAATACACTGGAGAAACATATTTGAGTAGGTAGGATAGTACAGTAGAATATTGCTATTCCAAACTGATGCTATACTTTGTACAGTGGCAAGAAGTTCAGGATAGGAGGAGGTTGTTAATCATCTCAAAATATGGGCTTGTTTAACAATTTGTAAATAGTGTGTGTGACACCGCCTGCTAGTGTAAGCTTTAATATAACATTGCTGTCAATAGTGTCATTTGTATGTAATGTCCATCTGAGTGGACAATTACCTATCATGATTCAAAGTGCAGATGATCAACAATGGTTTTATTTTACATTCTAGTGGCAAACCTTGAAGGTTCAGAAATAGTACGATTTTAATCAAATAAATCAATCAAAATTTATTGATCTTTGAGTTTTTATATTGACAAAGGACTCATAATAAACACCCTATCACTACATCCTACTTCAAGTCCCAAAAATCCATATGCAAGCATGATTCTTTTCCTCATTTTTTCTCAGCTTGTATGCATCATAGGAGAAATCGGTGCATACTGCTACAAAGTTAGTACACTGTAGATGAGCAGAATTCTAATACAATTCACATCGGGCCCCAGGGCTACGCTGGGGCCAGAGAAAAATAACAGGTCTGTACACTTCCCACCACCATCAAAGTCATGTGACTAAATTCGGCTGATCTGCAGCACAAGTTTCTATAACACAGTGAAAACGTGACATCCCTCACCTCACTTATTTACCATCTCTTACGGATTAGATCATAGGTTATTCGATAAGACTTGTATATTTTAATTTACATAAAATAAGGAACAAAATAATACCATTACTACAAAATTTAAAAATATCCTTATTTTATTACGTTTTAAAGAAAAAATTGTTAAATTTATAGTTTTATTTCACTTTTCATCAGCTGTTGACTAAAAATTATATTTGATTGCTAATGATGAACTTTTAGAAGCTAAAATTTACAATTTAACTTGTTTTTATCAAAAATAAAAAAAAGGCTAAATGACAAACTACTAATTAATACGTTTAATTCCAGAAATATCTTTAAAAACATCAGAAGAAAACTATAAAAACTACAGTGTGTTGCCATCAGTACTATTCTTCAGTGGTAGAAATTTAAGCTTTAATTCGATGCTGTTAAATGGAGTTGACAGCTGAAATTCGGCCGCATCTGGTCACGTGATCAAAAATGTATGCAGGCCCGTAAGTTTGCATAGGTCCTGGCTATGCCATACAGACTTTCATAGTTTCAATGTTAATCTTATCAAAGAAGAGTAATTGATTGAATCTGCTATTATAATAACAAAATAATAGCTGCTAATAATAATAGAGCTAGCAAATCAGGAAGAACAGATGTTTCAGTTATGAAATATTTTTAACCATTTGACGGTGTTGAGCTAAAGCACAATGAAAACCCACAGTACCTGGGGGTCACTTAAGATCGGTCCCTGACATTCAAAAGCCACCTACAAAAGGCTGCAGCCAAGGTGAGAACCAGGACTAACATTGTCCATCACCTTGCTGGCTCCACATGGGGAGCTAATGCACAAGTTCTGCGAACCACTGCTCTGTCCCTAGTTTACTCAACTGCTGAGTACTGTGCTCCCGTGTGGTTGAACAGTGTACATGTCAGGGATATCGACGTCCAGCTAAACAGGGCTATGAGAGCCATTAGTGGTACACTCGTGGCAACCCCTGTCCCCTGGCTCCCGGTCCTGTGTAATATCGCTCCACCCGAAACCAGACAAAGGGATGCACTCATTAGGGAATATACTAAGAACTTATCTGCTCCACACCTACCCATCCATGATTACCTACCCCAGGAGACAGGCAGATTGAGGTCCCGAAGACCACCACTGCGGACAGCATCCCAGTTGACGGACACAAAATTTTCAATCCATACCGACTGGACTTCCTCCTGGGACTCTTTCCAAGGTTGGAATGACTTTTTTATTGCTGACCCAACCTTAGCAGTAAGTAGTATGGATCTTCCTCGGAAGCAGTGGACTGTTCTCAATCGATTTCGCACTGGAGTGGGAAGATGTAATTATTGGAAATACAAATGGGGAATGACAGAAGACCAGTCATGCGGCTGTGGAGCGGAGTTCCAGACTATGACTCACATAGCCAATGAGTGCCCTTTGAGTGCTTTCCCGGAAGGGCTGATGGGCCTTCATTGTGCAAGTGAACCTGGGCTGCAATGGCTTAGCGCCCTGGATTTAGCTTTATAGAGAGATCATTAATGTTTATTTTAGTTTTATTTTAAATGTATTGACGCAGGTGCTTTGCACTGCAGAACATCTTTTATTTGTTTTATTATTATTATCTTTTAGATGGTGGCTGGCTATGACACCCATACGATGTATATATATATATACCATTTGGGTTCAGTTCAACTGACATTTTGGTCAAATGATTGAATGCTCTTCCCAATGTATCAAGCCATACCTATGATGTTGATAACTAGAAAATGTACGCATTATTACTAATGAATACTGAAAATTTGTTCCATGTGTTGATTCACTTAATTAACATCATCTACTGAGTTGAATAATAGAATTACAAGAAAATTGGTGTTTCCATGCCACTGCTTGGACTTAAGTACAAAAAGTCAATAAATTCATATCTGGGATGCCCCCTTTCAATATTGGTGTGGAAAGTCTTATATTACTCTTTACAAAATGCCTTTAGTGTAGATAAACAAAAATCAAGCACAAACATTGTTAAATCACTATTATTTGAGAAAGGGACCTCACGTAGTGGGTATTTAAACCTGAATATGAATGAGAGATGAGTGTAGGATGATTGTTGCGCGATCTTGTAGTCTGGTTACTGATTAAAGCCGACATTCTCCTTAGACAGGACTGTTAATTAATAGCCCAACAGCCAATGGCATCTAGGGACCTACAGTTTAACGTGGGATTCGAATCACAATTTTGTCCTCATATATATTACTTCTCTAATAAATATTTTGAAACAATTTGAATGCAATGACTAGCCAAGCAATAAGCATCTTGGACTAAAGTTCTAGAGGTGAGGTGTTTGATACCCGTGATGATGGCTACAAAAATTTGATGTGTTTGGACCACAATCCCAAAAAGTGTTACTGTGTAATGAGTGTAACTTAGTCAAATTCCTCTAGTGTGAACATAAAATAAATAAATACAAATAATAATCTCTATGAATGACCTCTTATAAGTTGTCTTTACACTCTTATTGGAGTTCATCAAATGTTCAACTTTTTTACATTAACCATATTGCCTATTACAGACTTTTAAAAGCTTAAGTAAATCATTTAATGAACACTTTTGGTATACCTAGGGTGCCCATTCCAAGTTCCATTTCCTCATTTGCATATTTAGGCCAAGATAAAATATTCTCATTGCTATTTAACATAAAAAATAACAAGTTACACTTTTCTCAAACACCCACTCAGAGTTTTAAATCTAAACTTACTTAACACGCTAAGTGTTTTTTTGTGTTGAGAACTTCTCCTAAAATTTTCAACCGATATTCAAGTTTTTGGTGTCATTGGATAGAGTTGGTCTGTAGTTGTTTCCTTAAAAAATTGATGAAAATCGGACATAAAATAAGGGCGCTATACACAAATTAAATTTGAAATTTTCCAATTAGAATAATATTGGGTTTGGGTTTAACATTTTAATCATCTGTTAATGTACAGCTGTAAATACCTGCAGTTTTTTTGTGATTACTGATATTCACAATATTGGATTGGTCGGATGTCGTTGAATAAGAACTAAATGTAACTTTTGTATTGTATCAAAATAAATTGCTCGATTCTGAGCAACAAGTAGATTAGTGAACTTTATAAGGCAACCCAGCTGCAAAAGGATTTAGCTCTACTGTTCCTGAATTATCTCCAGTCAGTACAAACAAGCAGTTACAGAAAAGAGGCAATCAATCAAAGAAAGAGGTCTGAAAGCCCAGTTAATGGGGAGAAATATCTTTTAGAAGCCAATTCATCATAAAAACAACAATCAAGTAAATTAAAATAATGTGATTAAGGTAGAGAATATCATTGTAACTAGCATAATATAGGCTTAGAGATTTATGGATTCAAAGTAAAGAGCTGGCTATTTGAAATCTTATGTTTTGATTATTTATCAACAAATAGAGGGTAATTGCTTACAAGTCACTCCCCCTTTACGCTCTGTTTTATTTTCCTGCTATGTAATGAGTTGTGTTAAAAATAACAATATGTGCACCTATAGTTGCTAGAAACCCTTAAACCGCTAAATCGTTTTAAGTAACATACTTGGTGTACTAATAAATAGACAGTTATTCTTAAACAACTTTGTTTTCATTTAACACAACATAATCAAAGAAACAAAATTCATACTTGGTCTTAATACATTTTAAGGTAAACCAAAACAAGCATTAACAGACATTTCCATGTAGTACTCTTAAAGCTTAATAACAAGAACAGTTAACTATAAAACAAAATAAACCATAAATTTGCTCATATGATTTTCAGAAGGCACATCACGTTCAGTATTACAGAAAAATCACTATAATAATTAAAATAAAATGATTGATTCTACTTGTCTATATCCCCAACAAACAAAAACTACAGCTCTATTAAAAAAACTTGGTAACAATTAATTTTATTATGAATAGATTAATAGATTGTGACAATTGAACTTGCTATTCTCGTAAAGTAAGGTTTATAACACGTTCGCGGCGGCATGGGAGCGATCGCTCCCACGCGGAACCCTAATGCCATCCTAATGGGTGCAATCGCTCCCAAGCTGCACATCTTTACAATATGATTTATTTTTAATCCAGGATCTGAGCTAGAAATCTGAAGCTTTGCACAGCACTACTCAATAGTACAATGTATTTTGGGACCACGTGAATTTTTACTGGGCAGTGCTGCTGCTACGGTGGGTTTTACAATTTTTACATTCAGGATGGTGATGAGGTTCGAGCAAAAACCTCGCTGCCGCGAAACGTGTTAATAATCTTTAAATGCAATGAATTTGAGACAAAAATATATATAACTTAGTTTATAAGTACTATTTGTGAAAAGAGCTTACAGAAAAAGATAAAAGAGTCATATTTATTCTTTTAAAAGATATTTGACTGATAATACTTGATAAATAAATGTAAAAAAAAACAAAAACAAATGCAGCTTGGTACTGTGTTTCCAAACTAACCCTTTGAGCACCAACTGTCAATACATTGCCAATGATTGCCAAGGTTGAAAATGAGTCTGAATGCCAAGATATAGGCATGTAGTTACTGGTGAAGTCATACCACCAAAAGAATACAGTACTCAAATATGTTTACCTCTTGTACAAAATAGCCCAATAAAGAGGTTCTATCCCAAACAAATTACAATATCTATCTCTATGGATTTCACTCTATGATGTGATAAAACAAGCTAAAACATGTGAAATATGTAGTGAACAGTGGCAGACAACTTAGAACATTTAATTTCAACATCAGGTCAGTTTTGTGTACAATACAAATAATAATTATTGTGAAATGATGATTTCCTTTTTATTGGGTCACCATGTATTTGACACTGGCTCAAAAATTAATAAAGCCTATGTATATTGTATATCAACGGTTTACTATCGATAAATCAAAAATTTATATATATAATTTTTAGATGAAAATTTTCAGAAACCATCAAGTGCTTTAAGACTACCACTTGTATGGCTTAGTTAAGGCAGTAAATTCGTGTTTGGCAAAAAACAGCCTGTGGAGCTCAAAGGATTAAAAAAAGTATACTTGATAAATATTTACAAGGAATTATTACAGTTTAGAAAACAAAAATTCAAATAAATTATTGCACACTCTAAAGAATTACTTAGAAGGTTAAATATAAAGTTGATGAACCTTCACCTAAGATAGGGAAGCTGAATTGAAGTTTAGTGGCTAAATGATACTAATTCTGCACCACTTACATCATTGGGGAAATTGTGAATACAGCTAAGAGCTTACTTTTATTAATAATGTAATCAAAGGTACTTGATAGATTTAAAATCTTCCATTTAGAGCCCTAGCCATTTCAGGATTTTGAACACGGCTGTGATCACCGATGGTACTTCCACACTTCCGGCATCGGGAGATTTGATTTACTTGTCCACATTCGGTTACACAATACACGTCGCCACAACCTGCACACTTGTACCACCGCCATGTGCCATGCACACCGCCAAATATTGCTTTGTGCACCATGATACGTTCGGCGTCAGACACATGCGTATCCAGCAGTTTGCACACCTCTTTCAAAATTTCGCCAATTTCAAGATCAGTCTTATTTGTAAATATTTTGTGTGAATAAACTTCTTCTTTGATTTTATTGTAGCCTTGCATGACTTTTTTCCTAATCTCGGGGTCTAAGCTTTGAAAATTTAAAAAATTACGAGAGCTCTCTACTAGACATAGATCAAAAAACCTGTGTAATCTCTTCAATTCAAATTCAAAACTTTCCATTTCTTCTTTACTAATCTTCTCTTTTCGCAGAACCAAAACAGAAATCAAAAAGTTTATTTGTTTGAAGAGTTTTGCTTTGGATGACTCAGTAAGTTTTGCCCATTCAACAACTATTCTCTTCTGGATGTCTAGGTAGATTGTAGCCATACAATTCAACAGTAGCGCCTTATGAATGCTTATTTCATTCCGACGATTGCCCTTCACATACTGTAATTCTTCTAGTAAGATTCTTCTTAAATTCTTCAGCTGATCTTTATCTACAACAAATGAAATAACCCAACCATTAACCTTGCTGATTTTGAAATTCATTCTGTTCTGTAGTTAAGTTAGATTAGGCAAATAGATTACCTATTCCTATTGGATCATTTATAGGTTGGGTTTATTTAACTGAATTTGGCTCAAATAGTGAGATTTTCCAACATTTTTTTTCTTCTGGATTTGACAGTATCAGCTTTTATAATTCAGACTAATTGACTCAACATTTGGACTAAAATAATCAGGAAATTATTTTCAAAACCTTAGCTCAGAAAAGTTCAAATAAAAAAAAATTTATACTAGCTGAGCTCAAGGGTCAGTAAGATTTCAAAAATCAATAAGCTCATCCACCACTAGATACTTTCTTCCTGATTTTCATTAACTTTGCTCAATATATTTACTCAATGATGGTACACTCTCTTTCCACCTATATTCTTCAGAGCAATGCTATTTCTTAAAGCCAGTGTGTTTTACAGAAATTTAATATTTGGAAGTCTATGAAGATTATTATGACTGGTTCATCTAGTTTTGGACTTCTTTAAAAAAATTCAGGGTGAGGAAGTGGATAAGTATCCCACTCCTATTGATTTGGCCCAATTAGGTGACCCAAAGACCTTTTCCCACTGATATTTTTTTAACAGCTGTAGATAACCTGGTTATATTTCAGAGAAATCTCAGGGTCCAAGAAATATAATCTTACCATGTATTAAAATTTACAACCTTCCCCAAAATTCGGGTAATGAGGGTGGTGTCTTTTTCCCATTACCCCAAAATAGGGTATTTGAGGACTGCTTCAAAGTTTGAAAATGAGTCCAATTGAGTGACACATTATTTTAAAGGTAGGCCTAAATGAAGAAGAATGGTGAATTTTGGAGGCCTTTATCTTAATCAAGTACGGTAGGTCTTAAAAATTTTAGGTCTATTTAAGTGTGAACTATATGAATAAATAAATGGTGTAATAGGTCATTACTTTTTACTTGGTTGTGACCTCTAACTTTAGACATTCTTCTTATTCCCCTACCCCTTTCTTAAAAACGAAATATTTGTCAAGGTGGGATATTAGCACAGCCGCCATGAACGCAGGCTGTGGCAAGCGAGAATTGGCTGACTACTGCCATCGGTCACTCCCCTTTATTAGCAAAAATTTCTTATTAGCATAGTGAATCGCATGCATGCAAGTTGAAAAATTAATCATTATGTAGTTTATGACTACTGCAATAGAATAAGGGCAATGCCGAAGACTTGTACTGTGCCCAGTTGCGAGTTAGGTTGTTAAAAAAGAGGAACATGTAACTTTCTTTACTTTTCCTAAAGATCCGGCGCTCAGAGATCAATGGACAGAAGGTATACCAGTACCAATTAGCAACTAAATAATTACTCTTTTTTCTTCTTAAACACTTTTTGAGAATATTTTTTTCAAACAGAAAGTATTAGAAAATATAAGAACCTTATTTGATGAGTTGACCAACATTTTCGAACATCTGAAGGTTATCTACTTATTAATGGAAATCCAATCAAAACATTTGTTTTGTATGACAGTGTTCATAAATTATTTTTTAACCATATGAATAACTAGATTAAATTAAGCAATCAGCCAAAGTCTTTCCTGTATTCATTGGGATGATTTAGATTAATTTTCTGATTATGTAGCCTATGTTATTGGTAATCCGGTTTATTTGACACCAGATTACAAATGAAATATATTGAAAAAATCAGTACCTAAATTTATATTTTTTAAGACATTAGTCCTAAATTTTCTTGAATGTCGTCAGTAAGTTTTACTTTTTACAAATATGTGCAAAAAATCTACCGTTGCTGCTTTAAGCAAATTAATAAGCTTACACAAGTACGGTACAGCATTGATTATAAAAATTGAAAATTAGAAGTATTTTTAAAACATAAACAAGGGTGGTCTGTCCGTACCACTTGTTTTTGTTATCTTAGTGTGTGAGCATATTGTTGGTATTAGCCTTGTTTACAGTTTCAGAAAAATATGAAAATAATTTTTTTAGTGTAATAGTCAACGTAGTGTGGTTCAGCAATTCATGTTGTTGGGGTTATTGTCTGATACTGAACTAACAGTAGTTAGGCTATTATTTTTTTTATTAACTACATTAAAATGAGGGAAAAAGCATTTAAGCTGCTATAAGAATACAATACTAATGATTACCATTCTTGGTTGATATTATATTGTATTTGTACAAATTGTCTATGATAAGGATGATCAATTTAATAATCATATCCTCAATTTTTGTAAGAATTTCATAAAATATGTTTGTTTAAATGTGTTAAAATTAATTACTTTAATCCTCCATTGAAAATATAAGTGAGATATGCAATCATGTGAACTTTGCGTTCACACATGTTGAGTACGTAGAGTTGGCCATCAGTATGATGTGCTAGGCCTACCAGTAGTCATCCCTCCGACTCACGGTGGTGTGGCGTTGTCACTTTAAACACTATGGCCTTGTTAAAGGGCAGATGGTGATATTAGTCACCAAGTATATAAGAGTCCAGCTGATCTGAAAATCCCGCCTATCCCAAACACATTTTTTCAAAAAAAAAAAAAAAAAAAAAAAAAAAAACAAGAAAAAAAGAGAAGTAAATTTTCTACTAAAAAGAGGAGAAATCCTGATCATCAATATCAGAGCTTTTGACAAAAGTACAGTAGTGCCATTATAGAAATTACGCAAATAAGGTGCTAGTTCCATTACCATTCATGTTTATGTTTCGATATGCAGGTTACGTCAAAAGAGTGATCATTTGTGAGTAAGAATGATGATTAGGTCAAGTGGCGTTTATGTAGCTACGTTTTTGTTTGGTCCCTAAACCTATAAATGGTCGACGTAATACAATTAATTGATGCATAAACAACTCTAAAATAATTTTATTTGTTGGAGAAAACACTTGCCATTTTTTTGTATAATTTATTTTCTAGTTTCTTTTAGAAGTTTTACTTTATGATGGAAATACGTATTTATGAAACTTTAATTTACTAGGCTCATAATTAAATTATTAATTAATGATGATAAATAGTTTTTATATCCTTTCATTATTCTCATACAACTGTAAACATCAGAAATTACACCATTAGCAAATATTGAGTATAAGGGAGTTCCGCTGATACGAAATAAGTTGTACCGGACCTTGTTAGGTTTATCAAATTTTTGGAATAGGCGGAGTTTATAAATAATGCATGATATTGACTATACTATAGCGCAGCAAATCTCAACCGGGGGTACGCGAACCCCTCGGGGTTCGCAGAGGAGTCCTCGGGGGTTCGCGAGAGATAAATTGATAATGGCGGACACGAAAATGTTAGCCTACTTATAAAATATCTACCGTATACGAATTTCACCATAACAGTCAAAAATTGCCAACTGTTAACAGTTTGAAATATTAAAAAGACAAAGAAGTTTACAAGGTCAACGTTAGACCCACAGTAGCCTATTTCATAATTGCTCGGTTTGTTTTAATTCACTATGGAGAAAAATATGGATAAGTGGCTAAAATCTGCTTCGTTAAATAAGCAAAATAGTGAGGTATGTATGCCGAGCACTTCAACAGCGACAACAAATAAGGTTAATGAGAACACTCATGTGACTAAGAGAAAAATTGAATGCTCAAATCCTTTAATTACAAAAAAACCTAAATATTTTGATGAATATTTAAATTAAGGATTTTATTTTTCTGGTGACGAGGACACTGTTAGGCCTCAATGTGTAGTATGTGGTGAACTGTTAGCAAATAGTAGTATTAAGCTCTCTTTGTTTAGTTGTCATTTACATACCAAACACCCAAACTTCAAGGAGAAGGATCGTTGTTTTTTAAATTTTTTTATAGATATTTTAAAAATTTAATTACAAATGTGTTAAAAATATAGTTATAACTTACTAATAACCTTCATTGTTTACTAAGTACTTTAGTATTAATTCATTTACCCCGATTCATAATAAACGCTATAGTAGGCTGATACTTAATTTGCAGATAAAATTGATCTATGGCCATAAGGGGTACAATTCATGAAAATACATTGACTTAGGGGTTCGCGAGGTGAATAAGGTTGAGAACCGCTGCTCTAGCGTTATACTCAACGAGGCATATGATCTCAGCACTCAATGGCCATCGGACCGCCGAAAGGGTTTGCTAGCTATGGGACCACATTAAATATCGGCAAAAATTGTATATTGGAACATGGTAATAATGTTTAAAATCAATGATCAAACTATAGAAAAACAGCTGCAGTTGCGATGGAATGGACAGGCAATCCAATATAATTACTGAGCAATATTATATTACCATGCCGATAATAAAATAATTATAATTATAGTATAGGGAAATTCTCTAAACAAATTTTACTGGATTACAAATGTGTTCTAAAATCACTTTGCTAGACAGCGCGTGAAATGAAAATTTTAATGCCAACATTGTATGTTAATTATATTTTTTAGAAACCATATTTTTTTTTTAATTTTGATACCAAAATTCAATAAACTCTTTTTCTGTGAAGGCCTTTAAAAAATAGATGTTCCAAACAGATGGCCTGTGGATTCCAGCAATCTGTAGTTCGTGCTATGGTGTCCTCCAAGCATCAGATATTACATCAATATATTCCAATCAGCGAGTCCTATCATCAGGTATATTGGTTGAAGGGATCCTTGGAGAAAATTTCTTCAAAACTTTAGTTAACAAACTAATTGGGTCCTGCCAACAAGTGTGTAAAATTTCCATGTGATTTAGTTTATTTGACACAGATATTTTTCACGCTTGAAGCTTATAGCATGTTTGCATCTGAGTTTGCTTGTATAAATAACCGTCACACAGTGTTGACAAATAAAAAAAATTACCCAACAGAAATATTCTATACTAGCTCACGACGGTGTTTATGTGTGAATTACAATCCTTGTTTTTTTAAATGGGTTCCACGGCATATTCTGTTGAAGGTATTTCATTACAAATTAAAGTAGACCTCATCACTTATGGTTTATTTAGGTGAAATTTATTGATTTAATTATTTTCTTTCATATTATTTAAGAAATTCTGTAGTAGACTATAAAGATAAATAACTATACCTTTGTTTTGGCCGAGGAATCCTTCCATTTCTACTGGAGAAATCTTCTTGATTTTGGTTAACAGCTCCTCTCGATCTTTCCTTATCGAGCTGATCTCACCAAATAGTCTTGCCTTCACCATCTGTATGTCTTTGTAGGTCTGTTTCACCAGGTTCATGTATCGCTGAGTGGTTATTATGAACCGGTTTGGCTCAGTGTGTCTACACAGAGGGCATGTTTTATGCTTTATTTCTGCATTTCCCTCTTGGTCTGTGTTCAACCACTGTTCCAAAGTTCCAACTTCAACTACATGGTTGCAATCATTGAGCAATACATATCTGAAAATGAAAAAAAAGTTTTGATACAAATTTAAATTTGCTAAAAAAAAAAACAAAAAACATATCTGATGCTGTAAAAGTAAATATAGCTAAAATATAAAATTTTCATAGTTGTTATAGATAATGTGACCATCATCATAGCACAACTTGATCCAACCATACATTACAAATGGATCTTGTCGGTTATAAGCTCTACCCATTTCAAATGTCTTATAGTCCGGTAAGGTTTGGTCCAGTTAACATAGATCCTTCAATCTAGGTTTCGATCTTCATTATCATTTGTCTTACAACAATGTGTTTGCGTTATGAGTCCAAAGATGTTCAAGGTCAGTCGCTCATTGTCAGTCTTGCTTTTACGCTACTGGGTGTAAGGTGGGCGTGTTTTTATTAATTTATGCAGTAAATTACATATTGTTGTATTTTTGCTTAAGATGAGTGAAAGAGGAAAATGAAGAGTTTAGACTTTTCTATGCTAACTTGACATAACCTAACCAGGCCAAACCAGTGACACACTCTCCATTCTCTGCCAACATTTCCGCCTTCTGGGACTGTGTTGTAAAAACTGTGTCAACCTAAATACCTGAAATGTGTGCAAAAACTTACTCACCTCTCGCCCTCCTCCGGGTCGCCGAAGAGGTCGTAGTACGGTTGGTATCGGTCGGGGCAGCACTGCTGGCACGGGGGGCAGGGCTCGCCGCAGAAGCCCACACACGGGTGACCGCAACGCAGCCGCTCGTGGCACGGCTTTGTACATGGCGCTCTGTCACACATGTCCCCACACCTCTGCCGGCAGCGAGTGTGCAGGCACCGGTACTCACACGGCTCCTGCGACAACCGACAATGCTCAGTTATGCAGTATTAGAAATCACTACATTTCAAATATGTAGTAAAATTCATCAATAGAAAAACAACATAAAGAATACACCTAACATTAATAAACTGAAATACAAATTATATAAAATTATATAATTATAATTATATGAAAGAGTGAATTGAAGTTTATTCCAAAATTTGATCAGAGCCGTCCTTACTCAACACGGGCCAGTGCGAGATCTGTCTGCGAGGCCTTTCTGCTGCTAAGACTGCAAAACCCCCTCGCCTTTCCACAACTACTTCATAAAATTACCAGAGTGTCCAAACCATGGTAATTCCGGTAAAATCGGAAATCACACAGGTTTTTTTTATCAGCACGAAAATAGGGAAATACCCTAAAGTATGTGATTTTTAATAGTGATAGAATAAGAATGGAAATCTTTATTGGTCTTTAAGCATTGACTTCCGATTGGTTTCTCAACTTAGCCTAAAATAAATAAATACAATCTGAATTAATAGCAGCCGCTAATGTCCGCCCAATGGAGACGCTCGTATCCGACATTTGGAAACGCTAGTATATGCTGAATGCAACAATACTGTCCAACAATCTTTGCAGATCACGTTCGCCAACCAGGGCGATCTTTTCACCCAAATCAGTAGACATGTGTGCCTACAAGGCCGATCATCTCTGCCGATCTTAGGCGGTAATGTCAGCCAAGCGGGTAGATGATGTCCCCGACCGGGGCACATCTAATGGTCTTAACAATTAAGACATGAAAAAAGTTTACACGCTGGTCTTGTCATAGCCCAAAATGTGAAAAAATACAGAGCAGCGAGGGGCTCTGTGCGGCCGCACCTGTCGCACACCCCTAAGGACGGTGCTAATTTATTTGTGATATAAAAGCACAACTAAAATTGATCGGTACCCTATTTAACTGATCTGTTATGGACCACTCTGATGAATGCAGTATTTATTCTAAGCAAAAATTTATATCTACTCAGGGTGTCTACTGCCCAATAGATAAAAAAATCAGTGACTTTTCGGAGTCTTTTAGAAGTGAAAAATGAAAAAATCGGTAACTTTTACGTAGTCTATTTAGAAAATTTTGGGGTGAAATTGCTAGAGTCACCAAAATTTTACTCACAATCGCATTATTTTCTCAATTATACAAAAAACCTGTGACTTTTCTTGCTTTTTAAGGAAAAATAAGTAACTTTTTGGTGACTTCCGTGACCGGTAATAAAATCCGTAACTTTTGGTGACTTCAGGGACCAGTAGACACCCTGCTACTGTATCAAACATCTAAAATAAAATTTTAATAAAAAAGTAAACTAAGAATTTGTTTTGAGTAACATTCAGTTCCCCAGCATAAATTAGAAAGTGTTAGTATGATTTTTTGTTTATAATTTAATGCATATTTGACTGCCTATATTTATAAACAAAGTAACTTACATTGCACGGCGCACAAGGTTCACCACATTTTTTGGGGCATTTGGAGTGAACACATCGGTTTTTGCAGGATTTTTGACATGGAGGACACACTTTTCGGCATGGTACTGGACAACTGTAAAGGACATGCGTTAAAAACTTAGATAGGCGTACTTGAGAACACAAGTTTAATCAACTGAATAATTACAATACAGTAGACTCACACTAGTCCGAACTAATTTTGACTGCACCCTTTATTGTGGGGTTAAGAAGTTTTCTGATTAGGCAGATATTATAACTTATAGGTTCAGTAATATACAATGTAATCTTGGAATGGTACTGCCATGAGAGTAGGAAGAAGAAATATCAGGTTCACTAAAGATATCCATAGATCTGGACCGATGGGAGACTCGAAACAGGACAGTCAATATCGTTATGTACAATATGTCTCAGACAGTAGACATCAAGATAGGCTTTCCTATTTATTCCATTATATTCTATTCTATTAGGTGGATAGAGCTGGAGCAGCTTCTCTAGTTTAGGTTTTGGAGCATTATAAAGACATAATATGTTAATACCAGTTCTACAGTATTGTTTGGCTAGTGAATATTGACTCGTGAATATTGGCTCGTTAGTATTGTTGGCAGGGATGACAGATGACTGGGAGAGGAAGGCAATGACTTTCAAAATCCCAGAGCATAGATGATGTTGTAGGAATGGTTGGAATGATGTTAAGAATAATCATTCAGGGTTCTCACTTCAATTTGAAAATGAAAATCCACCGGGCACAGGGCTGCCAATTTAAGAGATATCAACAATATAATTTTCCTAAACTTGATGCAGAAAGTCGTTTTCAACGTTATTGCGTTGAAATATCAATTTTTTTAAATGTGTCGCTTACAATGTTTCTGGAGGGAGCCATTCAATTGCTAAAGGTCAATAAAAAATTGTATAACAATCTGGCAATTTTTTTATTTTCCCCATAAACCCCATTGGGGTGAGTATGTAGGCTTGCCGTTATATGGGTGGAGAATTTACATACTAAATTTTACCAAGTCAATGATAGTAACATATAGTACATGGTACATGGCTACTACCGTAATAGCGTATTCCCTATAGGGAAATTCGCTAAAAAAAGTATTATGGTCCCGGACCTATGATTTAATATGAGTAATACCAAAATAGTGCATTTCATAGGGAAATTCGCTAATATTGATACTAATTTGTGGACACAAGCAATAAAAAAGTTAAGACTCAAACCAATCTGTGCAGGTGCGAAAGCACAATGCACATTAGGAAGGGGAATATTTTAACTATAAGTGTAACGGAAAATCAACTCTTTCCCTCCTGTATAGAAAAATTGTAATTAGACAATCAACAAACAATTAATTTTAAACAATATAAAATATTATTATAGCAAATGATTTGACAAACCTGTGGCCGCATATCAAGGTGTTGTTGCAGTCCTCGTCACAGACTTTGTGGATGCGTCCCTGCATGCACTGGCCGCAAGTGCCACTGCAGCGGTGACTGCAGCTCAGCTCCGCCAGGCACGGCTCACTGCAGTACTGCAGCATCTGCTCCTTGTCATAGCTGCTGCCTACAACACAGTCAACCTCAGCTGCTGACACACACACGGGCCGCAGGTGCCACTGCAGCGGTGACTGCAGCTCAGCTCCGCCAGGCACGGCTCACTGCAGTACTGCAGCATCTGCTCCTTGTCATAGCTGCTGCCTACAACACAGTCAACCTCAGCTGCTGACACACACACACGGGCCGCAGGTGCCACTGCAGCGGTGACTGCAGCTCAGCTCCGCCAGGCATGGCTCACTGCAGTACTGCAGCATCTGCTCCTTGTCATAGCTGCTGCCTACAACACAGTCAACCTCAGCTGCTGACACACACACGGGCCGCAGGTGCCACTGCAGCGGTGACTGCAGCTCAGCTCCGCCAGGCACGGCACACTGCAGTACTGCAGCATCTGCTCCTTGTCATAGCTGCTTGCTGCCTACAACACAGTCAACCTCAGCTGCTGACACATGCACTGGCCGCAGGTGCCACTGCAGCGGTGACTGCAGCTTCGCTCTGCCAGGCACGGCTCACTGCAGTACTGCAGCATCTGCTCCTTGTCATAGCTGCTGCCTACAACACAGTCAACCTCAGCTGCTGACACATACACTGGCCGCAGGTGCCACTGCAGCGGTGACTGCAGCTTCGCTCTGCCAGGCACGGCTCACTGCAGTACTGCAGCATCTGCTCCTTGTCATAGCTGCTGCCTACAACACAGTCAACCTCAACTGCTGACACATACACTGGCCGTAGGTGCCACTGCAGCGGTGACTGCAGCTCAGCTCCACCAGGCACGGCTCACTGCAGTACTGCAGCATCTGCTCCTTGTCATAGCTGCTTGCTGCCTACAACACAGTCAACCTCAGCTGCTGACACATGCACTGGCCACAGGTGCCACTGCAGCGGTGACTGCAGCTTCGCTCTGCCAGGCACGGCTCACTGCAGTACTGCAGCATCTGCTTCTTGTCATAGCTGCTGCCTACAACACAGTCAACCTCAGCTGCTGACACATACACTGGCCGCAGGTGCCACTGCAGCGGTGACTGCAGCTTCGCTCTGCCAGGCACGGCTCACTGCAGTACTGCAGCATCTGCTCCTTGTCATAGCTGCTGCCTACAACACAGTCAACCTCAGCTGCTGACACATACACTGGCCGCAGGTGCCACTGCAGCGGTGACTGCAGCTCAGTAATAAACCCGGATGTCAGCAACCAATGCCTCATAAATTACAATGGCAGCCAAAGATTAACCTGACCCACTGTCGAACTTTAATGTCAAAAAAATATTCTTTGGTCACTAAAAGTATCATGGAAAATCATGATGGAGTCGGAATTTAGTATATTCAGACAACCGAGGGTACACTGTAATCGTATTGAATGATATGACAGTATCGTACATACCGACATCCAAGGAGTGGACCAGGTAGCAGGGCATGAGAGCGCCGATGTGACCACATGGAAGAGCGACGGGCAGCTTGGTCAACTCCTGGCAGTCCTCGGAGGTGCAAGGATCGCAGCACCGCTTGGTGCACTTGTGTCCGCACGCCAGCCTCACAGTGCAACGGTCACGGCAGTGCCGCTTCTCCGGAGCCTGACTGCATGCCACTTGCACCTTGTGCCCACAAAGCGGAACTGTCTTCTCTACCTGGAGGTCAGCAAGATATGGTCACATCTTTTATTAATTGGATATAGTGTCAAACATTTTAATAAATATATAATTTTTCTTATTTTAGTTCAGAATTTTTTTTACATTTTTACGTTTGTATCACTCTCTTTTCAAATTACATTCAATAGCGGCTGCAGATTGGACAAAGCTAAACTTTGGCAAAATTGTGGGCATCCTCATCCATTGCCGTTACCGTTCAAAGCAATAAAGTCTGCTTCACTAAACCCGTAGGCACGGCTCTATCTATTACTTGGCACGCTTGATCTATGCGGCCAAGTAATTTTTCATGACCTTCAGATAATATATTATTTAATTTAAGGTAAACGCACCAGTAGTGGACAGTATAAGGAGAGAAGGGAGTTTGACACCGAATTGTCGGTAAATTTGAAACCCTACAATGATTTTAATGGATCAAGGTGAAAGATGGTTTAATTTTGTTTGTAAATTATTCAGTAAATGTAGTTTCCAGCATAAAATTACCTTGTATGAACCGATAAAATAAAGTTATGCACTTGTTCCAGTGGTGGACAGTTAAAAAAGAGCATGTACCAGTAGTGGACAGAAGCTTGTTCCACTGTGGACACCTCATTTTCTTTAAGTTTCATGCAATTTCGTGTGAAAAAAAGATTATTTGAAAAAAGATATTAATGTTTTTCAAACAATAAACACACATATTTACAATTTTGCACAAACTTAATGGCCAATGGCTTATAAAATTATTTTTAACACAATACATGAAGATAACTTAAAAACATTATCAGAGAATTGCATTTTATTTAATGTGTTGCCATTTTACTATTTCCATTATAACACTTGAGACTTTATTTAGGATTATTTGAGAATTGTAATAGACGTACGGTTTAGCAGTAAACTAGTTATTTCGTTTTTTAATGTGTCTCTTTTATAAAAAATAAATTTAAAATTATGTGGCTAGACCAAATAAACAACTTTTGAAGTTATTAAGTACAGTGAAAAATTATAAAATTACCAAAAACCCTGAGAGGTGTGCGGCTATGACCACAGTTGGTAACATTTCTACAAATACACACTCAAAAAGTGAACAAAACCTTAAAATATGATACACTATACAACACTGTCCACTACTGGATTTTCATTTAAATTCTTGTACCAGTAGTGGACAGTGTTTTATTCCTGCATATATTCATCAAAACTTCCAAATTATTTCTTTAAAGTGACCCAAATTTTTCGCTGTTTACCCATTTATACAGTTTATAAACATATTTTCTATAAAACTTACTAAAATTATGAAATTTCCAACTCACCTCCTTATCAATTTGAGTAAGGGTGACCTTTTTAATCGCAAATTTCAGTAGCCCTCAAATAAAAATATTCTTAAGCACTTAAAAATTAACCAAAATTGATAGCCTTTGTTTCCTAACGAGAGAAAGACAATCAAAGATTACGTAAACAAAAGAACAATACGTTTTAGTTGGAAAATAGGGTAATTATTACCTTTAAAAGACAAAACTGTCCACTACTGGTACAGTGTCCACTACCGGTGCAGTTACCTTACATCATCAATTGCTAGCAAATATTAGAAGGAAGTGCAAAGGATTAGAAAATGGTGTGTCCTTTTGTGACGGCCCAAAAATCCCTAGACCCATAAATAATACTCTCAGTTTGCACCACCCTAATCATAACAATTTTACCGTCACTAAATATCATTTTTTAGGGCATGGTGCTTTATTTGTAGTCTAGCCCATCTTGGCAAGACAGCAGTATGACAGTATCCTCTTGGATAATCCCACCGTTCCCAGCTCAGGCGGCGTACGGGTTATGGAATGTGCTGACGTGGTGTCTGTCATCACCAAGCGGTGCGTTGAGTTGTCGACAATGTCCAGTTTTAGTTTCATTAATGTCCGTTGTGATCCAAAGAGCGCTCCACTAATCAAGGCACCAGCGTGAAGCAGCAGTGCTCTGATTGGTTGACACTGCTTCAGCGTGCTGACGAACGATCGTCACCTCGCCCCAGTCGGATCCGTGAAGTTGAGTTAAGCGCCTGCGTCTGGCGTTGCGCCGCCGCGGCGCCACCGCCGCGTCGCGTTAATGGCGGTGGCCCGAGTTTCGGTTTATCGGGTGTTTGTCCTCTGTCCCTTATGTATCGATAATTTGCTAGTGAGCGGTGTTGTTTAATTTGTATTTAATCAGTTGATAATCGTAAAGTTTTGTAATATTACATTTTAGGCCAACCTGATAAATAGATGAATTAAATTAATAAATTAGTTTTGTGCTTGTTAAAATGTTGTGTGTGTCATTTCATCATTCCCTAAGAAGACGTGCGGGGTTATATATATTGGTGTCGAGGTGTGCGGTTCGTTGCAAGAATTACGCTGATAAAGAGGAACTCACGGGCCAAGATGGATTTTGGTAAGTACATTAAGTGATTTATTGTTTGATGTTAAAAATTTTTCTAAAACTCAGAAAATGCAGAACTTAATCAAGGAAATTAATTAAAAAGTTTTGGCGAAACTTCCGTAAGGAAATAACAATTTCTTGATTTATTACAGAATTTTGAAGTAATTTAAATAATTTTTGGAAACATGTCGGGCCGCCATTGTCAATGGGGCTTTGCACACAATGCATAGCGTGGGTTCCCCCACTTCTTTCTTTGTGTAAAGCATGAAGACAATATGGCCGCAACTGAATAATTTGTGGAAGGTCGTGACTGCAGACGACACTAATAGTTGAATCGGACTTTGATATTTAATTGAGCTGACCGTGTTTTCAGCTAGACGGGAGATCGCGAATTTATTGAGTAACTATTATAATATTTTGGAATATTCTTAATTGTTGATTTAATTGTAGGAGCAAGACTTATAAAAATTAATTTTTCTGATGTCGCCGTGATCGAGAAGGCTTGCGTTGTGAATTGAATTGAATTGATGCTTCATACAGCTGAATACGTTGAGACTTTTAGACCGATTTGTGATTGTTGTTTGTCTATTGAAATTTTGTGCTGACAAAAACTGGTACTCATAGAGCTTTATTAACTAACACTAGGCTTTTGAATTAACCTAAATTTACTTGCATGTTGTACTAACATTGGGCTAACCCTAGATTATTGTGAATCCATGGGTGTGTTGGAAGATGTCTGGGCGTCATTGAAGATAGGCCAACACATTTAAAAAGTTATTTTAAAAAGGTAAATAAATAGATAAATGACTGGAAAAATTTGTTTTTCAATTTTTCTTTGAATTTTTCTTTTTAGTTAAGGTGATTATTTTGCGTGAGAAAAGCTTCTGGCCAATTTTCTTTGTCAGGTCAAAGGACACCAACACACTTGGTTCACACTAGAAATTAAGATATAAATTTTATTATTTTTTATATTTACATTCGGAAGAGAACAGTAGTGGAGAGAGCTGGGTCCTGGGCCATTGGAATAATATCGATCCGGACTTAGTACGAAGTCACGCGGGCTGACTTTAATAGCAAGCGAATGCTGATGTGTTATCGATTTAAAAATTTATTTAGGATTTTCAGGTCAGGACTTAGCCGAATTTCTGAAGTTCATGAGTTGACTTGCAAAATTCTTAGGAATTAAATATTTTTACTTCATGACTATAGGCCTAACAGGTGAATAATTGAGAGTGATTTTCTTATGGACGTCAGGTGTTTGTTCAGGAAATTTTATTCAGAAAAAATAGTAGTGACTATATGGGAAACATAGCACATCTTTTTCGTGAAGAGGGATATTCAATTAATTATTAATGATGGAGCATTGTTGACTTAAATTACTATTGGGAAGATTTATTATTACATACTAGGAGGTGCTCTGGACTTTTGTATGTAGCTGGCCCCTCTGAGTTGATATGAAATTAGAACTGCTTAGTATTTTGAAATTAAATTGAGATTTAATTTTTGAGCGGTGACCGACTGGGGTAATATTGAAACGAATAAAATTTATTTCATTTTTGGGGGGACGGAGGACGGGGATAGAATTAATAGCTCGTTGACCGTGTATTTTGGAGAGTGTTTAGTTGTAATTTTGTTATTGGATCTCCCGTGGAACTCAGGATGAGTTGGATAAATTGATATACGCGTTGCGCTCACCGATGGGTACAGCATTCGAGAGGTGAACCTCCCAGAGGCAACCAACCGCGTAGGTTTGTTGTTGTTTTTGGAAAATCGTGGAGAAGTTGAGTTTTTGTGCACAAAAATGGGGTTAAACTGAGGGAATTTAAACTGTTACGATCTAACTGGGTTACTTTTATTAATGGAGGTTAATGAGTGATTTCTGGGTCAGAAGTTAAATCTTAAATTTATGAAATTTTTTAGTTTGGTTCCTTTTTTTGGGTTACGGTGATAGCCTAGGAAATAGTCCAAATTGTACTGGACAGTCAATAACATTTTTTTTCTGTTTGACAGTAATAGGATAGAATTAGGTTGCACTTGTAGTCGCCCTCGGACAGAAGTTCCTGAGGATTGCCCACGCTGATCGAATGCCGATGGGAATCCACGATGGACGTCTCTGGGATGCTCAAGAATGAGGCCTAAGTATAAAATTCAAGTATCAATCATGTGTTCATTTTATTTTTATTTCATTGGAGTTAATAGTAGACCGCAAACGATTCTGAAAAAGGAAGGGGAGGGTGGCTTGACTGGTTACGCGTTGTTAGCAGGACTTTGATAATTTTATACATTTAATTTAATAAAAATAAATAAGAACAAGTATATGAGAAATCTTTTTGCGACAGACAAATATCATTATTATTTTCCAATTAGTTGTTATTAATTTGAGCTGGAAACCGAAAGTGGAAGGTTACTTTGTATTTATAGTTGCAAAAAAATCCGAGTGTCGTGCCTGCTTTCTGCAGCTGACAGCACGGTGAACTAGAGTCGAGAGGGTAAGAGTGTTTCTGGTAGGTTATATGTCAGATGGTCTTAGGGACCTGACAAAAGTGAAGCTAGTGCTCATAGTAGGAGAGCGCGCCCTGCGATGATCAGGCCCTCTGCCTAGCAGCAAGTGGTAGGATGTTTTAAGTTGGGATAGGATTGGTACGGGGAAAGTTGGTTGTTTTGGTTTCCACAATTTTTATTTCATACATAAACATCTTTTACAGTAAGCTAACCAGTTGAGTTGCCACCCCTGAATGAAGTCAAATTGTACTGAATGAAATACCTAGTTAGAAAGTACTATTGGGAGGGAGTTCGATGGAAAATTTGGAGATTGTGTTTAGTGTTAAGTGTTGTTGTTTCTTTTAATGTGGGGATAAAATCTGGCTGGGTCGAATAGCTTGGAGATTGCCAACTTCGACCACTTGTTTTATTTTTGTGTGTGCAGGATGAGGAGAAGAGAGTAATTTTTTTTATTGTAGCCTCCTGCCTGCCCAAAAATAAATAAATCATGAGAAATAAATTTTTGGCAGCAGTTGAGATGGGTGTGAATTCGCACTGCCAGAAAGTGAGATGGAGGCGATTGTCTGGTAGTGTAAATGAATTCAGGATGCCTGCCCGACTTGTCGGCAGCTCCAGTTGAGTTGTTGGGGACATGGTCAAGTGGTGGTTGAGTTTTGGTCTCCCCTGCGATAGGGTTGAGTTTCTGTATCCCCTGGTGTTATTCACCCTTGCCCGCAAGAGCGGCATGGTGGTGGTTGGGGTGGATGTGATGGTTAGAGTAGAGCCCCTGGTTTGAGCTGCTCTGCGCGCTTAGCTTCTCTAAGCCCCAGACATTGCTCGTGGAACAACGAGATGGTGAGTGTTGTTAGTGTTCGTTGTTCCTGGTGTTAAGACTTGAGTCTTGGTCTCCCCTGGCGATTGGGTTGAGTTTTGGAGTCCCTCGGTGTTGAGTAATGAGTACCCCTGCCCGCATGAGCGGCATGGTGGTTGTTGGGGCGGATGTGATGACTAGAGCCCCTGGTTTGAGCTGCTCTGCGCGCTTAGCTCCTCTAAGCCTCAGACATTGCTCACGGAACAACAAGATGGTGAGTGTGTTGTTCGTGATTGTTGTTCCTGGTGGAGAATGTTTCCTGTGTGTGGTTTTTCTGTCCAGGTGCACCTGAGGAGGGAATGCCGTGCTGCTCCGTGCCAGTGCCTGGGTCGCAGACAATGCAGAGGTGTTGCCCGGACATGCATGATGAGCAGATCTGCGTGGAGAGTGACGAGCCGGTGGAGAGTGACGAGCCGTCGGAGGTGTTTGGACGTCCAAGACGAGACTGTCTCCAGTAGCCTTCTCCAGAAGCTGCTGTTGACCCTGAGGAGTCGTCGCGTGTAATCGATATATCGAAGGTTATAGGGGATCCCCGGCCGTGCGGTATACCGGAAGTGTGGAATAATCCAGATTTGGACATTGCTTAAGTGCATGCTTCGATAGTTGGCCAACTTGTACAGTATCGAATTTTGGACTTCTGATATGTTTCAGATTTTTAGTTATTATATTTCTTGAGGTTCAAGAAGAGACGTATTGACGGAGCAGCATGCACCCAGCTCCTGCGTATGCAGCAGCCGCGTTGCGCTGTATGGACGTACTAACCTGAACTGCGAAAGAGGGAATTTGGTGTGGATGAACTAGTAGTGCGTTAATCATGATTTGGTACCACGAGTCTAGACAACGGGACCCAGTAATGTTTTGGACAAATCTCCGACCTCGATGGACTGTGTCAGGAATTTTGTTAACTGAACTGAAAGTGGCAAAGATTGAGGTTAAGGATAACTGTTTTGTAAATTGTTTTTGATAAACTGGGAAATGTTTTAGTTGTTGTATTTTAGTGGGATCTATCCCTTTGGGTTTCAGCTGAAGGCTGGTAATAACAATAATTTCCTCATTTTCTGTTTGCTTTGGCAGTATAAATTGGTTGTATTTAAGGCAAGTAGGGACGAGTCTTGTGTCCACAGGAAGGTATGCGCGCAATCCTTTACTCCCAAACCATTATCCCTCCCTTTCTTCTTAAGCTGGACTGTGAACACTTAGGCTCAACCCAAAATAAAACTTTTTATCATTTCATTTGAGTGACATGACTATGATACCGCGATGGAACATGCCTTGCTGGAGGGTGTTCCGGACCCTTCTAGCAAGACAAGGCGTTAGCACATTACCAGGCCTTCAAAACGTGTTATGATGTTAATTAGTTGTTGTAATTTTGATTTGGTGTAAAAATAAGTATTTTCATGAGTTGTGATTTTTGTTGGTTGTATATGTGTTTGTGGGTCAGAACGCGCAGTCATTCAATCAGAACGCTAGCTTAGTTGAGTTTTGCATTCAATACCTTGAAATAATTTAATGGATTTTTGTTGGTTAGGCCTATTTAAATAATTAGTTACAGTACAAGGCAACTGAAGCTACCACAGCCTGGTCGGCCACCTGTAGAATGGGTTGCGAACAGAGTCTCCAATAGTGACGAGAAGGTTTTGTGTCAAAATTGTTTTTTTAGATTTTTTTTATGGAACGGTGCCCGGTATGTGTTCCGGCCCTTCCTAGAAGTGTGAGCAGGTCTCACAGTAAGATATATACGGGATGAGTCAGGGGGACTCTGCGCAGAACCTCTACAGGTCGGGCATGGATTGCTTCAAGAGTCTTTGTTGAACAATTTTAACAGAGTTCCGTCAGGTAATGTTAAGAAGCATTTTGTTAGTGCCTACTGATTGACTGGCTGTTTGCTTACTCGAGGGTATTTTGTAAATTGATAGCTTGTGCGTGTTTTCCAGCTAAAAACAAACACAAAGCTGAGTAGCCTAAGTGCTTGAAAGTTTTAGTTTATTAAGTTTGTGTTATTCATTTTAATTAGTATTTTGTCTGTAAGAAACACTTGATGGAGCCTGTTGCAAGAGAGCCTCCCCTGTGGAGCATCCGTTGATGAGATTTTTGGTTAAATTGTGCAAAGGCTGAGATACTCTTTGTGAGTTGTCATAATTGGTTATTTATGACGTTGGATTTTGTGTCGTGAAACTTTACGATTAGGTCGTTTATTTGTTGTTAAATTTTGTCATTCGTGTCAAACTCATTGTAGAACAAGTATTGTAGATTGTGTATTATGTAAACTTGAGTTGGGTTAAATTATCTTGTGTATTTTTTTTTAACGGTTCAAACGTTTGCCAAGGCCGTTGTAGAGAGCCTCCCCGTGGAGCATATGTTGTTGATGAGATTTTCAACTGATTTTGTACAAATCTTGAACTGTTTATGAAGTTTAGCTTTTGCATTGATTTGGTTGTATAAACGTTTAGATTTGTGTAATAATTGTATTGTTCGATTTTGTTGTAATTATTGAATTTTTGTACATGAGGGTGATATTGTAGATCGTGTGTTACGTGATAAGTTGGGGTTGATTAACTCATTTAGCGTGTTATTTTGCTCTTTTGTTTAACAAAAAAAGGGTTAAGAGGGGATTTCTAACGAGACAGAGGACATTTGCTGCCGTATCTTCCAAATTAGAAATCATTGTCAATTTGATCTTATGTAGTAAATCAGTAATGAGCAAACATTCATTCTTTTTTTGGACCATTTAGAGACCTGAGGCTGCCATGAGTTGAGGTTCGGTGGGTTCAAGCGAAAGTTTTCTGAGGCTGAAGATCTCTGGTCAACAGACTGTCTGTTCCAGTTTATTTGCTGTGATCTCTTGCTGGGGACAGCAAGGTCTAAGGGTGAGGGGAGTGTGACGGCCCAAAAATCCCTAGACCCATAAATAATACTCTCAGTTTGCACCACCCTAATCATAACAATTTTACCGTCACTAAATATCATATTTTAGGGCATGGTGCTTTATTTGTAGTCTAGCCCATCTTGGCAAGACAGCAGTATGACAGTATCCTCTTGGATAATCCCACCGTTCCCGGCTCAGGCGGCGTACGGGTTATGGAATGTGCTGACGTGGTGTCTGTCATCACCAAGCGGTGCGTTGAGTTGTCGACAATGTCCAGTTTTAGTTTCATTAATGTCCGTTGTGATCCAAAGAGCGCTCCACTAATCAAGGCACCAGCGTGAAGCAGCAGTGCTCTGATTGGTTGACACTGCTTCAGTGTGCTGACGAACGATCGTCACCTCGCCCCAGTCGGATCCGTGAAGTTGAGTTAAGCGCCTGCGTCTGGCGTTGCGCCGCCGCGGCGCCACCGCCGCGTCGCGTTAATGGCGGTGGCCCGAGTTTCGGTTTATCGGGTGTTTGTCCTCTGTCCCTTATGTATCGATAATTTGCTAGTGAGCGGTGTTGTTTAATTTGTATTTAATCAGTTGATAATCGTAAAGTTTTGTAATATTACATTTTAGGCCAACCTGATAAATAGATGAATTAAATTAATAAATTAGTTTTGTGCTTGTTAAAATGTTGTGTGTGTCATTTCATCATTCCCTAAGAAGACGTGCGGGGTTATACTTTAATATCTTTCAATTTTAGTACTAACAATTATTCACCATGTCCGCCATAGTAAACTGTACTTTGATTTCTATCTTTACCTTACAAATGGTAAAGAGCAAATAGAGTGTAGGTATCTGCAGTTAGAAAAATGTGACAATTGTAAACATTCAACCATGGCTAATGAACAAAAGATATAACAGGCCCCCAAGTGGTTTTTGAGACCCAAAAAGTAGGAAAAGTAGGACTTATGAGATAAAAAGTAGGACTTATTTTGACCTAAAAATCTGATAGCATATAGTAAGATTTACGACAAAGTGACACAAGAATAGCCCTTCAAATGGGCGTAGTGCTTCTTGTACCGCGGTTAACTCTGGAATTTTGGGGCAGAGCGGCAGCGATGAATAGGGCACAGTCCGGGCTAAAACTATCGTCCGTCCCATCGTTGTCAAAATGCTGGGGACTGTTTTGTGGCCAGCGGGCGCCAGACAGAGTATGAGTTTAATCACTCGTTTCCATCTATCAGCCATTTCTTAACTTTATTGCACTCAAGTCAGAAAGCAGTGCCATGGTTAAAGGCTTCTAGAAATGCCAAAATACCTAAAGTAGGGTGCAAATTTCATTTGAAACTGCTATAGTTTCAACAGCCTAACAATATAAAATGTCTTTCCAACTGATTTATTAACTGGTTTTTCAATGGCGGTATAAAACTTTTTGCTTGAATTATGATAAATTTTGCTTGGAAAGTTGTTGTTTAACCTACATCACGAAGTATCCTATAAGCAGATTTTTTGTGTTATAGACTTTTGCTTAATTTACTGAGATACAAACATTTCCTTATTTTTTCTGTCAATACTGTAAAGAACTGAACAATATTTTTTAATATCTAAATTATTTGAATTAACACCAACACGTTATCATAGGCCTACTTGTTCACAGTTAAAGGGCAGGTATATAGTTTTTTAAAGGTTTTTTTAAAATTTAGTTTGCTTACTGTAACTTGATAAATTTGTTACATTTTAATTTTAAACTGCACTGAAATGCACTGTTTCACTCTTACTTGTTAACAGAACCTGGCACTTTCTGACCGGCCTGTACTTCTGACGGATTTACTGCCCTCCCCCCGGCCGGCAAAAGTGACAGCGGTACGAGAAGCATCGTTCCCCTTCAAATAGTAGGAATAAGTTTTCTTGGAACAAAAATAGTATATTTCGTCACAAGGGCCGAAAGTGGCGTTTTGCCGGCCCCGAGATCGTGTTTCAAGTTCGAGACGAAGTCGAGAACTTGAAACGATCGAGGGTTGGCAAAACGCTTTCGGCCCGAGTTACGAACGATATTTTTCATCACACTACACAATGCAATAAATATTATACTAATGAAAAAATATTTTATTCAGAGCCAAACAACTAAGCCAAGCATAACTACTAACCTAATCTAGCGGGATGCAATGTATTTCCGGTTGCTAGGCAACCAATTCATTTCATTGTTGCAGTCACATGTTTTTGTGATACAACGTGTTGTATCACAACACGTCTAGGCCAGCTGATTTTGCAGGCCTAGGCCGGAAAATTTTGCCGGCCTAGGCCAGCAAAACAGGTGTTTCGACGGTAGAAACGAGGGTCGAAAACAGGTGATATCGATGTAGTGTGATGAAAATATCCTATAACAACTTTAATGAAGATGTATTTACAAAATTTGCAAATTTGATATAAAATACTGTAGTATATGCCACTAAAATAACTCTATATACAATCATTTATATTATAAAAATACCCCCGTCACAGCAGACGTGCGTACTCAGCGAATTTCCAATGGAATTTTGGTATATTTTCTATTTCCCCATAAAATCCATGGGGATGAGAGTATGTAGGTTTGCCGCCATATGGGTTTTCTAAGCAAATATTAGTTAAACGCTTCCTAATGAATATACATACCAAATTTTATCAAGATATGTTAATAAATAAGCAAGATAGAAAGTTTTATTGATTTCCCATAAGCATAACATGGAAAACATACTTTTTGGATTTTCTCCATAACCATTTAAGCTAGGTAAAAAATTCAAAATACTAGATTGTTTGTTTTTTTAAGCTCTTTTAAATGGTTTAAGTTAAAATTGTTGAATTTTCTAAATAAAAGTAAAACAAGCCAAAAACCCATTTTTAACCCTTTTGAAACCCCATAAAACCCCGTCCCATGGTCCGATCATTCTGGTTCGCGAACTCAACCTAGTAGACGCTGGCTTACATCCCTGTACCAAATTAAATCAAAATCGGAGGTTCCGTTCAAAATTTATCCTGTTCACGGACACATAGATATATATATATAGATATATACACTTGAGTCCCGCTAGTCCGAACACGGGTAATCCGAACGTCCGCCTAATCCGAACAAGCTCCAGACGCATTTTGCAAAACATTTTCATTAATGTAAAAATATAATTTACCTAATAAAAATAGAATTTTTGATGGAAAAGATAAGAATTGTGGTAAAGAAATGAAAACGAAGTATTCCATTGAGGAATATACTGTACAAATATTAAGTTTATTGTATTTGGACTAAATTTACACTACGTAAACAAAAGAATGTAAACAATAAAAAATACAGTATACCCTGTAAAAAGTATTGCACACGTAGTAGAGATTAATACTGTAACACATAAAAAGTAACATTAATTTATTTATTATTGACCATAAAGTCCAACATCGTTTTTTGTTGAAGTTTAGTCAGTCTGTTTTTGCCGCGTAGTTCCGCCATTTTCTTATAAACATCACTTCTGCGGGCGTGGCAGTACAGTCTCTGCTGGCAGTGGATACAGTCCGTGGCGATAGGCGCGAGCAGCGTTGCCAATTCAAGGGTAATTACCCTTTTAGAAGGTATTTGGGACCTTCGAGGGTATTTTCGAGGGTAATGATTTTTAGGATTGATGGATAATTTTACAAAAATTGTCAAGTTTGACTCAAATGTGTGAATTTTTGGGAATGGGTCGAAATCCAAAGTAGATTTAATACAAGAGTGATTAATATCACTTGAAAAACGAACACCAATTGAACAGCTGATACACTTTTATTAATCATTCTTGTATACTAAAAACTTAGATTGTTGGTAAAATTATTGATTTTCCGATATTTTGGTGTTTTTTAGGGTATTTAAGGGTAATTTTATCAAAGATCTAGGGTAAGTTGATGAAAGGTGATTGGCAACGCTGGGCGCGAGCGAACAGTATCTTCTCGCCATGCATACAGGCAGCACACGCTGCTTGCCCGCTCTGTGATCACATCCTAAAATTACGTGCATTGGGCCATCGTGATGTCTGCTATGGGCTGTGCAATTGTTGGTTTTGCTTATATAAGGGTAAAAGCACTGTTTAAATTGGTTTTTGTGTATTATTCGCTAATATTACAACACGTAAACCCGTTTAAATTGCTTCATTCTCCCTTACTGAATTATTTCGGATAATCCGAACAATTAGCTGATCCGAACAGCATTCGGTCCCAATTAGTTCGGATTAGCCGGACTCAAGTGTATATAGATATATATATATATATATTGTAACGTGAATTTCTAACTAATAAAAATAGTGATGGTTATACGAGGTTCACCAAAACTTAGGAAATTCAGTCACTTGTAAAAATAAAAAGGAGTTCCTTGGAATCGCTCAGCACGGTCGCTGGGATAATTCCAGGGGTCAAGTAACCCGCAGCCAATTGTTTCAATAGTTCAGTTAATTTTACTTACAAGAAAGAATTCAGTAACTTAGTAGTTATCCAATCCTAGGCAGATCTCTAACGATCTAGAATTAATAAACTTACTTGTCACGCTAACACGGATTCCAAACTACTTATGTTAGGTTTCAGAAAATAGGATAGTCTAATGTAGGATCTGAAACTAAAAGTTCAAAATATAGAACTTCACCAGAGTAGGTTACAGGTCACCTTTCTGGTTACTACACGTTTTTCCACCAGACCTGTGCGAACCGGTCCTGGTTAAGGAAATGTAGGAAACTAAATAAATGTCGATAATTGAACTATTACAACAACGAGGAAGTTTAAACAAATTAATTTAAGTTATCCAACTAGCTTGTTTGAATTACCAATGAAATGTCAGATGTTTATTGCCGAGATGTTCTCACAGCTAGGGGACGACTCAACCCTAGCCTGTTACATAAGAACACTCAACGTCTCCAAATAATATTTTAAACTATTACCATTAACTTAACTAAAACTATACCTGAAGGCAGAAATGAAATTAATCGGTTAAAATAACAAACACCGATTCACTAAAACTTAAAAAACGAACGCACCATTCCAATCCTCAGCACTAAACTTAAAACTTATACCACTCCGACGAGCCAAAGGTTTAAGTAGACGTGTTAGCACAGTAGACAGAACGAGAGTGAGAGCCGGCTCATTTTCTTGAGCTCCCAATTTCTCGTTGAATCCTGATAACGGCACCAGCTGGACACTCCTGATTTCCTGATTTCCTTGTCGAGGTTTCGGTGATACGCCGGTGGGAAGAACTGGGCTTGGAACATTCTAACAAACTCGGGAAAAGAGTTCCAAAGGTCCCGGTTATTCCTGTACCAGAGCAAGGCTTGTCCATGCAAAAGCTCGGGCATAGCTTTCAACAACTGTTTCGGGGAGAGGGAATAGGCTTCTCTAAGCTCTTCTAGGCGTTCGAGAAACGACACCGCATCACGCCTGCCGTCGAAGCGCACATTCCATTTCCTGACCAGATTGCACAGAGTCGGAAACGTTTTATCAACGTTGTACGGCGTTTCACCAACAACCATATCTCGCCGATTTATTGGAGCGGAGCCGGTATTCTGGAAAAAGGAGGCCTCACCCAACTGCGAGAGCTGTGTGACATTCCTCAAGTCCATCTGCGAGGAACGCAGATCTGCCAGACGATGGTCGAAGTCCGACTCCCCTGAGTTAGGCCCCGGCGTGGGTTCAACGTGATGGCGAGGTAGGTTGTAGTCAAGGCGTCGACCTTGCACCAAGGTGTCAATCACCCATTGCACGTAGGCTGGGTCAGCGTTAGGGGGTAATCCAAGAGTCTCGCGTATACCCGCCAGACCATCCGACATAGCTCTGGTTGTAACACCAGGTGCCGCGGTGTGATGCTTTACCGGCCCGTATGTCGGATAGTGGGGAAAATCAGCCGCTGAACAGCTACCCGGGACACTAGCAGTAGGGTCAAATATCGGTTGATAGGACACCGGGGGAACCACACTGGTACCACTTCGAGGGACGCTCTCCGAAGTGCGAGTCTGAGTTGCGCCCCGAGGGCGAAGCTGAGGCCAGTGGTCCAGGGGAAGTGTGGAGGGTGGCCGGTATGCCGAACCCATGGGCGGAATGGTGCTCCAGGTTACGCCACCAGGAGGTCGGTTGATTTCCGGTTGAAACACCGAAACCCTTTGATATAAGGATCCCACCGGTTCACTAGTCATTGTCATACGCGTAAAGTCAAAGTCAGACTGTACGGTAGACGTTGCAGGATTTCCAGCGGTAAATGGAGGATGAGCCACCGTACTATAAACGGTTGTTAGCCCCATGGAAGCAGGCGCCGCCGTCGTCACCTCACTCTGTGAGGTTAATAATCCCGAACCCATCTCAGGACCTGCAATGTCCGCCGAAGGGACACTTCTCCAATACTCCCTAAATCTCCGGCGTAATTCCTCCACGCTACCATCCGTTACCAACCCATGGCGAGTCATCTCCTCAATCAATCCCTGCTTAGGCAGTTCATGGATCCAACTCACCCGTGGGTCATCCAGGGGTGACCTAGGTGCATAGGAAACGGTAGTTGTAGTTATTAGGCCACTACACGTAATTACTGTCGTCGATGGGGATTGTCGTTACCCAGCTGGCCATAGTAACTAACATCGACTCGGTCGTCTTCATTTCAAAATAAATTCAACAAGCCAACTAAATTAAATTAGTTTACAATTAACACGCAGCTTGTTTTAGGTTAAGCCTATTACTTATCTAAAATTGGATAGGCTAAGTGGTGATCAGAATTAGGCCAACAAAATAATTTTAATTATAATGTTTAATCCTCTAATACACCCTAGGCTTAAGTTAAATTTCCTACACCAAAATTCACCAATGAAAGAAAATGGTTATAGCCTCATTAACTAGCCTAGTCTATAGGTTATATTCACCAATTCAATCACAATCAGTTACCCACCTAGAGGCCTAACTGAATTCTATCTTTTCACCACACCACAATTGACTGTTATAAAGTTACTGGTCCAACTGATCGGGCGCCATTTTGTAAAGTGAATTTCTAACTAATAAAAATAGTGATGGTTATACGAGGTTCACCAAAACTTAGGAAATTCAGTCACTTGTAAAAATAAAAAGGAGTTCCTTGGAATCGCTCAGCACGGTCGCTGGGATAATTCCAGGGGTCAAGTAACCCGCAGCCAATTGTTTCAATAGTTCAGTTAATTTTACTTACAAGAAAGAATTCAGTAACTTAGTAGTTATCCAATCCTAGGCAGATCTCTAACGATCTAGAATTAATAAACTTACTTGTCACGCTAACACGGATTCCAAACTACTTATGTTAGGTTTCAGAAAATAGGCTAGTCTAATGTAGGATCTGGAACTAAAAGTTCAAAATATAGAACTTCACCAGAGTAGGTTACAGGTCACCTTTCTGGTTACTACACGTTTTCCACCAGACCTGTGCGAACCGGTCCTGGTTAAGGAAATGTAGGAAACTAAATAAATGTCGATAATTGAACTATTACAACAACGAGGAAGTTTAAAAAAATTAATTTAAGTTATCCAACTAGCTCGTTTGAATTACCAATGAAATGTCAGACGTTTATTGGCGAGATGTTCTCACAGCTAGGGGACGACTCAACCCTAGCCTGTTACAAAAAAACACTCAACGTCTCCAAATAATATTTTAAACTATTACCATTAACTTAACTAAAACTATACCTGAAGGCAGAAATGAAATTAATCGGTTAAAATAACAAACACCGATTCACTAAAACTTAAAAAAAACGAACGCACCATTCCAATCCTCCCCACTAAACTTAAAACTTATACCACTCCGACGAGCCAAAGGTTTAAGTAGACGTGTTAGCACGGTAGACAGAACGAGAGTGAGAGCCGGCTCATTTTCTTGAGTTCCCAATTTCTCGTTGAATCCTGATAACGGCACCAGCTGGACACTCCAGTTATCACAACAGCTGATTGCAGGCTACCAGGGTCAACTTCATAAAATACCCCCCGTCGCAGCAGACCTGCGTACTCAGCGAATTTCCAAATTAGTAATAGGCTATTAATTTTGACCACATAGTCCACATAAAACTGTAAACCAAATAAAATCACATGCTCATAAATAGGGAAATAAATGTCTATTCTCCTTATGATAAATATAGGGAAAGAGTATGCAGGTATGCTGCCATGGGGAACACTAAAAGTAGGTTTTTATCTTGAAAAAAAATTTATTTCGACCATATGAAGCTATTTACTAAGTTTCATCAATATCTGTCCATTGCTAAAGAAGTTTGCCTATTCTCCATATGATTAACATGGGAAAAGAGTATGCAGGTTTGCTGCCATGATAAGCACCAAAATCAAAATTTTTTACCATAAATAGATGAATCTCAACCAAATGAAGCTGAATTCCAAGTTTCATCGAAAAATATGGGTTAATAAATGAAATAATAACACATCTCAATTCTCCATAAGATTAACATTGGAGCCCCAAAATACAATGTACTGTCTTTAGACTTTTGAATATCTCGGTAACCAATGGAGATAGAGCAAAGCTTCAAAATACTAAATTGTGTGTTTTTTTAAGCTAAATCCAATGGTCAAAATAGAAATTTAAAATTTTTAAAAATTACATATGAAAAATGCAAAAAACCCATTTTTGGGGTACAAAACCCCCCAAAACTACCCCTACCGGTAGGTCGATATGTCTGGTTTACGAACTCATCCGAATAAATGTAGGATTACACATCTCTACCAAATTTGGTGTCGATCGGACCATTTTTACGAGAGTTATCGTGTCTAGGGACACATATATATATATATATATATATATATATATATATATATATATATATATATATATATATATATATATATTATGACATATATAAATATATACATATATATATAAAAATTTAATGACTATTATTTTTGGTCTCTGGGCACCTCAAAACGAAAAAGTAACATGGTCCCGGGCTTAGGTCTTACCATGAGACCTACGGTAATAGCTTATTCCCTATGGGAAATTCGCTAAAAAGGATCACATCGTAACGTCTGTTTTTGTGACGTAGCTTGCAGGAGGAAGTACGTCCTGTCGTACGCCTCAGAAGGCGTTTGAGGTTATGTTATTGTTTACATGGGGTTATAGTGACATGAGAGTTTTACTGGGTTTTTATGGGGTTAGTAGCGGCATTATAACACCGAGATACAACCTTCTTTAAATAATGGGGAATGAGTCTATTCCCAGGGCTGTAAATATAGCCTTCCACAGTGTTGGACACTGTGGGAGGAATAAGTGCTCACTAGGCCTAGGTAAGCCTATCACCTAGGTCGTGAAACAAAGGTTAAAGTAGGTAAGTGGTCAAATTTTACCCCCCAACAAATTTGGATCGTCACAATATATATATATATATATATCAATTAGAACGGTGTTTTTGGCTTCTAGGGACCTCAAAACGAAAAAGTATCATGGTCATATGGCTGTTGTGTGCAAAGACTGAGATATTAACACGTTTGCTGCTGGCAGCTTCTATAGCAGTTGCCCGCCCACTAGCGCTGTGCGCTGGCAACTGTTAAAGCAGAGGCGTGCTCCCTTCAAAGTTATTGCTTCAGTGTGAGCTCAGCTCTTGGCCGCGAAGGTTTATATCGTCCCCGCATGTTGTGCCGGTTTCGCTCGTTAATCCGTTTTTGGATCGGGAATTCCGTTCGTTTTCTCGCTATCGATGGAGCTATGTAAATATAATTCAGCATGGGGGTTGAGTTTTGACATTTTATATGCCGTAGCGAACGTGTTAATAACAAAAAAAATTAACACAGGAACGTGATTGACTGTTGAAGTTTGCGGCTAAAAAAACTATTCTAAATAGATATTCCAAAAGCAGTTAAGTGTATTTCACTTAATGATAATCCTCAAGCAACACTTGTGCAAAACTGGAGATAACTGCTTCACTTAATCAGGTAGATTAGACTAGGTAGGGTCAAAATTAAAGTTACATTGAATAAGCTATTTTTAAACAGGAATTAATTTGTTATAGATAAAATTTAAGAAAAGTGTAATTTTAACTAAATTATAACTAATCAGTTTAAATTATAAAATATATTAATTTAATTTTAGTTTTTTTTTGCATTTCTTTATTAGTAACTAGCTGTTACCCAGCATGCTTTGCAATGCCAACCTGAGTAATTTTTTGCCCTTTCATGTGAGCTTGTTTGCTACGCTAAAATACCCACTAGTATATTATATTTTTGCACATCTTAAAGCTGATAAATTGAGCTCTAAACGAGAACCTTTAAGGTGGGAACCAGGAAGGGGGCATGAGGGCGGAGCCCCCATCGAGCCGTAGCTGATACCTAGACTATACCTTCTTTACACAAAAGTAGATTGAAAACTACCTAGTTAAAAAAAAATCTTGTTCATAACAACCTTTCATTACTTAAAAACCTAAACTAGAAAATCCACATGGGTATTACATAGTCAAAAAAATTACTATGGTCTCAGGTCAAAATTATAATATGAGACCTTATTGTAATAGTTTCTTTCCTAAAGGGGAAATTCCCTAAGAACAAAATAAATTTAAAATCAGCAAAAGTTTAATTTTATAACTGAGTCACCAATAATTTTTGAAAAAAAAAAAAAAATTCTTGGAAGGAAGTATAAATTTGTAAACATTGATAATAAGCGTAATAAATTATCGTGTGATTACAGACAGACAACAGAAAAGTAGGAAAGTAGGACTTATGTATCAAAAGTAAGGACTTTTCCTACTTTCCTACTAAAAAGTAGGAAAAGTAGGACAACTTTGAGGCCTGATATAAGTGTTACTTAAAAGTTTAAAAGTGTTAGAGTAGAACGTCGATAATCCAAATTAATTGATACCGGACGCCATTCGGATTATCAAACCATCCAAATTATCAGAATCAGACCTTAAAATGGCCAGTATGCACTATTCAATAAGTAAAAAATGTTAAAATTGTATATTTTTTATAGTTAAGGTTCTTGCAGTGAGATGAATTGAAAACACTGTTTTATGTTCAAGTACTGTTTTGTATTTTTTAGCAACATGTGTACAGTTAAAAACATTAAGGTAGTAATTACTTGTGACTAAAAAAATGTGTGGTGAGTTTTTAAACTGTAATAGTGTTTCGTTTTAGTGGTTCGCAGTTAAGTCCTTAACTGTAACTTATCACATAACAAAAATATAACTCTGTGCGTTTATTATAATGCACACACAGAGTACCGCTCAGGATCAATAAACTGAGGTGATAAGCGGATGGCGGGACTGTTGCCATCTAGCAGGGTGTAGAATCCGGCTGTGTGACCTTGAAACCCATCTCAACCTTCCTGACTACTCTCCTACTCCTTACTACGCACTATTTCCCCATTGCTCACCCTCCAGTAAATAGCATAGCATATTGGCAAACTGTATACTATATTTTATTTATTGCTAGATACAAATCCGCATTATTGACGTTCCAGATTTTTAATGTACAAATTACCAACGTTCTATTGTACTTTAAAGAAGCCCTTAAATTTGTTGCTGAAACTGTGGACTTTGGAGAGTAATATTTTAGACTATAGATTAACTCATTAAGCTTCCTAAAAAAAAAAAAATAAATAAAAAAAATAACACATCCTTAAAGTGATTTAGATGTTCAACAATACTTCACAATGTCAATTGTTTCCATAAATTCCTCACAATTGATATCTTAACACAACATTTGTAATTATTAAGTTGCTACTTCTTGTTATATTATAGACCAAAAATGAAATAAAAATGTATTCTAAGTAAATTTGGAAACACAAAAAAACTTACCCACTAACTCACAACCTGATATTCACTTAACATTAGATGTATATACATGAATGCCTGCTGAAACTTGCCTTAGAGCACGTTAATGTGTTTAAAACACAACTGACATTAACCCTAATGAACAGAAAAGCAGTGCAGACTAACCTGGATCGGGCAGTCGGTGCATTCCTCATAGCAAGGACGCTGACAGACATGACCGCAAGCCATGGTTCGTCCGCACACTGCGGTGCACAGAAGATCTGTGTTTTTGCACCTGTGAAGAACGACATAAGCATTGAATTTTATGTCAATGTAAAGATTAGGTGAATATTAATTTATTTCTAAAATACAGCAGACTCCCTATTAAACGGCTACCTTTTAACTGGTCTATCTTGTTACAAAAACACCTTTCTTTTAACCGATCATTTTTTTAAAGTAAAATCACTTTAACAAGTCTTATTTTGCCGGAAATGTTGTTTTCATATCCATCTTTCACATCTATTTCACACCATATTGACATCATATTATAGTCATTCCAATTGAATTGAACGCCCCTGAATGGAAGTGAATGCCACTAGAAGGGAAACACGTTTTCCCCTTCTTTTTTAGTATATCAAAAAATCAATTTTTTCATTTGAGTCCCTGTTTAGATGTATTTTTTTTGACAAAAAAAGGTTAGTAGTTTGATACGTAATGGATTCAGTGTCATTTTTCATATTATTATTGCATTCAAGCCATATAAATCTGTAATTTAACGTTGTTAAAGGTTTGTCGGTTTAACCGGCTAGCTTATTATTCAGCTGCGCCCTAGTCCTGGTAGGCCAGTTAAGAGGGAGTCTACTGAAGGTTTAATTTCATTTTCAATAAACAAAATATAAATTAATATCGCAAATGAAATTCATAATTGTGAACTGCTCTTTTAGTACATCAGCTGGAAAATTATGAAATCTAAGGTAAAAACTAAATAACTTTGTAATGATGAAGAATGACATTTTGAAAATGATGTACATGTGACTGAGCTGAAATTTGTAAGTATACATGGGTCACCAGTTTATACATTTTAAACCTTTATTTATATCACTCACACATAAATGTTAAAATTGTGCTTCAAACCCAAATAAGTCCATAACAAATTCGATAGTAATTTTTCAATAGTAAATGCCAAGCTAGGGAGTTTTTGTTAAAATATAATAAATAAGCCCTAACTATATATTAGGTACGTTATATACATTTTGTAAGACACCAAAGCACTCATTGTGGTGCGTATTTTAAGTTGAATATGAATGAAAGAGGTGTGTGATAGGTCAGATGAGGATTGGCTTTGTTAGTAACAAATATCAGGTGATTCATCTGTGTACAGTTTCGAACCATCAAAAAACTTATAACTGCTCAGAATATAAGTTGTAATTAGTTTTTATTATCTATACAGGGTGAACAACTTAACTGTGCCACCATTGGCATATCCTAAACTATGAGATTTAGAGAAAACTTTAAATGGGGAACATCACCTATTTTTTTAAGATGATAAAAAATATGAATTCCATTTTCTTTGAAATGGCCGCCATTTTCCAATATGGCGGCCAACTTTAAAATTTCTTATGGAACACCCATTTCTTATGGTGTTTTTTAAATGTACATGTAATTTTAAGATATTTTTATTCCTTGACATTTTTCTCTAAACCTAACGGTTAGGGAGCTACAGGCAATTAAAGTTCATTTTTAGTTCCATAAGAATAACATGGGTCAAACTTTATCTGCTCATATCTCCGAGACCATTAGGTAAAATAAAAAATACTCATGAATAAAAATGTCTTAAACTGATGTTTTAATGCCATATTTTTCATAATAACATCAATTTTCTACAAATTTTATTTTTTGGCCGCCATATTGGAAATAAGTTAATTTATGCGTAAATGATAATTTTTATGTGTGAAGTGTTCTTTAAACATAATTTTAAGACATTTTCATTCTTGAGTATTTTTTATTTTACTGAATGGTTTCGGAGATATGGACAGATAAAGTTTGCCCCATGTTATTCTTATGGAACTAAAAATGAACTTTGATTACCTGTAGCTCCCTAACCGTTAGATTTAGAGAAAAATGTCAAAGAATAAAGATGTCTTAAAATTACATGTACATTTAAAAAACACCATAAAATATAGGGTGTTCCATAAGAAATTTTAAAGTTGGCCGCCATATTGGAAAATGGCGGCCATTTTGAAGAAAATGGAATTCATATTTTTTATCACCATCAAAAAATAGGTGATGTTCCCCATTTAAAGTTTTCTCTAAATCTCATAGTTTAGGATATGCCAATTGTGGCACAGTTAAGTTGTTCACCCTGTATATTAATAGGCAGGCAGGTTTCTTTTCATCCTTTTTTCTCAGCTTGTGTTCATTGTAGGAGAAATGAACGCATACTGTTGGAAAGGTAGCGTCCTGTAGATGAGCAGAATCCCAAAATAATTCACATCGGCTATAAAGACTAGCTCAACAGGCTTTCAAAGTGTCATTGGTAACCTTATGTAAGAAGGGTATTTGAATTATTAGACAGTTGTTGTAATAACAAATGCTAGCAAATCAGGAAGAACAGATGTGTAAGTTAAGGCTGCGGTCTACCCCAACCAAAACAAAAACAACAACAATGCCGAATATGCCTCCTCGCGGCCGTATAGCGCTAGGCGAGTTTGATGGCTGCAGAGGTTTACGGGGATCGTGTTTCAGAATTAACCAATTAAGATAGAGATTGACTCTTAACTTTTTCTAAAAGTACAAAAAAGGATCTCGTCGGCTATCTTTTTAGAATTTTTTAAGAAAATTTCTAATTTCAGTTATAATTGTGTAAAATTATCTGTTTTTGAGTTTTATAGATGCAGAGGTTTACGGGGATCGTGTTTTAAAAATAACCAATTAAGATAGAGATTGGCTCTTAACTTTTTTTTTAAAGTAGAAAAAAGGATCTAGTCGGCTATCTTTTTAGAATTTTAAAATAAAATTTCTAATTTCAGCTATACCAGTCTAAAATCATCTGTTTTTCTCGATTTTTAACTGAAGTTTTCTATTGGTTTTAATGGACTAATTACAAAATTGTAACAGACGAAAACTAGTACCGTTATTCTTTTTTAATATGACACCTTATTTATAGCTCTAGGCTTCATTTGGCAGAAGATAACACGATTCTAAAAAACCCTTGCATTTGGGTGCGCGACAGGGGTAGACCGCAGCCTTAAAAAATATTTTTAAACCTCTTGGATAATCAACTAAATTTTTGATAAAATATCGATCAGTGAGTGATCACTAGTTATTATAATTAATTAGTTTAATTATAATAACTAATTTCTATTATAATTACTATATTTTATATATTTATAGACCAATGTTTCTATAAATATTAACTGTATATATAATCTGTAAAAGAGAATATTACAGCTATGTAAAGCGTTAGTTCAATTGTATTTATGTCGCATAATTTCCTAGCCTCCGCCACTACAGGAAAATTGCTAATCAACGTTTAATAAATTAAACTATGTGAACAAATTCTAACACAAAATAAGAAAGCCCATTTTTAATGAAGTATAATCTTTCTTATAACAGTTTCATGTATTTTTTTTTTTTAAACAAAAAGTGAAACATGAAAAAATTTGATCATTAACTAGACGCTTTTTCTACCTAATTGGAAAATCTTATAAAAAAATCTGATACAATCCCTTAGGCCAACATGGACAGCAACATTGCAGCAGTGTTAGTCGAAGCAAAAATGTGATGCAAATCTAGTTTATTTAATATAAACTTCTTTTAGGCCCTAGGCCTAATAGACATTTTATACAAATTATTAATTTCAGTAGTCTTAGTTATTTTCTCAACTATGTTATTTCAGCTTGGTCTTTATATAAAAATTAATATTTTCATGAGGATAAAGGATTGGAACGATCTGGCTAGCAAAATCTGTGTTGAAGCAACTCTCAAAGAAAATTGATTCTATTAACCAATTCCACGCTAGCCTGCCAACTTTTATTTTACGTGGGCCCCTCCCACCAACGTTGCCAAAGATTCGCTAACACTTTTAAGAGTTACACCCCCATGTCATGTTCGGGAATCAAACGCGTGCCGTTGTAGACGTCCTGGCCAAGGTGCCTACAACTTACGACATTTCAGCTTAAACGACTCGCAGCCTAGACACGTGAATTAGGGTTATGAACAGTGCACGCTTCAAGTAAGGAAACAGACATTTATCAAATCACTAAATAAACTTGAATTATTTATTAACACCAGGCTAAGAGAGTACAGAACCAAACTGTTACAATATATTCCAAAGAAATAATTTAGGCATATAAAGGTTTAGGTGTCTAAAAATGAAGTGAACCAATTCTCCATTTACATTTTTGTGCCACCGAGCGGAGCATCAGCTCCGTAATAATAGACGTAATAATAGAAGCGGAACAATATGAATAATAGTACAAAAATATTCAAAAACCGCTCGGTATGAATCAGCTGTTTAGAGCTTTGCCCTGCCGCCGCGCACCGCGCTGGTGTCGCGGTGGTGGGGGAAGGACCCAGAGTCAAGTCGAGGGCCACTGTGGACCTCATTCCACGACCAGGCGAGCAGCCGGCGAGAACTCTCTCCGAGCGAGCATAAGAGCAAGCCGTAATTAAGAGCGACGAAGCAAACAGCGAAGCGTTTACTGCTAGGTAATATTTGAGTCTGCACAAAGTTGTGTACTTACAGTATCATTTAGTTATATTATTAGTCTGATTATTATTCTGACTTTTATAAACCGACCTACCCACATTTACTATAGATAATTAAAATTTATAACTTGTATCATTAGTTCTTGTTGGTTTCACCATAAAAATCACCAATTTCATAATTACAACTATTTTACAGACAAACTAAATTTGGGGATTGCACAATTTATTCAAATTAGATTTTATAATTGTTGTATGGGTAAACTTTAGTTTACAATCTCACTTCTATAAAAAATCAAAAAGTAAGGAGAAAATACATATAAATGGAAATAATAAATTAGATGACTGTTGCTAGGAAATCAATTAATCAAAATTATATTTTAAACATAGACCACTCAAAAGCAAAACTTTAAAAAAACAATTTTATCAAGATTTCTTTCCCATAAAAGGAAAAATTCAACCTTGCAAAGCAAGAGCTGGAGAGAGTCTACAGTCCTCAAAATTAGCAAGAGGAGCAGAATATCCTTCATTGCGGACGTCCTTGTAAGGGGATCAGAAGAAGGAACTTCTGGGGACTGAAGCTGCGATCATTGGGAACGACAAAAGAGACAGGACTGGTCCAGGATCAGAGAATCCCGTTTCCTATGTTGGTTAATTATTAATGATTAATGTAGGTTAGTTATTATTAGATTGGGGTAGCTATGTAACATTTGTATTAACGTTTGTAAATAAATATGGTGGCGAGAGGTAAGCGTAAGCTCCTCAGGGGGGTAGGGGAGGCTTCCCACAAGAGAGCCGATGAACCTTCTCCCAAGACCGCTGTGAGTCAGTTGCTCTTGCAACTGTACTGTGATGGTTATCACAGCCTGCATGGGGTGCCACTGCCTATGCGGAAGGCAGCGGATCTAGACTTGGCAGTCGATAAATAGCCCCAGAGTCGGGGAGCAGCGACTCTGGTATGGACCTGGGGCCGGATAGACCCAGTGTCCCTCTCAGTGGTAGGAGTGAGCGGATCACAGGTATTATATTAATATTATTAATATTAACATATTCACTGCTAATGGCACAGTACTGTGCCATGAAAATCTGAACGCTCACGCCGATGGCACAGTACTCTGCCATGCTACAATGCTCTCATCATTTGTATTTTGTTAGGTTAGCTCCTGGCGGAATTAGTTGTATACCATGTTAGCGTGGTTGGTAGGTGTGGCTTGACCTTGGGGCTGAGCAGTTCCCACGACACGGCGACAGCAGCGCTGTAGCGGCAGGAACAGTAAAGTGCCACGCTTGCGCTCATTGCCGCCATTCCAGTCACTGTCAGTGTGAGGTTTGCCTTTGTTGTGGACGTCGACGGACGTGTTTGTAACTATGTTTACTGCATCTCAAAAACCAAACGAACACTATAATTTTGTGCGCAGTGCCCTGGGGAGCCCTATGCCGTGCTACGAAAAATACCACGTTTAGTGATAAAACAATGAGGATAGATTAGGGTAGTTAATTTCAAAACCTTTTAAATAACCCCCTTTGTGTATTTCATTCATAATTTTATTATCTTTATTGTGTTTTACTCAAATAAACAAGTACTTTTTTCAATTTTAGTACATTATTTTCACCTGTGTGCTCATGGCACAGTACTGTGCCATAAATATGACGTCACGATATGACGTCATAAACACAACGGATAACATTTTTGACCTCTGTTCCTTAATTATGTCATATAAAGGCATGTTTTGGTACAATAACATTTTTTAACGTCAGGTTTCGATTTTCTCTCACTATTAGCCGCAGTGAATGTGTTAACCTTGCACTTTTCAGAACTAATGAGCAAATTTTACAGGCACTGAAAAGATCAACAAAAATTGCTGTATTACCTCTCTGGCAACATGGATAGCACTATCATCGTAGCAATTTCTGAACTTGATCCTTCATTTCAATTTCTCATTCTTACATATTTAATTACAATGTGTTTGACAAACACTAACATTTCTTTATATTATGAGCAGACATAGTCATATTCTTATCATTAAAATAATTTATCACACGATGGCGATGCAACAAGCGCTCAAAGTCCGTAAAGAGTACACTTTTTCAGTTAGTTCCCCCGGAAGAACGCTTGGAGGGTTGATCATTTTGTTAACAGATTTGAGCATTGGGTTGGCAGTATAGTATAAGAGACTGCACTTAAACATTAAACCAATGACTTAATACAAATTTTGATGCTTATCCAACATGTTGAGATCTTTCAGCAGTTCAGTTCTTTTAACAAGGAGGGCTATAACATTCAGCAAACTAATCGGACCAAACACAACCTAGACATAGAATACCTTTAAAATCTAGATAACATAGTTTTGATGTTGTATGTAAGTGGTAGACCTTTCCTACAAATTCCCAAAGTTTAACTCAGGCTAGAGATTTTTCCTGACCAACACTTCGTAACTTCTAGTTGAAACCTTAAAAAATGAAATAAATGCTTTTTTGGTTTGGGAGAATGTCGGCCTTAGTCAGTAACAAGACTACAAGATCGCGCCACAATCATCCTACACTCATCCCTCATTCATACTTGGCTTTAAACTACCTATTGAGTTAGGTCGCCATTTCAATAAAGGTATTAAAGGTAAGGGACAGGAATTTTTATTTCCCGTGCATAACTCGGGATGGAATCGGGACAGGATTGCTCTTTTCACTGCTATCAGGAAATATTCGTTTAGACTTTTACCTGAGTGTTGTATTAAAACAAATTAATGTTTTTTTATCAAGACAATTTTATAAATGTAAAGACTTGTATAGTTCATATGGCTTAGTCAGAATGAACAGTTTATTGTTGGAAAGGTTTAAAATATATAATTTTGGTATTTGCACTGATACAGAGATCTGGCTCTTAAATAAAGAAATCAAAATACATTTTTTCTTGTAGCTAAAGAAATTTAAATAAAATCATAAAACATATACATATAAGAAAAAAATTTGTGACCATGTAAAACTTTACGCAACTCTTGTTGAATGAGAGTTGACCTGTGTGGGCCAAAAAAGTGAAAATAAAAATTATGTAAATCAAGAGTTTTGATTAAAACTACTACTGAAATTGATAAGGAAAAAAACAATGGACTATTAAAATAAGGCATACAAAAATAAAAATAGCAAAAAGCCAAAAATAAATTGAAATTAGAATAAATAGTTACACAAAGGAATGAGGTTGTTAATTATCCCAAAAAATGTTTTGCCTATTTATTTTTGTTTCATTTTATTATTTTTTTTATTATTGGTTTTACTGATACAGGTTCTTAGGTTACTTATAAACAATGAACAAAATGTTATTGTGTGGATATAAATAATTAGGCCTAGATACTTTAAATGTTATTTTTATTTATTCATTAAACTATTGTTTTGCTACATCAGAAAACAAATTTAGTAGTGTATGATCAATAATAAATTAAAGCAAGGTAAATTTTAAAAACATATTTAAGAGGGATTGAAGTTTTAACTTTAAAATTATATTAAATTATAATAAGATACTTTTAACATTATAAAACAGTAATTGTATAAAAGATCGATTTACTAAAAAATACTTTTCTACTTATCTCTTGAGTTATAGAGAGTCGAGCTAAGGGATATTTACTGGATGAGTTTTTCACAATTAGAACGTGAAATGAAGCAAGAAGAATTAACTGAATGTGAAATTCCTGTACTGTAGTGTATTTAAGTTAAATTATTTAATGTATGTTACACCTTAAAAGACATACAATTGTATGTAGGTGTCTCAAATAAAATAAAAAACGTACCGCGTGGTGAGCGAGTGGCCACAGAGCAGCCGCTTGACGACGGTGGCGCGGCACGGCTCGCACTCCTCGTAGCACGCCAGCGGGCAGCGGTGGCCTGGAGTGGTGCACTGCAGCGGCTGTCTGGCGCACGGCTTGGCACAAATGTACTGCACACAACATAAAACAACACTCCAGTTAGGAAAATCTATCAGTTCCATGAACACAATTCTGTATGATATGTGCTGTGTGAGCAAAGTTTTCAGCGACTGGTTGATTGATTGAAAGGCAAACAGCCGCACGTTTTAAAAATTATAAGAATTCATTCTTGTGGGAAATTTGTTATTTTTTTAGCCACACTAATTTAAATTTCTGTGTAAGAGAAAGTCCAAAAACCCGTTAGGAATGTGACATCATTTTTTAATGATGATCTTTTTTGAATTTTCTTTAATGGAATTTCTATAAAAACATATTTTTTAATATGCGTTATGTTTACAAAGAGTTTATAACATTTAAACACATTTAACAAAGAAAATGTTCACATGCAAAATATAAACAAAAACATTTATTGGAACAACAAAAATAAATTGTCAACACATAACAACCACATTGCGAATAAGTCAAATCTAACCTGGAGATGATCAGGATCATCGTTGATGTGGCATGTGCGTGTGCAGGCATGACCACAGTCCAGACGGAAGGGGCACGGCTTGGGGCAATATTTATAGTCCTTACGGAAACATTCCACCTCCACTTTGTGGCTACATTCTGGGAATTCCACCGTTACCGTCTGCTTACACTGGACTTGGCTGCAAAAGTAACACTTTTCATGACTATCTGAAATGATACAGTTTTGAGTTCCATCATTCAGTTTAAGTTTGGACTTAATTATTATATATTAATTTATTCAATTATTGCAATCAAACCCTACCTTCATTACCTCATGATTTCTATGGTCATGAAATTCTAATGCTAATCGATAAATTTATTAACCTACTTAGTTTTTAAGCAGAAAATAAACTAACAAGTAATACTTTCTTTATTCTTAAAATTTAACAACTAATTTAGCATTTTTACTAGGTGATCTTATGGCGGTTTGACCTTTTCAATCAATTTAGAGCTGCTACACTACATACAGACCTAAACAGTAACCAACAAAACTCTTGACTAATCCTGCAATAAATACATAATTATAAGTAGCTACATTTTTAATAAAACTTTTACAAGTTTTTGTTTCCATACATTCGGTTACGATTAAGAGGAAATTCAAGGGATAGGGCAATTATTTTGCCTGCCCATTCAAGTGGCTGTTGGGGAAACCACCTGAATACGTTTTGCATTGTTACACAACCACATTGAGGGCAAGAAACAATATCTAGTTTTCGGTTTAAAACACTGTGGCTAAAAAAAAGCTGCTGAACTTCAGCATGTGTGAGACCCAAGACTCAGGTAAATAATAGTTAGGGAGGAGCTTTCGCTGCGGAATACAGGCCTTTCGAATTAATAGATGTTGTTGTTATTGGCTACATTTATAGCCTGTGGGCCCAGCAGTTTCAATGGCTGCCGCTAGAGGCTGACAAAATCAGGGGTCTCGTGGCTATAAAATATATTGTGCAGTGCTTCGCCTACTCCAATGTAGTGTCTCAATGGTTCATGTGTTGCACGTAAACTCACTCATAAGGGACATTGCAGGGTAGAAGGAGTTGGTGGCCGCATTTTAACGTCCTCTTCATTGGGATGCTACATTGACCACATTCCTGGTAACATTTTTTGGGACAAGGGTGTCCGTCAGCACAAAGCAATCTGAAAATATAAATTTTTAATTAGTTATAAATGATTTATACAAATATAAAGTTTACATTAAAGAAAAGGATTATCTCATCATCTTAAATGTATCAAGTTGTAATCTTGCTGCTAGAATGTAATCGACTTTATAACTGTACCTTTAAGCATGTAAATAAAATTTTAAAAGTCATGATTATCAGCATAGCTAAACAACTACTTGATCTAAAAGTGATGCTATCTTCCGCAGCCTGACCGAACTATGTCCAATATTTGTTACCAAAATCTACAATTAGTACTAGCCAATAGCATATGAGTGTTTACAAGGGTTACCTAACATCAAGGGGTTATGTCCTAGAAAGTCTGGATTTTGAGAGTCTTTGAAGATCGTACAACTTTAATCAATGTGTTATTCAATTCGTGAAAATCAGACAAAATACATAAGCTATAATTTTTGTTTGTATGACTATTATTTTAGAAAAAAATACAGTCAAACCTTCATACAACAAACCTTGGTATAACAACTTCCTTGACTTAATTTTTTTTCATCCCCTGCAACTCTTAATGTGAATAAATACAAACTTAACATCTACTTAACAAATAAACTCTTCTCACATCAATAGATCGAATTTTTACTAATATTGGTAAAAATAAATTACCCTAGGCATAACAAATTTTTTAAACGTAGGACCTCTAAGTAAGGAATTTATCCTCTACGTAACAATATTCCTCTGAATGTACGTTGACGTACCAAACGGAAAGAAATAAAAACTCAACAAAAATTTATGTCTCTACATGGAAGCTTTCTATCAATCTGCATTGCTAGACACTTTTAACAGTTTAGGTGGAGTAAGAGTATAATACCCACCTTAGTGTTTTTTTTTTTAATTTTAATAAAAAATTTACTGTAGTATCCTAATTTAAAACATTTCTTTATGCTGTAGTAACATGCAGCATATTAACATTATAATAATAGGCAAGCATGTTTTGTTTCCTCCTTTTTCTCAGCTCGTGTGCATTGTAAAAGAAATCTACACACACCGTTAGAAACGTAATCCCGTAGATGAACAGAATCACATTCTAATTCACATAGGACTCCAGGGCTACGCCTCATAGGCTTTCAAAGTTCCAATGCTAATTAATCTTATGGATGAAGGAGAATGAGTTGTATCATTAGACAGCTGTTGTAAAAACAACTGCTAGAAAAGCAGTATCAACACAATAGATGTTTTAGTTATAAAATGTTTTTTAACCTCTTGAGTCCAGATCAACTGAAATATTGGTCAAATTTGGATCAGGAAGCGAAATCTAGTTAACATTATAACTAGGTGTATGCTTATTCTGCACATAAGGATGAACGACTATTACTCAGCAATCCTGATTTTAAGTTATTTTGCAAAAATAAAATTAAAACACCCCTATAATACATTTATACAACTGCATAAGTTAGAAATGTCACTGTAAGTTTGTTTCACATTTTTATTTGTGAAAAAGCTAATTGTATTTTTTTGTGTAGTATTACATCAGCAGAAAATATTTTTTCAACCCTTACTCTGTGTCTGGTGCATAGACTTTGGTTATAAACAATTGACTAAAACAACACTAAAACAGAATCCAATGCATTTCTTATGGGGAATCAAATTACAGATTATTAGTTTATTACCAACAAACATAAAAAATTATGATTTTATCAATACAGTGAGACACCAACAATCATTTGTGAGGATTCACTCCTTTTCAAGTCGTTCATCCCCAACCTTTTAATATATTTTAATCCTTTATAGGACTTATTTGAGTTAAAAGATATAAAAAGTTATTGAAATAAAACATTATAAAAAGGATGTTATTAGATAAAATATTCAATCGTACCGAGTAAATATTCGTCCTATTGGAGGTTATGTTATTTTGTAATATACAGTAATTTCTAGCTCATCTAAAACAGGTATTATTTTAAGATATTCAAGCTCTTTTTGATTACTGTATTCAATAAACAATTACTGAAACAGCTTCTGTTTGATTATCTTACACAAGACAAGCCAAAGATATAAGTATTATAGCGTGAGCATGAAAAGTTACAAGATTTAACGCGAAACTTGAACTACGACTACAGGCGGAAATGCATCTACCGTACATACCTGTGTCTCGGTCTAGACTGCCGTGGCTTCCTTCGTCTTCGTCTCGTTCGGGTTATCTTTGGACTTTGCCCTTTTACTACTTGCTACTTGCTACTATTCTATTATAACTGAAATGCTTCTTCAAATATGAACTGAACTAAATATTACTTTATAACAACTCCTTCCCACTAATTAAAATTTAAAACTGTCCTCCAAAATAAAATAATGACTCTTGTTGTGTGGGAAGTATCTCAAACAAATTTACAAATTAAGTTTTTGAACAGGCCGCCGAACTCGTTGTGTCCGACGAACCTCGGTTTTAGCAGGGCTTTGGTTTTCTATATTTTCTTTAACATTAATTTCTTCATTGGGTGTTTGTATGTCTTGAGCTCCACTTAGGCTAGGCCTATCATGGGTTGATTCATCTGTCTTGATTGGTGATTTTGGTGAAGTAACCCGGGGTTGCGGTGACTTAGGCATGATTAGTTTTTGAAGAGTAGCTTCTTTTTGAATTTGAATTGCCGGGCCTCCTCTTCGTCTGTTTGGGTATGGTTGGTACGCAAGTGGTCTGCATGTACGAACCTTTTCCTGCCTTCCACTCTCACTAAATATGTCACAGGGCTTAGTCTGCTTATTATCTCTCCAGGTAACCATTTCACAACTTCTTGTCTGAGGCTCTTTACAAACACCTTTTGGCCGACAGCAAATGACCTAAATTTACCACGATGAGCGTTAGCGGTGTTCTCTACTTTGATCTGAGATTTCTCCATTTGATTTGAGATGTGGGGTTTCAACAAGGTCAGATGTGTCCTCGGCTTAAAATTTAAAAACATCTCAGCAGGTGAGACTCCAGTGCTGGAGTGAGGCGTATTGCGATATGCAAACAGGAAGCTGTCTATGCGATGTTGTAAAGTCCTATGCTTATTTTCTTTAGTGTCTTGTAACAACTGTTTTAAGAAAACCTCCTTAACAGTTTGTACAGCTCGTTCTGCGAGTCCATTGGACGCAGGATGATAAGGTGGTGTGACAATGTGCAGAACACCATTTGAAGCAAGGAAGCTTTTAAATTCTTCAGAAACCAATTGTGGGCCGCCATCAGTGACAACAGTGGTTGGTAAACCATAAGCTGAAAAACAACTGCGAAGTTTTTCAATGGTACGGGATGAAGTGGTAGAGGTCATGTGGAAAACTTATATCCATTTTGATCGGCTGTCAACGATGATTAAAAAATCCTTACTTTCAAATGACGCAAAGTCCAAATGAATCCTTTGCCAGTTATGTTTCGGAAAGGACCATTGTTGAAGAGGAGCTAACGGTGCAGATTTTCTCGTTGATTGGCAAATCTTACATTGTTTTACAACTTCTTCGATGTTCTGGTCGAGACCCGGCCACCACACCAAACTTCTAGCCAAGGCCTTCATGCGGGATTCCCCGGGATGTTCTCTATGTATTAGCAAAAGAATTTCTTCACGATGAGTTGGTGGGATTATTACCCTACACCCCCACAAAATACAATTTTGTTCTACAGAAAGTTGAGACGATCGGGAAAAATACTGCAAAAGCTGCTTGTCTTCGACATGATTAGGCCATCCATAAAGAGTGAAATCATGGACCCGGGAAAGCACGGGATCATACTTGGTAGCTAATCCTATTTCCTTATGGGTTATAGGCAAGTCACATCCGGTTGAAAAGAAAGAAATTTCCCCTTCCAATGGTTCTCCTTGATTGGGAAGGCGAGATAAAGCGTCTGCATTAGGAATGTCAGAGCCTTCACGATACATGAGTTCATACTGATATGCAGCCAGGATCAGTGCCCATCTTTGGATACGTGCGGCCGCTAGAGTGGGTATCCCCTTTGAGGCTCCCAGCAGGTAAGTTAAAGGTCGATGGTCTGTAGCTAGAAAAAATTTACGGCCATACAAGAAAACATTAAATTTCTTAACCGCAAAAACCAAGGCCAAAGACTCCTTCTCAATTTGCGCATATTTTTCCTCGCAGCGGGACAGGGTTCTCGATGCAAAGGCGATGGGCCTTTCGGATTTATCTGGAAGTATGTGACTGATCACAGCACCCACACCATATGGGCTGGAATCGCAGGTAACAATAATGTCTAATTCAGGGTTGTATGGCATCAAGACCTGACTGTTAAGCAAGAGACCCTTGCTTTTGTTGAAAGCGTTTTCACACGCATCGGACCAAGACCACTTAACCTTACTGTTCAAAAGTCTATATAAGGGATGTAACAGAGTTGACAAGTTCGGTAAAAATTTACCATAATAGTTTAGCATTCCTAGGAAGGACTTAAGTTGAGTTACGTTTTCTGGCCGTGGGGCATTTGAGTTAGCTTGTGTGAGTTCTTCACTGGGACGTAGCCCTTCACAATCTAGCCTATGTCCTAGAAAAATTAAACTGCGAACAAAAAACTCGCTTTTACCAGCATTCACCTTGACCCCATAGGCCATGAGACGCTCTAAGACCTTAACTACACAATGGTCAAGTTCTTCCAAATTCCGTCCAAAAATCAAAATGTCATCTAAATAACACAATGTATTCTTTATACCCGACAAAATTGTGTCCATTGTTGACTGGAAAAGTGAGCCGGCACTGGTTATGCCATAGGGCAAGCGTCTGTATCTGTACAGACCACGGTGAGTGTTGATTGTTAAAAGTTCTTGAGACGTGTCACTGACTCGCAACTGATTGTAAGCTCAGGCAAGGTCTAGTTTTGTAAAATATCTAGCACCCGATATCTGAGCAAAAAGATCATCCGGATTCGGTAAAGGGTAATGATCGGTGCAAAGGCACTGGTTGATAGTTACCTTAAAATCTCCGCAAATTCTAACCTGCCCATTCGCCTTGGGAACAACTACAATTGGACTACACCAATCAGTTTGAGTAACTGGATAAATTACATCATTTTTCTCTAGAGTGTCAAGTTCATTCTCAACGGCTTGCCTCAAAGCATAAGGTACGTTACGGGCTTTGCAAAAAATTGGTTTTGAATTTTCTTTCAAAACTAAATCAACAGATATGTTCTTAATCTCTCCAAAAGCAATATCAAAAACAGGTGAAAAATCTTTCTTGAGTTCATCTATTCTAGTAGAAATTGAAACATTCTTACCGGAAAGTCGGTTGATGGATGAGTCCTTGTTGTCGGCTCCTTTCCATGAATCCGAGAACTGCCTCCAATCCAATTTGATTTCCCTCAACCAATTTCTCCCCAGTAGTGTTGGTTGATTGGTCGAGTCCCCCTTGACGACGATCATCGGAAGACTGTGTACTCCTTCATCAGTCGATACTTGCGCCTGGAACTCTCCTAAGACAACTATGTTTTCACCAGTGTATGTCTTCAAAACAATGTTGCTGCTTGACAGTTTAGGCTTGTTTTTGAGTTTATTTACAAATACTTGCTCCGGCATCACTGAGACTACCGCTCCAGTGTCTACAATCATGTCAACAGGTACTCCGTTTACTACTAAAGTTGTTTTAAAACTACTACTCTTGCTATCTGCATAGGCTATCATATTCAAAGAAAGTTGCCCATAATCATCATCTACGCCAAAGCCTGTTTCTGAGGAGCTGTGGACTTCCACATCGCTCTCCTCTTCCTCACAAAAATTAATTCTGTTAGGCCTATATCGACCTTTTGACTGCCGGCACATTTTAGCTAAGTGACTTTTACGCTTACACAAGTTGCAACTATAATCCTTATATGGACAAGAATTGAAATCATGTGGCCTACCACAGCAATTACACACTCTAGGCCTATTACCGGTACCATGGTTAACATTGGCAGAACTAGGCCTATCATACTTTGAAAAACCAGAACCTTTTTTGTGGTTCAAACTACTTGGCTTAAATCTATTAGCCTTAGTATAATTTATTCCTGCAATAGTGTTATGACTGGAATGGTCTGGATGAAGGGATCTTGCATTTCTTTGAGCATCCTCTAACACTAGGGCTAATTCTAGGGCTTTCTTAAAATCTAACGAATCACCCTCAGAGAGTAGCCTACTTTGTATATGATCAGATTTTAACCCACATAAAAATCTGTCCCTTAAAGCTTCTTTCAGAAAGGCATCAAACTTACAGTTTGCAGCAAGCCTTTTTAACTCTACAGCATAGGTGGAAATGCTTTCCCCCTCTTTTTGATTTCTCCTATTAAATATGAACCTTTCATAAGCAATATTCCTAATAGGAGTGAAATGTTTCTTTAAAACAGAGATGATTTCATTGTAGTTTTTGTCTTTTGGAAGGTCAGGAACAATTAAAGACTTTAAAGTTGAGTACAATTCAGGGCCCATTAAAGATATAAAAAGAGAAACCTTAGCCTCATCTTTAATACTATTTGCAGAAAAAAATTCATCCAAACGTTCCACATAGTTCTCAAAGGTTTCAAGCTCTTGATTAAATTCTGAAATCTTACCGACCAGTTGCTTCGCCATTTCACCTCAATTTTTCAGGCCTAGTCGGGAAGCTAAAATTTTCAAAGACATTTATTTAACTTGAACCCGTAAAGCACACATTGACAATAGTTTCAAATAATCCAGAATTGGTATTTCTTCAAAATTTTATTAATTTTCAATTAATAAAGAAGCAACAGTACTTTTATTTAACCTTTTCTTCACTTTAGACAAAGTTCGACAACTTTCGACACGAAAAATGGCGCACACAAGAAAGACATTCCGCCTCCACGATCTGTTCAGGGCGTACAACCGGCAACTGTAAAAACGTAAAACACTTTTTTTTTTTACTTCACGCTTTTCGCACGCTGATTATTTAACACTTGTTATAAATTTGTAAGACGAATTTATTTTAACACTTGGCCTCGTCGCCAGAATTATTATAGCGTGAGCATGAAAAGTTACAAGATTTAACGCGAAACTTGAACTACGACTACAGGCGGAAATGCATCTACCGTACATACCTGTGTCTCGGTCTAGACTGCCGTGGCTTCCTTCGTCTTCGTCTCGTTCGGGTTATCTTTGGACTTTGCCCTTTTACTACTTGCTACTTGCTACTATTCTATTATAACTGAAATGCTTCTTCAAATATGAACTGAACTAAATATTACTTTATAACAATAAGCTTTCATAGTTTTACAATTTTCAAAATATAAATTTGTTTACTCTGCATTTTCTTGCATTAGTAGGAGGGGGAGAGTCGGTGGTTGAGTGAGTGAACCATTTTTATGTTCCCTCAAAAAATATCCGGTATAGGTCTAAAAAATGTCTGGGTACCCCTAGTATTTAAGCGATGGTGGGTAGTCACCTATTGCACGGCTCGCTGCAGCGGTATCTGACGTGGCGGTCCTTGCTGACGTGACACAGGCTGCGGCAGACGTGGCCACAGCCCAGCCGCTCCCCGCACGGCTTGCTGCAGCCACCCTCCATCACCGATTGGAAGTCTGCGTGGTCGACCACTCGCGTCAGCTGATCTCTGTGTGTCTCGCATCTCAGCAGCAATGCCGGCCCTGCATCACAAACACAACAGTTGTATGAAAAGTAACAGGTTTTGGGCGCATTTTAAGGTACATTGATAATTTGTTTAGATTTTTTTACGTTTTTAAAATTGGTATGCAAAATAATCTTCATGCGATGTATCCCAGCTGTGTCATGTATGAACCAGTATGTTCTCTATACACAGCAAAATATCTCTTAGACTTATACCCCTTGAGCCAAGGTTGCAATGCAACGAAGTAGACTGTAAGACGCTGGTCTTTTTTAAAGGATTGACACTTTTGAAGTGGTATAAAAGGAAACAGCTCAATTGAGCAGTTTTATCTAGTAATTCATTCATTCACATCCCTGTACACAGAAGGGAATTTTTCTTACTGCGTTGCGCATTGCCAAGTCAGTGCGGTTCTCATACAAGCCGGTTGGTGAGGAACATGTAAGCGATATAATAAATTATACCTGGATAAAAAAAAATGCCAGATAATATTGTAAATTATAAAAATCTTCTTAGAGTTTGCTGCAACAAGATTTTCTTGAGCACAATACTACAAGAAGATAGAGTAAGGAAGGATAATAATGGAAAAATTTTAGAAACATCATTAAAGCCTTTTTATGATTTGAGAAGCCTTATTATCTTGACTGAAAACCTTGAAGATTTTTAAATCGTCAAATAAAATCAATCTTGAAGATAGGTTTTAAGATAACTTTGAAATAAAACATAAAGAATGTGTTGGTGTTATCTGTTTTACATGTTTCAATTAGCTTTATCTGCAAGCTCACACCCTTCACGATAACACAAATAATCTTTATTGAATTGTATGGATTTGTCACAAGTTCTTGTGTCACACTCATCTCCAACTATAACAAATTTTTAATTTTAAAACTATATAACCCTATTTTTTGTATATTTATTAAATACTTAAAGCACATGTGTTAAGCTTTGTTTATTGTTTTCAAATATTATATAATATCTAATAAAATCAAAATGAAGAGTTAATAAAATACACAAAAAAAGGAAATATGCTCTTTCCACATCTTTACTACAGCTGGTTGCACGAGACGTGAGACAACCCACCAGAATTTGTGCTACACATAGGCAAGTTGGCTCTATCTCGTGCAACATGACACTAAAACCATTACTGAGGTCTTCATTTCAATTTCAGGCTGTTAAACTGCCCATGTGTAGGACAAATCCTAGCGGGCTGTCTCACGTCTCATGCAACCAACTGTAATTTCTTAACTGTGCATAACAGATCTACAATAATTATAACATTACAAGTACTATCAGACAAATTTTTTGTTTTCAAATTTATCTTAACAATTCAATCTTTAAATAAACATAGGCCCTACTAGCAATAAATTTTTGTCATTATTAAGTATTTCAATGTTTTTCAGATTAGTTCCATTAATAACTTAAGACAGGACAATATTCAGGAATAGTTTTTGTTATTTTTTAGTGTACCACTATAGTTGTCATGCTATAAGATAAAAATCATCCTGCTATATACTGTTTTTAGGACTAGTTTGAGGCCTGATTAATTTTTTGAGGACTGGTGTGAATTATTTCATATCCTAATTGTTTTCAAAACTCCGTGTATGTGATCCAGTGGCGTAACAGAGGGACCCGCGGTGTGGGAGGGTTCGCAGGCGGAGGGAGCCCATGGAATGGGTGTAGGCAGTGGTCGGCAGTAACGTCTGCTGTTCTGCCGCAAGCTGCCAGCCCTTGTCGGCTCAATCTGCCCACCGTGCAATTTATCGCGCTGTGTCGTAGCAATTTAATTTTGGGATCCTTCTCAAAATTAAAGTTAATGAAAAACTATCTTTCAACGTTGCAAAAAAAGCTTAGTGGGTTATGTATTCTAAGTGAAGGGAACGAGATAGCTAAATTTACGTTTCGAGAAGCCCTCATATCCGGCCACCTCGAGACCTGACTACCGACCGGATTAGTCGGCAGTTCATTAAAGGGGTTAAACAGAGACCTGAATTATATGTGTGTTCCAACAATGAACTATTAGAGTGTATTTAACAATGAAGGGTCTCATACTTGTCTAATCAATACTGTTTTAGACTTTGTAACAATCATGATTTGCCCGCCCAGACGTTGTAGGCCCAGCGCCGAAATGACGATCGGACAACAGACAAGCGGTCGCTAGTGATGAAACCGAGTTTAATGGATAATAATACTTGTGTTCTGTCAACAAAGGCGATGAGACCGTAATAGCACAGAAAAAGGATACGATATCATTTCCTTTTGCTGTGGTAATAGCGACGTAATTCGACTAGTTACCTAACTTCTATGTTACATAGGGCCGTATATAAATAGAACATGAACAAAGTGTTTTAGAAGACATCAGATAATAAAGAGTCCAGAAATCAGCAAATGACCTAATATATTTTAGTGATATAACATGGAACAAGTTGACTCTAGTCTATTTTGGCCGTGGGAAATACCCGGGGCTGAACATTTCATTTCCGGAAGACCACAGCCGGATTATCCGACAGCCGAACCATCCGAGACCAGACTAGAGGGCTTCTACTGTAATCAAATCATTAGCTTCCCAAAACTCAGTACGTGAAATTCCAATGAAGACAAAACAAAGACTTTTAATGAATTAAGATGATACACACATATTTTTCACTGTAATAAACAAAACTATACAAATTAATTTTTTAATTTACTTCAAGCTTGGGACTTTTTGTTTTTAAGTTTTTTTCAGTACCTGTAAGAAAAACGCTATAATCGCCAATAACAATAATGTTATTTTATACTTTAAAAATTGAATTTGTTTTTTAACTTTTTAAAACATGTGTTATTTGTTGTGCTTAGAATTAAGATTCCTTGTTGTTTACCACATACTGATGATAAATATAACACAAATTAGATACATTATAAGTTTTGTTACTTTCATTTTTGTTAATATGTCCAAGGGGGGGTAAAATTATAAAACAAACAACTAACTATCTAGGCTGAATTTCTTAAAATGCTAGACTGTCAGCCTAGATGAAATCTGAATAAAAGTAGGCTAAATAACTTTTAAAATATAGTAGATTACTTAGCATGCAATGATACAATTACTGTGCATGCATGATAATACTTTATCTTATCAAAGATAAGTTCGGTAAAAAAAGCTCTACCACCACCATTAGTAAACCATTGGTTTACTGGCGGGAAACAGTGATAACCGAAGACTGGACCTATCGGAGGGGGCCCAAAAATAAGTTTGCAGAGGAGCGCGAAAAAATCAATTACATCACTAATGTGACGTCTTTATGTTACTCCCAAAGAGTTGTACATATTCTTGTTTAATAAACATTTTATTTTCTTCTATATACACTAGAACCCAGCTAATCCAAACTAATTGGGACTAGGGATGCATTCGATCATCGAATATTTGGATTAACCAAACCATTTTGTTTTCAAAGGTAAATAAGTTACAAAACGTGATAGTTTTGCACAATAATATAGCAAAAAAACATAAAAATATCTCGATTATATTTAAACATATCATTAAAACAAGAAATAAAATAAAGACTTTACAAAATAGCTGGTGCCATTTGAGTCACTTTTGAATATTATTTTTCCATCTAACTCTTGAAGAGGGAGTGTCACACAACTTTGGTTGATGTTTTATTTAATTTGTAAAAATTACACAAAAAAGGAGCAATAATTGGTGTTTGTGCGTCATTCGGTTTGGATTCTAACAGTTGCGTTAGTAGCGGGGAATTATGGTCTTATCACTGGAATATATTACAACCCTTTACTGGAGTCAAACCATAAATTCCCAAAGACGCCGTAAGTAAACAACAGTGATTTAATTTAGTAAAATATAACCTTAGTTAATACGAAATTTTTACCAACCATCTTCACCCTGAGTCTACTGAAGCCATTATTTTCTATTCAGAAACACTATATTTTTCATTCCGTTCCTTCACATTATCTTTTACTTTTTCACTTTGTATTAATTTTAAATGTATTCATGTTCATGTATTGTGTTAAATGTTGTAATAAAATGACTAGCTTTAATGACGCTTATCAATGCATTGTATTATCAATGTTTATGATACTAAACATTTCTGATTTCTGATTTTAAAAAAACTTTAATTCTAATGAGTGGTTTAAATTACCTGGAAATTCGGATTAACAGGGTTCTGATTACCAGGTTTCTAGTCTCTTCAAACCCCCATTAACGACTTGAGTATCCTAAACTCTCATTACAAGAAAAGGACTAATTATTGATGTAGTTACCAAAAGCGTCTTGGTCAACAAACGACTGCTTGATGCGCTGCCATAGTGTATTGTTGGATCCTGTGATGAGGCAATCCATGTTGCCAAAGACGTAAAGACCATCGCGGGCGCGAGACAGTGCCACACACACACGGTTTTCTGTCTTGAGGAACCCGATCTTGTTTTCCTCATTGCTCCTCACCAGAGACAACAGGATGATTTTGTTCTCTTCGCCTTGGAAGTTATCTACAACGGTTACCTGCAGGTCCTTGGATATTTCAAGGCGTTTCTGTTCCTGTAAATGTTTGTCTGAGTCAGATAAACAGAATCAGTTTATATTGGGTTGTACTAACAAATAAAAATAATTGAAAATACCACTCTGATCAACTTCATTCCAAATATTTTTGTTTACTTTGGTTGTTAAATTGTTGATTACAAATTTCGCTCATGATAGTAATAATGATAAACCAGCAAATATTTCAACTTTGGGCAATGTTTCAACTTGCACTTATAATGATGTGCACTTACTTCAATATGCACTTACAAAAAAATCTGATTTCATTAAACTTTAACAACCAAAAAAAATATTTAGTTTTCCTAAAAACCTTTTAAAGCAAGGATTTTCTCAGTTTAGATATTTTTATTGACTAATCAAATATTAACTCAGGTGCTCTGCACCACTGAATTTGTGTTATTGCTCTTAACACTTGGTGGCTGGCAAACTGAGCCATACGATGCACAATTAAACAATGAGTAGAATTAAAGCTAAATCAAACATGTCTCAAATATCCCCAGAATATTGTGAACATTTTACACTGAAGAAAGTTTAAAATACACATATAATGATTCACAATCCCTTACGGTGAATTTCTATAAAATAAAAGTACAGCAGACTTTAAAGTAGTACTCAACTCAGACTAATTTTAATAGCATATTTAACAGAAATACAGATAAAACTATATTGAACCAATTCCTATTTTTAGGCAAAATATAGAAAAAACTGATTCTGCACAAAAAATTATTGTATTTCATAGTAAGTGGATAGGAGATGATGTATTGAACAGGTACAAAAACTGGAACTAGTTACAGGTTGGGGAGGGTGATTACACTAAATAACTGTTGAAAAGCACCTGGTGAAAAGAGCATTTATTAACACCATTGCCCATGTATACTAACGTGAATAGACTTCTCATCCTGTGCATTTTGTTTGATATCAAAAAGTTTGTGTTAGCCGCACCAGGGGCGGTGCCATTGATGTTGTAATTATTCACCTGGATTTACAGTGCTGCATAAACACTTTATAACAACATAAATTATAACCCTCAGTTATAAAATGTTTCATCCTTGTACTTCATGTTCACCGCAGAAGATCGTGCCACCATAAGTTGGTTTCAAACACACCTATGCTATGAAAAGTCTATTCATTCGTAGTAATATATATATTCAATATTAACACAATAGATATTTTATTTGAATATACGGTTTCAAATAATCCCATATATTCATATCGTATGGCTTTTTTGGCTAGCCATCCGACAATAATATTAATAATTCATTTTTTATACTTAAAAAATAATAAAGGATTAATAACTGAAAACTTAAAGTATGATGTAAAAACCAATTTAAAGCTGTCATGTAATTGAAATAACAACATATTATAATGTCTATAGATTAGAGGGGAATAGTACCTAATTCGGCATTGTAAAAAAAACCATTAGCGTTTAAATCAACATTACTGTTCCAATAATAATGACCGATGCAGATAAAAAATTTTTTTTAAGAAATAAAATGTCCTTAGTACAGACTACAAGTGCCTTACATCTTTCATGAGGTACATCTGACCGCTGTAGGTAGTGAGAACGGTGATCTGGTCGGGACGGTAGCCCTGCAGCAACAGATGTCTGGCAAGTAGCATGACCATGCGAGCCTCGAACCGGTTCTTTTTGCTCACTATGTCATCCACCTGCAGTCAGACAAGTTCAAAAAATTTATCACAGTGAAATCAAAACAACAGAGCCTCACAATCTCCTATTGTCCACACCGAGTGGACTAAGACACTGTTGAATTTGATGAATTTTTGAGTTTCCTGAAGGCGATGCCTCTCAATTGATTTACCAACCATTTGTGTGGTAACTAGCAATGGTCAAGTTAACCCTGACTGGTATCGGGATCATGTTGCTATCTTTTTCTCCCATCATATGATAAATCCTGGTGAGTTTTTCAGTGAATTTTTGCTTATAAATCCACTAAGATTTTAAGGTTTATCTTTCATTTGTTACTGATCATCTCAATTTACCAATCATTGACTGATCATCAAAATTCTGATTTACCTATCAGTTGGGGTGAACTTTTTTAATGAAGTAAAAAAAAATCAACATTGTGAGATTACACATCAATGAAAATGACACGACTGCAGCCGTATAATAAGCCGGAAATACTGATCAGATCAAGTGATATTGATGATTGAGCCCCAAAAAAGCTTGATTTGTGGGCCACGTAGCACTTAGAGACAGTGTCACAAAGTTACATGGCAAGTGAAGTTATCAGGAGTCGAGTTATCAAGGTTCAACTGTAACACACTAATATGTGAATTTGGTTTAGCAAGATGTAAAAGGTACTCATTTCTAAGAGAGACAGTCTGTTTAAACAATTCAGATGAAGCAGTTTCTGAGCAAGAAGAACTTGTGAGGAATTTGTTAAATGTAAGTTTGTTACTAATATTATTACAATGGATAGTTAACAAGCCATTATTTTATGTGGTTAACGCTGCTATTTCCTCATTACCAAAAGCAATAGATTTAACAGTATTTTATAGAATAAAGCTCATCAGCTTCAGTACTAACCGCTTCCTCAAAATGGCTATGAGTCATAAAGAAGACACTTTTATCCATGCCAAGTATTGGTTCTCTGCCGAGTGTCGTGGGATGGTTTTCGAGAAATTCATAAATGGTGGGCACCAGCAGTTTTGAAATCTCAGGCCGCATTCTATGCTGTGTAGTCAGGGTGAAGTAGTTAATTCCGTTTTCAATCAGACGTTCGAACAGGGAAACCTCAAGGTGGTAGTCTCTGCCGATTCTGTAGTCCGCTGGTGATGGACGTAACTGTTTATGATCACCTGAAATTATTCAACCCGTTATCAATATTTTTTGTTAATATTCTTATTCTCTGAATATAGAGTATTTTTTTATTATCCATAGTAAATCAAAGAGTAAATCAAAATCAAAAGAGTTGCTACATATTAAACTGGAAACAAATAAAATCAAATCAAATATTGTTTATTAATTTTCTGTACACTGTGTATAACACCCTCCAACATTTAAACAGGAAAAAACCTTTCTTCATAGTCACCTTAAACAACCAATAAGTTCACCTTATCTTAACTAACTAATCTTGACATAGCCTAACCCAACGTTAGCAATAATTGAGTTTTGAGACTTTTAACTGAAAATGAATAAAATTTATTTGTAATTTTCACACAGAGTTTACAAAGTTGTGATTTTTCACACACTATAACATCACAAGTCCAACTTAAATCTTAATCTAACTTATTCTGAGGCTTAAGGATATTTGAAAGAAAACTAAAAATTTAACTGTAAATTTAATTATATGCTACCACATGGCTGCATCTTGTGTAGTGTGCTACGTGTATTTTTTATGACAGATTGACTTGACTTTTTAAATTTTTTAAATGTTTAAAATATAAAACATCAAACAATGCAGATTGATTGAGTTTGAGCATTTACAAAAAATATCTCAATTTAAAAAGCTTAAAGCCCATTCTATACCGACTGTTTAACCGCAGTCTGCAATGTAGTTTTTTTACGTGTAAACTGGCAATCCCCACGAATCTATACAAACGGTAATAAAACGTTAATACTGCGCAACAGTGTTGCCATTTATCCAGATACTGCAAACAATACCACAATATGTAGCATTTTTCACTGCTAACTTTCTTTTAAAAAATTGCGCGATATTAACACTTTACAAATTCAGTAATGTAGAAAAATAAATTGTGATCATTTAATAATATAAAATTATTATTACTATACATAAAAACATTTAAAATTAGCAGTTAAGGAGTCAGTCTTTACTCAGTTAGCTTATTATCTGTAACTTCATGGATTTGCACGATTTTTATATTTCCAAAATACATTCACGATATAGTTAAAAATTGGAAGTAATCCATGAGGTTAAACCCTCGTAAGTGATATTAAAATGGGCATATGAATTGCCACAAAATTTATAAACACACTCACCGATGAGAATCAAGTGCTGGCAGTAAACTGACAAAGAGGCAACAATGTGGGCTTCTAAAACTTCGGCTGCTTCCTCTACGATCACTGTAACCAATGATTTTAAATAACTTTGGTGCCTCTGGTAGATAGTATAGAACTTTGGCTCTACCATAAACATCATTTTTAGCCATAAGCATAAAATAGGTCATACATAGATTGCGATTTATTTAACTACTGCTTAATGTAAAACAGTTTCCAAAACCATAATAATGAAAAAATCAATTTAAAATATAAAATATCACAGAAACATTGATTATTGGATTTTCTATTCTTTCCAAGATTTTAAATTCTTTAATATTCGACAAAATGCTTCAAAATAGAATCTTAGAACCGCATTAAAATCCAATGGATAGTTGGTTTCTGAACAAAGTTTTAGCATATATTTATGAGATCTGGACATATAACAGTTGGAGTCAATAAGGACTACAGAAATTGATATTGGAGTTGAAAAAAATCTAATATTATGAAACTGACCTAAGTATCAGAGGGACCTTTAGAATTGAAATCAACCATTCTGTACCTTTACGCTATTATGGACTTTCAGATACTAGGTATAAAACAAGAGATTGAAGTGAGAGTGTATACTAAAAAGTTAGATAAGCAAACATATAGATTTTATACTAAAGTATTGGCATTTTTAAGAGCAATAAAAACTTACCAATCTTGGGCTTCAGTTCACGGAGCATTGTCTGAAGTCTAGCAGCAGTAGTTGTGGTTACACCTACAACATCTGCTTGTTGAACAATTCTTAAATCATCAAATTGTCTGACTTCATCGTAACGACGACCACCCTTCCTGAAATTTTCTTCTTGTTTACAAAGAAGCATCCAATATCCTGATTTTAAGAATTCAATCCAACTCTTATATAGTAACCATCTTTGTTCAGTATCCAAAGTGTTCAAATCTCGTACATTATTAAGAAATTTAGTTTCTTCAGGTGATGGCACTCTGACATTTTTTAGTTTCCCATCAAAATATGTGTACATCAATTTCAAATCACTTTCAGCTTTTTTGGCTTCTCGCATTTTTTGCTTAATTATGTCTCTGTGTTCTTCTGATCCTGGAATAAGTTCTAACAGTTTTGTCTGATCTTCTATTTTCTTCTTTAGTTCTTCTAAAGTGCATGTAAAGTAGATTCGCATATCTGTATCTGAATTAGTCTGCTCTTCATTCTCCTCGTCAAACTCAAAATTGTCGAAAAGAACATCTTTGAGCCTTGTGGCATTTTCTACATCAGAGGGATCATACATGGTTTCCTCAATGTTATTCAGTCTCTGTGTCTTTTTGTCATGGGTTGAGAAGAGGGACTTATCAGACCTGACTTCATGTTTTACACCAAAGAGCAGCCATTTAACTAAATCGTCATTACTCCTAAAGAAGCTTTGTTGGCTTTCATTCATAACTATTTTCAATGTTCTAACAGCCAAGATCCCGTCATTATTATTTAGGTGCTCCAGATTATCCTGTAGAATTTTAATACTTTCGAAGATTGTCGCCATTTCTTTTTTTAGGTCCTTCAACAGAGCAACCTGTTCATAGCTTGCACTATAAATGGCCACTGATTTTCTTCTCTCCCTTAGATTAAAAGGTTCCAACAACTCACTTTGACTTCTTCCCCCAATACGAATAATATTGTTACTCAAATCTTTTTGTACGATTCCTTCTAGGAATTGGTCTAATGCATGATTAGTATAACATATCACTAAGATTGGTGACTGCTGATTGTTGCTCCACATTGCTTTGTTTTCTAGCAATGCAGCAGCTATTTTGAGACCAAGATATGTTTTCCCAGTACCAGGAGGTCCTTGAATCACTACAAGCTCATTTGTCAAGGCTGCTTTATAGGCATTTAACTGAGAAACATCAAAGCCAAGTTCGTTACAATCAGGCCATGTGGAATTATCAAACAGCTTCATGGTCTTTCGGCTAAGTCCTTTGTCACCAACAGAGATAGTATAGACATCACTGCCATTTTTAGTGTGGGCCGGTCGATCAGTTTTCTTTTCTGTGTACACAATATATTTCTTCATGGGAAATGTTTCATTGCTAAATCGCTGAAGTGCTTTCAATACATTGAAGTAGGGTTCAAAGTAAACTTCACTTTCAGCCATTAGAAATTCTGTGGTCAAAATTTGCTTTGGTAAGGACAGATTATTTGTGTCGCATATTAAGACAGTCACAGTCCTGTCTTTTTCAAGGGCAGATAATTCTCTGTTAACAACCGTTCCAAGGAAAAATGAATGAAAGTTGTCAGTGGTGAAAAGCAAAAGAGAACCAAAAATAAACCGTTTAGAATGTTCCCATTTCACCTTAAGCCTTTTTTCAGGGTCAAAGCAAATATCATATCCCACTTTGTCCACAATGACTTTTGGTTTTAAAAACTTGACTCTAGAATATATTCTTAGGTTGCTTGTGGTTTTGTTTGTATTTTTTTTGTTACTATGATGGCCCACTTGGAACTCACGTATACCTTGGCGGATTGGTGAAATAAAGTCTTCTCTCAGAAGACGGAACTGGACATCTAAATAATGTTCGACACTGGTGTAAGGTCCCTTTATTTTGTTTTTTGGCACCATAGTACCACGATCGTTTTCTACATCCTCTGGTCGAGGGTACAAAGGAACATCACTAATGTTACCCAAGGGTTTAGGGTACACAGCATCTATGCTCTCTTTTTCAATTCGTTCTCTTTCTTCCTTTTCTTTTAATCTTTCCTTAAAATCTGACATCAGCAGTTTGAACCTGTTATGTATAGCTTCGCTCAGTGTTACATTTTGAAACTCATCAACATTCTCCATAGCCATTTTTGTCATTTTGAGAGGTTTATCCATATGGTCTGCAGCTACTGAAGGCAACATCGTCATTACAGCTTGAAAGAATGTGAGTAAATTGTCAAAAAACTGTTCCATTTCATCTTTTCTTCTAAAACTTTGTTCCTCGATTGCTAAAGAATTAACAAACAGTGTTATTTTTTGGAAAAACTCTGGTGTACTGACTCTCACTAAAACATGTTCTTTATTTTCAATAAAATGTGATTCTGTTAACTTTTTTAAGATTTTAAAAATGAGGTACATCATATCAGGTCTAATATCACTTTGCAGTAGATCATCAAGGCCACTGTTGCTATTAGCCAAAATGCGTATGATATCTGTCGAGTCTTTTAAAGACATTTGCTGCAATCTAGTATATGTTAGTTTTCTTTGTTGACTATTATACTCACGTTTTGGTCTATTATTCGATTCTTCAAGGTTATTTGTTTTTTGAGTTTCTGTGTCAGGTCTTTGCCTCCTGCTTGAATTACTATGTGACCTGGAAAAAGTCTGCTTTGACTCATTACGTTCTTTATCCTTATTGTAAATTCTTTTTTCAGGTGGTGGACAATCACTTTTCCCTCGGTACTTAGACTCGCTACATCGATCTTCATGCTTATCATTTTTGTATAACCCTTTTTGTGGTGGTCGAAAATCATTTCCCGGCCTGTGCTTTGGGTCACTAAAACGATATTCAGCTTCACAATTTTTGTAAAACTTTGTATCTGGTGGCTGAGTATTACTTTTCCCAATCTGATTTAGAACTTTGTTCTTAAAACCTCCAGGTCCTGTGCTCCCAAAGGCAGTAGTATTTTCCTTACATCGTGCTTCACCAGGGTTCTTATCTAAGTTATTGATTTGCTTTTTAGCTTTGCTTGGACGGCCTTTTTGAACATTCCAATCTCCATCCTTTAGTAATCTTGCTTCTGCTTGTAGAAAAACATCAGCAAGACTGCAACCAGAGGATGTTGATGCAGAAGTGGGCCTACTTTCTGCCATGTCTTTTCTATACCTTTTAAATGGTATTTGTCTTCTTTCTTCGTTTACCCATGAAGCAAAACGTTTTCCTGTAAAAAATATAGGTTATTCAATTAGGAAATAGGGTTTTGAGATGAAGAAAACAATAACTACTTTGAACTGTAAAATTTAAAGCTTTTTAAATTTTGTTTCATTAACCTATGAATAGTACATGACATAAACTACATAAACTATCAAACTAGTTTTTAATTAAGACAAGTGGGTTTAATTACGTAGAATCTGAGGCAGTTATTGTAAAACATTAGTTTCCAAGAACAAAGGAATAGAGTGTGATAAAAAGAAGGAGAGATTGTCAAAATCAGACCTAAGCCTAGTCCTGTACCATGATACATTTTTTTAAAGTCCATACAAATTAGCTTTACCTAATTTTGGATCTAAAGCTGCCATGAAAAACTTTTCTAGTGTTTCAATCCCTCTGAACCTGGCATCTATGGACCAAAGTACCCTTGAAATCGTTCAATTAGAACAATGTCGTATGTTAAGAGGCAATTTGAGTGCTTAAGTTTAGTCTTATCCCAAGTGTAAATTCTGGTTAAAACTGGATTTTGTGTGACAACTTAAAAATTGGGTTTGAGAGTTCGGGCTCACTCGAGCTGGGGCGTTAAGATAACTGCGAGCAAAATATGGGAGGAGTAAACTACAGCCTAACAATGTGGGATTGAGAACCATGGTCTGGATTGTCTGGGTGTAAAAGATAGACTTCTTGGGTTTGAAAGTCCAAATTGTAGCGCAAATAAGGAACAAAAATCTCGAAAAAAAATTCTCACTAATCTTTTGCCAGGTTCTCTCGAACAAAAATAGAGTGATTTTCAGCACCAACTTAGACCTACGGTAGAAGCTTTCTTAACCAACCTCTATGGGACTGGACTATGGTCGGATAACTAAAAAGGTTGGTTAAACAGAATAATACCGGAAATATATGTTAATAATGGTTATGGAACAATTCTATTATGAAGGACCTTAAGCCACAAGTGTTCTAAATATTTCACGAGTGGCTTAAAGGCTAAATACAATCGTTGCCTACTCTATCTGTGACCAAAGTAAAATTGTTAATAACTGTAATAAACATGCCGAAAATTCACAAGTTATGGACGGCCATCGATCTAAAATTTAGCCTCACGGATGATGCTCAACCAAATCGTCGTTCTCACTCGTCGTATGATCTCACTATTTTGAGGGTGAAAGCATAAAGCAACCAAAACTGAATCGTAATGCAACAATTATCTGATGTGTGTATTGCGTAATTTTTAATAAAACACTACTTAAGTACCGTATTTCTGTATGAAGTAATATCATTATTGGTGATTGTTGCAACGGTTGTAGATAAAATCAATAAAGTAAAATGTTTCAAAACTGTTGCGATCAACTGTTCCTAAAACAATCAATTAGTAAATTAGTATATAAGATAACCACACAGTTATGGCATAAAAACATGTTAAAATAACAAATTAGCAATCCCAGTTAGAACAGTCAACACTGCCACCATGAAATATTAAAAGCAACTTACTGAATTTGATTTGCTACAATAACGTATGATCAACCTCTTGTAACATAAAAGTTATTTTTAAATTATTAACAGCGGCTTGCAAGGCGGAAGATTGTATATTCCTGGAAAATGGTCAGTTAGTCCGATGGGTGGTTGAACCGAGGTCGGCTTAGAGAGCTTTTACTGTATTAGGGAGTAAGTTTAAATGGATCGTAACCAGATTATTACAAATTTCATGACCTAAGCCCAGGACCATGTTACTTTTTCATTTTGAGGACCCCAGAAGAAAACACGGTTCGTTCCTATAATACTCACCCGGTAGTGATGTAAAACGCCCTGGCCAGGGCGTTTTACATCACTACCGGAATGCCCAGGGCAAATGCCCAGGGCATTTGCCCGAATAACCGCCCAAAATCCATAAGTGCCGGGCGTTTATCCAGTTAAAGGCTAATAAACCTGGTTAATGGAAATTAAATTGAACACTACTCTTCTGGTCAACTTTTTAAACCTCTACATTAGATATTTACATAATAGCCTATATTTAAAAAAAAATAATTACTTGTATGTATAATTTTAATTATATTGGTAGGAAGTCAATACTAGAGAGTCAACACTTTTCTTTTGTCAACAAGAGGAAATAATTTTGACTGAAAATAACTTCATAGGTTTATTTTTATTTAAAAAATCTGGCTAATGTAATACAATTAATTTACATTTGTTTATTACACACAATGAATCAGTCTTAACTTAACGGTTGTAAGATTGTAATTTGGTTCCGGTTGGGTTTGTGGCAAATTGCTTAGAATGCAAAGCAATTTAAAATGATGTATCATATGATGTAGGCCAATGCAGTTTCCCACAAGACTTTCTTTAGAGACGTCCCTAGTGGAGGTCGTCAGGAAAACTGCAATAGGCTACGTCATATGATACATCATTTTAAAGTACATTGCATTCTGAGCAATTTGCCACAAACCCGACCTCAAAAGGTAGAGTGTATTAGGAGTTATTGCATTTTTTTGTTTTCAGCAATATGAATTTAAAACAAAGTTTGATCACCTGCTATTTTTTACTCGGTCATTCTTTTGAGATCGGGTTTGCGGCTTGTTCTCCAGTCCCAAAGACCTTTAATTTGATGTACATATTGACATATGCTTACATTTAAGATTTTCTTCTTACTCCTTGTGGACCGTCCCCCCTTTGAGATCCAAGGACACTAAGTACTTTAGGAAGTAGTCTTAGTCACTCAAAATCAATATGCAACGTTTTAGTTTTGTTACTTAAATACTTTTAAAAATATTAAATCGTCTCCAGACTTTTTTTCCACCCTGTATATGAATAAAAATAATTTTATAGGTGCCTTTTTATGTTAGGAAATTTACATAGTGGTTAAAAAACACTTATTTTACTAACAAAACCTTAATACTTAACTTTAAATTTAATTAATTAGTCATTATAAATTTATCTTATGCACATATTTATGAATTACAGAGTAGAAACCTGCTTAATCAGTAAATAAGATTTTATATAACAATTTAAAAAAATATTTATTTAAAATACCACACTGAAAATATTACATGTTATTGCGCCTTAAACTGAACTTTTTATAAACGCCCAGTTTTTGGGCGCTTAAAATCGCTTTGGGCAAATGCCCATTTATAAACGACCTGCCCACTGGGCATTTGCCCGGCCCACATCACTACTCACCCCCCAGGGTTTTATGGGGAAAATTAAAAAGTGCTGAATATTGATACAATTTTATATTTACCTTACCTAATCATTACATTTTCTAACAATATCCCATTGCAGCAAACCTGCATATTCATTCGTTTTGTGTTTATGGGGAACATACAAAATCTCAGATTCCTTTGGAAATTCGCTGAGTACGCAGGTCTGCTGCGATGGGGGTATTTAAACCCATCTGCAAGAGTATTTTTTGATCAGGCAACAGATGTCTGACATGGTGAGGGGATCGCCACAACAATACATTTTACTGATAGGAGAGCACTGTGTGGGAACACTCACTCTTGGACCATCAATAACTGTGTTTTACAATGCTTTTAGTGTGATTTATGTGATTCAGCTGCCTAAAATTTAGTCTACGGATTAAAATAGAAAAACAAATGTTTGCAGTTTAACAACATACTAAACGACAAATAAACTTGTTCATTAAATATTAATGTGTTTAAAATCCAAAAGTTTAACACAAAATAAAAATAAAAATTAAGAATACAGTAGACTCCCCCTTAATCGGCCACCTCGGGACCAGGCCGCGGCCGGATAATAAATTGGCCGGTTAAACCGATGTTCATTTAAGAACGCCAACCCAAAATTTTATATGGCCTAAATATAATTATTACTTGAAAAACAACCTTAAATACATTACTGTATATGATTTATAGCTAACATCCACCACCCATGAAATCCACAACAAACCTACACTAATAATAATTCCTTTCTTTATTGTGGTCTACTGGATAGTAGGTCCAAACGCATTGACTTCCAGTGGCAGTCACTTCCATCCACAGTTTAATTGGTTTGAGAACGTCAATAGGAAATAAAGTTGAATTGAATGATACATTAGATAAGAAAACTAAGTTTCCGGCGAAACGCGGCCGGTTAAAGCGATGTTGAGATAAAAAATGGCCGGTTAAAAAGATGTTATTTTGTGTCAGGGTAGGCCGGTTAAAGCGGAGACCAGTTAAAAGGTGGCCGGTTAAGAGGAAGTCTACTGTACAAATAATTTTTGAATAACTATAAACACTAACATGGACTGATTTTCAAACAGAAATAAAGTACTGATCAAGGAAACAGAAAGTTGTCATCAGGGTATGTAAACCGCCACACCACTTTCATCCTCACAATGTCACCAATCCCATTGTTTTGGTGTGCATCAAGGCTCAGAGGGCCTTCTGCCAGGGTTCCAGCTGGCAGCTGCCAGGAAAACCCCAGCCCCAGGGAAACCTGCAAGGGAAGCTGGCTGTTGCCATCCTTCCAACAAAAATTCCCTACTCAAGCAGTTGGGATATCCTGAAACTACCTAACCACAAGCTCTCAGACCGTCTCTAAATGTATTAATTCAAATTCTAAATGTATTAAATGTTGAAAATTTCACATTCATAACATTTTAAAGCCAGAAGTAATATAGACTACTGCACTGAATAAATTAAAGTGACTTAATACATCAGAGACTACTTAAATATAAAAAAATGAAGCACTACCATGTTTTGATACAGAAACATTAACAAGATATGAGCCAAATACACATGAGAACACATGTAAAAAGGAGTTTGCGACTGTTCACACGCTCAAGAAACTTCAAGGACTTCTACCCTTTCACATCAAACTACTACTCATCAAATCACTTGCCTTTCCGCATTTCTCTTACTGTAACTCCGTAATTAGTGACATGACTGTGGCCTTGCAAACAAAATTATAGAGAGCTAAAAAATTATTGCATCCGTTTTTTGTTCAATCTTCGACGGGACAATCGTGTCACGCATTACTACATCCAATGTTCTTTGTTAAAACTTTCTGATTTAAGGGAGATTCGCACTATCAAAATTACTCATTCTGTTATCAATTCCGGGATTCCAAATTATCTTGCTGTCAATTTCGAATTTGAGGGTGGGGGAGGTGCAAGAAATCGCTCTGGCTCGTCAACTCTTCGCATTCCCTGGCACCGAACCACGGTTTTTAACCGTTCATTCACCATGACTGCCTGCCGATTATGGAACTCCCTACCCATACCCATCAAATCAATAGAAAACCAATCCCAGCTGACGGTGGCGCTGAAACAACTTTATCTTAGCCGGATGACCGGGGCGTGGCGGGAGGGCGTGCTTTAGGCCTGGGTGTAGCAGGGAATGAGTGTGTGAGATGTTATTAATTTTGTTTTATTTATTTTGCCTTTGTATAGTTATTTTGTGATTATTGTTTATTTTAAATCGTCAGTAAGTTTTCTTTTGTTTTTAGTAAAAAAGTTCTGTTTGTTTTATTAGTTAAGAGGTTAGTTGTAAGAAAGGGCCATGTTGGCCCTAAACTCGCCTCAATAAAGAAGTATTTTCATTCATTAATTCAAATACAACCAGTTAAGCTTCTTATCACAAATATTCCAACTTTCAACTTGATTTTCTTACTAAACCAGTTTTATCAACAACAAAATTACTACAACAAAAAATTAAAAACCACAACTTGATGTTTCATAGGACAATTTATTATTACAGTAGAGCCCGCAAACCCGGACTTAGATAACCCGAAACTTTGGATAACTCTGAAAGCCAGCTAGAGCAGTGAAGTGCACTGGATTTCAAGGCGTGAAGCGCCATAATATTGGTCTGAGCCTACAGAACAGGTTTTGTTTTTCTTTAAGTTTGTTTTAATAGCTGAAGTTGAAGTTTTTAGGTTTTGTATTTAGGATTTGAGTTGGTTGAGAGCCGAAATCTGCTGGTACGGGATTTATCTGTTACAACTGCAGATATATTTCAGTTCTCATAGATCAGGACTGAACTAAGCAATGTTAAACAAAGTGATTCATCAGGCCCACAATAATCGAATTAATTTTAATGGAGTACTGTGAAAATATTATAATTTATACGATTAGGGCTCAAATATAACAAAGCTCAATAATTACTGTAATACTTTGAATAAAATACTTGGGGGTCGCTATGCAGTCTAATGGCATTATAAAGTAAATTATTTCTTGATCAACGTTTGACAAATATAATATAGTAGTTGATAAAAACATAGTTATTTTTAGAGTTATATTTAATAAAATAACCCTTTTGAAGTTTTATATTTTATTTTATTAAATATAACTCTAAAATTAACTATGTTTTTACAGTATCAACTACTATATTATATTTGTCAAACGTTGATCAAGAAATAATTTACTTTATAATGCCATTAGACTGCATAGCGGGTCCCCTAGTGTTTTATTCAAAGTATTACAGTAATTATTGAGCTTTGTTATATTTATATTATAAGGACAGTTAACTCTTTTGAAGTTTTATATTTTAACTGTCCTTAAATACGGATCTTAATGACCTACATAATATACCCTAATGAGTGGGCTCTTAAGCTCAATATCGACCTGTGACGTAATAATCTGAAGAACTGGATCACGAGCCGCGTCATTTTACTGATCTGATCTGAATGATCCGGATCGCTCAACTGATTCGAACGTCCCATCACTACTTCATTATGCGATAAATAAATGTTTTTCAAAATAATGTAAACTATTCATAATTTTTCTTATGTTTACTTCTTCATCGATAACCTAGAATTTCCACAAACTCGGACACCATTCAGTCCCACATTAGTCAGGGTTTGCGGGACTCTACTCTAACAAATTGAGTAAATGGCTACACTCACAAATTAACCCAGTCAAAATAGGTTCGTGTCGGAAGTAATTCTGGAGGAGTTGAATTTTTCACAGTTGATAGACTATGATAAGGTGTGCATTTTCCCAAAAGTCCCGAAAAATCCCCCTTGAGCATTCCGCTCTACGTCCCTTTAAAGTTAAAGTTGCAGTATGTTATAAAATCAACTATAGTTTCATAAGGAGAAAAGCAATCAAAGTGGCGTTGCTTTTATTTTGTTCCCGATAAAATTTTCTACAAAAATTTTCATTACCACTTATTACGAAAACCGTAATCTTTTGTGGCAAAATCAACACAAACATAACAAATTGATTTTTTCTTTACATCATATAAAAACATTCCCATACAGCTCCTTTGTTTGAAGTTTATATGTAAAACCGTAAGTTTGAAGTTTATAGAGAATTATTTTAGCTTTACAATGATATACAGGGTGTCCAGCTTCCACCTTTACAAACTTATCCAGGTTAATAAGCATGCCAAAACAAACAGAAAAATCATATAAACATATGTCCTAAAATGCTTTGATAAGCCGCTAGCCGCCATTTTGTTTTTTACACTTAAGAATTTTTATTTCCGTAACGGGTTGTTGTATTGAGTTCATGCTTGGCAATCTACCTTAATCACACCAATGCTCATTTTTAGAAAAGATATTATTTTTTTCCGATGTATATTTTCAAAATGAAGGCCATTTTATATTTTTTAACTCAAATATCTCAAAAATATCGGTAAATTTTAAAAAATGTGACAAAAAAAGTTGACAAATTAAATTATTTAAATAGTGATACCAAGTTTGCAAGGATCCAACAACAAATAACGGAGTTATTGAGATTTTTCTCTTAAAATAACCTAAATTGGCATTAATCATAGTGCAAAATCAGTGTTTTTCTGCAGGAGAACCACAATAACTCCGTTATTTGTTGTCGGATCCTTACAAACTTTGTATCACTGTTTAGATAATTTAATTTGTCAACTTTTTTGTCCCTTGTAACATTTTTATAAAGTTTACCGTTTTTGAGATATTTGAGTTTAAAATTTTTAAATGGCCGCCATTTTGAAAATATACATCGGAAAAAATAATATTTTTCTAAAAATTAGCATTGGTGTGATTAAGGTACTTGCCAAAGATGGACTCAATACAACAACCAGTTACAGAAATAAAAATTCTTAAGTGTAAAAAACGAAATGGCGGCTAGCGGCTTAACGAAGCATTTTAGGACATACGTTAATAGGATTTTTCTGTTTGTTTTGCCATGCTTAATAATCTGGAAAAGTTTATAAAGGTGGAAGCTGGACACCCTGTACAATAATGTTCAATTTGAGAATAACGAGTAATATTGTATTTTATTTTATGGTGACAGTGAAAAGAGCCGCGTTCTTGGCCCCATTTCAGTACACATATTATTGAATTTTAATGTCTTCACATTTTATTTTTTCTGTAAGGGATGACTTAGAGGAATGGAACTTTAAAAATCCCCATTTGGCCATTAGTACTTCATTTTGAGGTACAATGTGATTTTTTGCCCTAATTGTTTTCAATGCCAGGTAATTTAACTTATCATTAAAATCTTTTATTACAATTTTAAAATTCAAAAAATTCTATTGCCTGCTACTTCTGGCTCGTTTCTCCGATTGAGGTCAGGTTTGCGGCTTTGTGTTCTGTTAAGTGAGACCTTTAATATGAGGTACATATTGCTCTATGCTTACACTTAAGATTTTCTTGTGACTCCTAGTGGGCCCCGTCCCCCATTGGGGCTAAAAAATCACATTGTACCTCAAAATGAAGTACTAATGGCCTAATAGGGATGTTTGAAGTTAAATTCCTCTAAGTCATCCCTTATAGAAAAAATAAAAGGGGAGGACATTAAAATTCAATTATGTGTACTGAAATGGGGCCAAGAACATGGCTGTTTTCACTGTCGCCATAAAATAAAATAAAATATTACTCGTTATTCTCAAATTGAACATAGTGATATTATATATCATTGTAAAGCTAAAATAATTCTCTATAAACTTAAAACTTACGGTTTTACATATAAACTTCAAACAAAGGAGCTGTATGTGAATGTTTTTATATGATGTGAAGAAAAAAATCAATTTTTTTTTTGTTTGTCTCGATTTTGCCACAAAACCTTACGGTTTTCGTAATAAGTGGTAATGACAATTTTTGTAGCAAATTTTATCGGGAACAAAATAAAAGCAATGCCACTTTGATTGCTTTTCTCCTTATGAAACTATTGTTGATTTTATAACATACTGCGACTTTAACTTAAAAGGGACGTAGAGCGGAAAGCTCAAGGGGGATTTTTCGGGACTTTAGGGAAAATGCACATAGCCTATCAACTGTGAAAAATTCAGATCCTCCAGAATTACTTCCGACACAAACCTATTTTGACTGGGCTAAATTTACAGTAGCAACCTTTCTTTTGAAAAATTCTCATGTATTAATACTAAGCTTTAATGACCACTGTATTAATACTATTTTTAATGAGAGGCCTAAATCAAAACAAATAAAATTTCTGTTCACTGCATTCTTTCTGAAAAGCCAAGAAACATTAAATTTCAAATAATTGCTGTTAAGAGTCATCTTCACCCTTGTAAAAACACTAAAAACATGCCTCTACATTCCCCTGGTTCAGACAGTGTTTTTGGATATTTATTGGTAAAACACACGTTTCCTAATAGATTAAGGTTAGATTTAGGTCTCTCATACCTGATATAGTAAAAATAAATGGTATTAGTAGAAAAAAATCCTAAAAGTAAGAAAAATTCAGTTACTTTGTGACGTCACTGAAAGTAATATTTCCAAATTTTCAAATTTTGAAGGTATAAGGGACCTAATACAACTATTCAACTAAACAATTACCAAGTTTAAAGAAAACTGAAAAAAATTTTGTCTGAAACAGAGGAATAAAATACCATGTTTTGCCTGAACACCCTATTGTTAACATAACCGACTGCTAGCCAAAAGGTGAAGATAAATCATAAGGGAGAAGACAACGGTTTTATCTAAAATTATCTTGTGGTTAAAGTAAATGAGAGTTTGATTTAAAGCTAGGTTTACATGTGAGAGTTTTTCACTCTCGAAGAGTTAGTCAGTTACTCTCATAAAAATCTCAAGACAGTTGTTGATAGTACTCGCAGAAAACTGTCTGGGATTAATTATATTGGAATATTCGCTGGTTGTGTAAACATCTTTGCGAGTACCTCCTGAGAGTACGAAACTCTCTGAGAGTGAAAAACTCTCACATGTAAACCTAGCGTAAGAGGCTGAAAACAAATTTAAATCAATAACTTGTTAGAAAATAGGGTAAAGGCTGTTCTCAGTACGTTTAGGACGGTTGTAATTTGGCTAGGATACCCGCTAAAAAGAACAGAAGGATTGTTTATCAAACACAATGTACACCAGTTTTCTTTTTTTTAACAATACTATCATAGCAGTTCTCTTTTTTAATAATTTTTTTGAAATTTTTATTTAAATTCGATCGATTGTATTTTCCTGATTCTATTGATCTGATCAAAGAGGATTTGTATAAAACTAGACATGGGTAGAATAGCCAGAAAAACATGGGTATATATTACTAGATTACCCGGCATGCCTTGCAATGCCAACTTGAGGAATCTTTCGCCCTTAGGTGAGCTCATTCCCTATGCTCTCTCGCCGTAAGGTTTAGCTCATTTGCTGCGCTTACTCTCCTTCAGGTTCAACTCGTTTGCTACGCTCACTCGCCTTCTGGGTCAGCTCATTCGCTGCACTCACACGCCATCAGGTTCATAACGCTCACTACACCTTTTCCAATTTTATTTCAGAAACAATCATGTTTATTTCAGACAACATCATTTGTATTTTAGAATTGTTACATGTATTTCAGAAAACAAATTATTAAATTCAGATTAGTGATTTTCATTTCAGAGAATGTCAATTGAATTTATTATTAATAAATTTAAATTGAGAAATAGTAAATTGTATTTCAGAAAGCAAACTATCAAATTCAGATTAGTGATTTTCATTTCAGATAATTTAAATTGAATTTCATATAAATAAATATAATTTGAGAAATAGTCAATTGTATTTCAGAAATAATAAATTATGCTTCAGATTATTTTATTTCAGAAACAAGAAATACAGTAAGGAAAACGACCACCAGATAAATTGATTATGTTTTTAATTTTAAAAGAACCGTTTTCATTTGATACAAAAAAGTCGACAGTGAAAATATTTCCAAATTACATGTTTCTGAAGTACATACGATAACTTCTTAAAGTCAAATAACTCTTTCTGAAATACTATTCATATTTTCCGAAATAAAAATAATATGTTCTGAAATTAAATTGACTATTCGGATATTCAAATGATACACTCTGAATTTAAATTATTAAAACTGAAATACATTTGATCTATTCCGAAATAAAAGTAATGTATTCTGAAATGAAAGTGACTATTCTTAAATTCATATTGTACACTCTGAATTAAAATTATTAAAACTGAAATAAAAATAACAATTTCTGAAATTAAAGATACTAAACTGAAATAAATTTTACAAATTCTGAAATAAAAGTGGAATGTAGACGTATCTCTATAATGTTCTATAGTTTTTTATTACCAATCTCCCCTCAATATTTTAAAAGAAATCAGCTGTTTAAAGAACTAATCTATCTTCTTATTTCTATAAGGGTTTTGTCTGTTACGTCCCTTTTTCTCTCGACCTACGGAACCGAATTTTAAGACTGAGGTGTCATTTTAAAATTTAGGATATACCACAGTGACGAATCATAATTAAAAAGGTTAAATTGTTTCGGGCTTTGCCCTCCTCGCCTTTGATTTATTTCTAGAGGGCGCTTCAAAATGTTGACCAACTTTTATTGCAAGTTCTTTAATGTGAATTGTAATTTAATAACTGATTACCTTCAGTTGAATTTTAAATAAAAATAGATCTCTGTCACTTCATAATCAACATTCACGTACTGTAGGTGAGTTTCACTAATACAGAATCATAAAATGCGCAATTTGCGCACGGGTTACCTCGTATTTTTTTATGTAATAATATGTTCCAGTACAAAAATGTTGATCCCATAAGAACATGCAGGGTGTCTACTGAAATCTAATTTTAGAATTCCAGTATATTTTTTCAAAAATTCCAGTATCACTCGCGAACTATTAATTCAAACATGGAGTAACAATAATGACAATTTATTCATATAATTAATATTGAAATAGATTTTTGTATAAAGATAAAACACTTACGATTATGATTAATAAGTAGCCTACTTTCCAACAATGACATTCGTTTTATATTTTTTTGCTTTTTTTGTGAAGGCCCTTAACTCACTCTATAGCCCTCGGTTTCTCCCACTTCATTATACGTTTATTTAATATGAAAAATAGCCTAATCATAAAGAACATTTAACTACAAAAAAAATAATGAAATAGGTTGATACTTAAAAGTAAAAAAAAAGAATACAATTACAATTATTAAGAAAGAAAAATAAATCTTGAGTATAAAGTCAAACATTTTCTAGGCTCCATCTTTACACAAACGTTTACTCTTGACTTTTCTGATTTTGGTTTGCAAACATACTCAAACAGCAAAAATGACTTGTAAAATATTTTTTACATTATTATGTACAGATCAAATGACAAACTCGATATATTACATTAAAAAATACGCATTTTAATAAAATAAAAAAATTCCAGTATCTACTTTGAAATTCCAGTATAATTCCAGTATTTCCAGTATGGAAATAAAATTCCAGTATAATTCCAGTATTTCAAGTATTTCCAGTATCAGTAGACACCCTGACATGGTAACTTTGAAGAAGTTTGGGGCAGATCTCTGTAGAATTTTCTTAATTTTTTCTTTATAAGAACCTTCTCTTGACAATAACAAACACAACAAAAATAGAATTAGCGTGACTACAAGGAAAAAAGAAATTCATTTATATATATATATATATATATATATATATATATATATATATATATATATATATATAATATTAACTTTAAAACATCTTATTGTAAAGAAATTCATTACAATACGTAATAATACGTTGCTAGCAGGATAACCTACAAAGTAAGATTAAATTTATGAACTTTTTATTTTTATCCCCAACTAAACTTAAACAAGATGTTTCCCTGCATGGAAGACTGCATCTTCTAGTCGTGAGAAAATAATAAAAAATTTTTATTTATATTAGTATATTTAGAATTAGTATTTAGTATTATTATCAGTAATTAGAACAACGTCAATACAAAAGTTGTGATGTATGAGAGTAATCCTTACCACTACTTTAAACAGTGAATTTTAATTGACATTAACAGACAATAGACTTTATACTGAGAAGTAATAACATACAAAAACCAGACTATTTTAATATCCTAAATCTGGTTTCCTTTCCCCGATTAGATTGAGGGATGCAAGTTACTTATTTTTATGTAGGAATAAAATGATTAAAAGCATAAGGTGTCGGGTCAATTTCAGAATTAACTTTTAGTTTTATATAATAAATTAAAACACGTTCGCTACCACAATGTTAAAAAAAAATCGTAACCACAGCCCGCCGCCGCAATTTTGCGGCGGGCGAGTTCTACTCAGAGCCCACCGCCGCATATCTGCGGCGGCTGGGCTCATTAAAATAGACTGCCGCCGCATATCTGCGGCGATGGTTCCATGATACTAAATACGAAATTTTTTCAGTGCGGTCTATTTTAATGGTCAGACAGTTTAGGCACGGTCTAAGGGATAGTCCGCCGCATATGTGCGGCGCTTGGTCTGTGGCTAAAACGATCACTAACGTCACTAAAATGTTTTACATACATTTTTATTTAATGTATTTTTGAAAGTAACATTTTTTAACGTATTTGATATATCTTTACACGAATATTCATCAAATCTCTTATGACACATTGAAAAAAGTTTATTGTGTAAGAAAAATGTATAAACATTTACATGTTGTAAACTTGTAAAACATCATAATTATACTACGTAAATGAATTGTAAACAACTAATTTTGTAAACTAAAGATTTCAATACATTGTTTTTTATCTATAAGCCGTATTTTATTTTCTGTTTTTCAAAGGTTATGACTAAAAATAATGTTATATTAGTGCCGACGCTAACACAGGGTTGCCACAGAATTTTTGAGGCCATTTTTCCTGACTTTTCCTGACTTTTACTGACCAATCTGAGAGATTTTTCCTGACTTTTTCAACCACGGGGTTTTACAAATAAAGACTCGTTTTTTGTTTTTAGTGAATTTCCTTTGGAAAATTTTTTAAATGTAATCTCCTACATTCCTTTAGTTGCCCATCGTTAAAATATTTATTGAAATCCCCCGTCACAGCGAAATACTCAGCCAATTTCCAATGGTTTAGTTAATTAACTAAAGAAAATAAAAACTTTTATTTACATATAGCATTCATTAAGCTTATTAAGATTTTTATTGGGAAATGTTAAAAAGTAAGCAATATACCAAGTTTTATTGGTTTCCCATTAAAAATAAAATGGAAAACTTGTATTTTAAAATTTTTCTCCGTAACCAGTGAAGCTAAGTAAATGATTCAGATTGCTAAATTATTTGTTTTTTAAAGTTTTTTTTAATGGTCTCTTTGAAAATTGATGAATTAAAATTTTTAGGGTGAAAAATACCAAAAACCCCTATTTTGATCTTTTTGAAACCTCATAAAACCCTGTTCCAAATGTCCGATCAACCTGGTTTTTGAACTTAACCTGAAGAACGCTGTCTTACACCTTACCAAATTTCATCGAAATAAAAGGTGTCTTTCAAAATTGATTGTGTTAACGGACACATATATATTAATTTGAACAAACGGTGTTTTTGGCTCCTATGTACCCTAAAACAAAAAAGTAATACGGTCCCGGCCTTAGGTCTTATCATGAGTATTATCATAATAGCGTATTCCCTATAGGGAAATTCGCTAATATTCCCTGTAGAGAAATTGGCTAAAAATAAAACAAAGTGTTCCAATAATAATGTAAAAACTAACATTATAACAATGAAAAACATAATAGATATATACATTATAATAGGTAATTAATGTATAAAATTAATACATTTTACCCACTACTTAGTAATTCTGATTTATGAAAACGTTCGAAAATCGAGACGGTCGGATTGTGCCACTGCAAATTTTCCTGACTTTTGGCACTTTTTCCCTATTTTTTCCTGACTTTCGGCATTTTTTCAAACTTTTTCCTGACTTTTCCTGACCAAAACCCAAAAATCCTGACTATTCCTGACTTTTAATGTCTGTGGCAACCCTGTAACATGCGTCACTTAGTCTCTGACCATGTGCCGCAAATGTGCGGCGCTCAAAAAATTACCAAAAATGAAGAGAAAATTGTATATATATTTTTATTTAATGAAATTAGGATATTTTGAATTGTGAAAACTAATTTTGGGCGGTTTCTATTCGTGGTCTGTGGCATAAGTCACAACCGCTAGGGCCGGTCTACAGGGAAGTCCATGATTTTTTTGGTGGGCTGTGGGATTGGCCTGACCGCCGCATATATGCGGCGGCTGGTAGCGAACGTGTTAATATTTTGAATGTATATAAAACATATATGGTGAACATAAATAAAAAATTACCTTTCTCCCAAGTTTTTATACTACAAGGTGATTTTAAAGTGATGATAGGAAATTATAAGACTGTAATATTGCAATTATTATGGAAAAAATAATTATTTATTGAATACTTTCATTTAAAAAAAACACTTAACACGTTGGCTACCGACGGTCGGAAATTCGGGTCGCCGGGAGTTCCCAGCAGACCGATACTAGTACTCGATACTCTCACCACAGACCGAGTCATTATGACAAATACTAACCCAGAGGCCGAAAATTTTGTTTCGCTATTTTTATATAATTTGATGTATAATATATATATTTGCTCATAGAATTTGGAAAAAAAAAATTATTTCAGTGCTATTTTAGCATTTTTATTGCGTCACATATGTGTGACGTTGGTCTATAGTAATATTTTGTATTATGTTTGTTTGCTATAGACCGACTGTCCCACATATGTGTCATGAGTTGGATGACCACAGTTGCTTTATTTATTTAAATTTTTTTATTTATTTACATTTGTGAAGTAGCAAACGTTATTTTATGTATTTTTCGGTCAAGAATTTTATTAATTCTTTAATTACTTTTATTTGGTATATATGCATTAATTATTTATTATTTAAAGTTATGTTTATATTTAAATAATTAGTTTACAGAGTGTTAACCAAAACAGACGGTCCTAGACCATTGTTTTTAGTGTGCAATATGTAAATAGTCAATTGTAAACTGAAGAAAATGTAAATAAATGCACTTTTGATTGATTGATTGATTGAGTTGGATGACTGGGAAATAAATGAAAAATAGTTTTACTACACTAAAAAATACTAAAATATGCAGGACAATGTGTCACGCAATAAAAAACGCCATCTGGAATGTGTAGTAATAAATGTGTAGGAATGTAGCATATTATTCATTATTTGTTTCTAATATGAGATAAGCCATTCCTATTTGGGGTATGGCCTCATCGAGAACAAAGCAAGTATTTAAATTACAGAAATCAGCATTAAGAACAATATTTAAACTAAGAAAAAAAGAATCATGCAAAGAGATATTTAAAAATTATGATCTGATGACATATTATTCTTTATATATATATGAAACTTTAAATTTTGTAAAAAATAACCTGGATAAATTCGACATAAATGAACAAAGAAAATTCATGAATTATAGATTAAGAAGAGAAAACAAATTATCTTCAAGTTTTCACAGGACAACTTTTTTTGAAAAACATTTAGTTTACAATGGAAGAAAACTTTACAATCATTTGCCAAACTATATTAAAAATTTAGAAAATAAAGACTTCAAGAGAGAATTAAAATTACTATTAACTGAAGTTCCAATATACTCAATTGAAGAATTTTATAAGAAAAATTATAATTCTAAAAACACAGTTTATTATAAGAATTATTGAATATTTTTGTAATGTCGATGCAATTTATATTGTCAAGACAAATAAATATTATTATTATTATTATTATTATTATTATTATTATTATTATTATAGTAAACAAACTCTAATAGAAACATGTGAGCAGACAAGATGGTTAACTTTGAAAATCTGTAAAAAATAAAAATTGAGGTCATACCCAGAGACCAGTGACACATGTGTGTCACACATTCCTATAGACCGATAAACAGGTTTTAGATCGATTCAGAGGACCAAATGGTCGTGGCGAGTCATTTAACTGAACCGTAACTGCGTCCCATATATGTGTCGTTGGTACACTGGATTTGACCTGAGCATCCCATATATGTGTCGTCGGTACACTGGAAACACCTTGAGCGACACATATATGTGACGCTGGTCTATATTTAAGGTTTTCTTTTAACATTACGTCACATATGTGTGATGTTTGGTAGCCAACGTGTTAATTTGTAATAAAAACATTTACTGTGTTTTATATGCATTTAAACTGTACAGTAGACTCCCTCTTAACCGGCCACCTTTTAACCGGTCTCCACTTTAACCGGCCTACCCTAACTTAAAAAGAACATCTTTTTAACCGGCCATTTTTTTTTTCAACATCGCTTTAACCGCCCGTGTTTCTCCGGAAACGTAGTTTTCTATATACATCATTCAATTCAATGTTATTTCATATTGACGTTTTCAAACCAATTAAAATGTAACGTCCTGGATGGAAGTGAATGCCACCGTAAGTCAGTCCGTTTGGATTTACTATCCAGTAGACCACAATAAAGAAACTTATTATTATTTTTTTAAGTTTGTTGTGGATTTCATGGGTGTCGGATGTTAGCTATAAATCATATACAGTAATGTATTTAAAGTTGTTTTTCAAGTGATAATTATATTTAGACCATATAAAATTTTAGGTTGGCGTTCTTAAATGAACATCGGTTTAACCGGCCAATTCATTATCCGGGCTGCATCCTGGTCCCGAGGTGGCCGGTTAAGAGGGAGTCTACTGTACTTAGCATATAGGATAAACAAAGGTGATAATTTTCAGACAAGAGCAACGGATGTGGGCAAGTGATAATAGCAGTAAGAAAACCAATGTGGACACCGATGGGGAACAGTGTTCATAGCAGGAAGAAATCTCATCTGGACACAGTCCCGCGGTTTATATGTGTTGCGCTGAGTTCCAGTCCGGGGACTTTCCTAGACTGTCTTCTCAACTTGTTGCCGATTGATCTTTTCATCAAGACCACAACAAGGAAAGCTGCTCATCAACTCAAGTGTTAAAATAAAGTATTCCGGTAACAAAGCGGTTTAGAAAAAAATTATTCTTGATTTTATTTTTATTTTTACTTATTTAACCTATTCCCAAAATTTTGTACTTACTTACGGGACACACTGTATAGTATACCTTAAAAATACTGCCTCTTAAGTGATGTTAGTGATGTATATTATGAAAGTGATATAGATGAGAATAAATTGAAATTTTATAGCAATAACCGATGCTCAAGAGTGAAAAATAAATTTTAGCGTTTTACCAGTGACTGATGACATCATCAAGAGTGTCATGAATTTCATAACTACCAGGGCTGTCGGAGTTAATGGCATATCCATTGTAATGGTTAGGTCATTAAGTCCTTACTGCCTCTCTGCCATTTGCCATCTTGTAAATTTGTCCTTAACTACTGGCTGTTTCCCGAGTGCTTGGAAACAAAGCATAATATTACCTTTGCCAAAAAATTCCACTCCCACATGTGTATCCCATTTTAGACCAATTTCTATTCTTCCGACAATGTCAAAAATACTGGAAAAGGTTGTTGGCGAACAGTTGGCGTTATTTTTAGTGTCAGAGGCTGTATTGCCTGAAACCCAATCTGGCTTCCGAAGGGATTATGGTACTAGCTCGGCTTTGTTGAATATCACGGACGATCTGCTCTGTGCTAAGGATAGAGGTTGGAGAGTCTCGTCACTGGCCTGGACTACTCACAAGCTTTTTATTCTGTCAACTTTGATCTTTTATTGGCAAAATTGAGGTTTCTACCAATTTGATGATCTTTTTGTGTCCTGGTTCTCTTCTTATCTGAGAAATAGGTCACAACTAACTAGGATGGATAGCCAGGTTTCGGGAAGTTTGCCTAAGGTTTCTGGCATTCTCAGGGAAGCTGTTTAGAACCAATCCTTTTCCTAATCTACACTGCTGATATTGATAAAGAACTTAATCATTGTGCTATCCATTCATATGCAGATGACACCCAACTGATATTGCCCTTTCCACCGTCTCATAATTTAGAAGCATTCTCCCAGATGAATAGTGACTTGAAGAGTGTGACGAAGTGGTCTGATGCTCATGGACTTCAACTAAATCCTGACAAATGTTCAGTATTACGTGTAAAAAATCCTTCTATCCATTGCCAGCTCAATACGAACAATGGTATCCAAACAGTTCTTCTCTTCTGGTTGGTAAATCTCTACCTTTCTATGACTCATTAAAAGTACTTGGGGTTCATTTGGACTGCAGGCTTAAATTTTCTGAACATGAGAGACATATCTGCAAGTCTGTTGTAGGGAAGTTGAGATTGCTGTACAGGTTGAGATCTGTTCTTCCCGTTTCAACCAAACTTGAAATCGTCACGGGAGTCATATTTCCATCCATCTATTGCCCTTCCTGTTTTTGCTAATACCTTAACACAGGAAAATCTTGATATCCTACCAAGACTTCAAAACAGTGCCCTTATGTTTATTTACAACCTGAGGAAGATTGACCACATCAGTGAGTGGAGGATGAGAGCTGGGTATTGCCTGTAAAGAAGTACTGCGAGATTCAGTCTTCTCTCATTGTGCATAAGGCTTTGCTGACAGGACGCCCCAAGTACATAAAAGATAAACTTAAACACAGATCTGAAGTGAGTGTGCGCAGTACTCGTCAGGAAAGTCTGCTGCAATTGCCGAGGGTCAGAACTGAATTGGGAAAAAAAGTTTTCTTGTTCTTTGGACCTCGTGTGTATAATGCCCTGCCATTTGACCAAAAAACAAAAAGTTACGGAGAATTTTAAAAATGTTATTAAAAACATTATTTGGCATTATTTATTGACAACAAATATTAAAAAATTCTAGTATTATTTATTATTATTATTATATTATTATTAAAATATATTATTAGTAAGTTATTTTATGGAGTTGTATTGAAAAACAAAGAATGTTACTTTGAATGCCGCTCAACAAATAAAGACCTTATTTATTTATGTTAAGGACAAACCCAAGTAACAAAGGCCTCTTTGGATAATTCGTAAGTATATGATGATTTTGATTTAATATTTCAAAAACATAGAAATCTTTTTAAAGTTGTGCAACATTAATTTACAATAACTGTAAGAAAGTCTAAAGTAAAATGTAATCATGTTTCTTTTATAAGATTTAAATTTTTTTCGTTCACTGATTATTATGCAATTGTAAGGTCCTTTAAAAAAAGATATGTAATTACAAAAAGGTAAATGTTCTGGATTTTAATCAAATATGTACTTTACCCCATGAAAAAATTTAACAGGTAATTTTAATTTCCATAGGCCTTCAAATGATATCCACCAGTACATCATGCTATCAGAGGTTATAAATTAAGAGATACCAAGGCATTTAACAGCAACACCTTTAAACAGTTGGAAATAAAGTTACGTGGAAAACGAGCTGGCAAGATGACACTTAAATTTACTCATAGTTTTGTTATAGGCCTAATAATGATTTTGGTAAGTTTTATTTTCAGCATCTTTATTATAACCTTTTAGCTCTGGAGAAAATTTGGTGGGGAAATAAAATACTTTTGATAAGTACCGGTAATAAACAACAACAGATCAAGGTAAAGAATAGTCTCATACTGTACTATAAATACAGTGAATAAGCCAAAAATAAAACCAATCTCATCGTGAAAACTGTGTTGCTACTCTTAAAATCTTAAAGAGAATCTTATGCACTGTGTCCCGTAAGTATGTCCAAAAACATTGAGAATAGGTTATATAAATCGAAATGAAAAGAAAAACAAAAAATTTTTTTTACTAAAAACGCTTTGATACAAATATATCTGCCATTTTGTATTTTTTCAATAAAAAAAAATCTCAAAACCATTAAAGATAACTTTATGAAACTTGGTATAGTGTTTAAGGTAGAAATTCAATAATTGCAGAGAAATTTTTTTAATACATTTTTTTATGGCACCTATTTTAGTTTTTCAAACTAAAATTACTTAAAAACGGGAAATTTCATCAAAATTTTACAACAGACACTAAAGCTGTAAAGAAAAATAGTCTAACCAAGGATACCAGTTTTGTACAGATCTGACAACAAATGACGGAGTTACAGCGATTTTTTGCATAAAACCATAGATTTTGCATTATAATTAATGCAAATTTAGTAAATTACTGGGGGCAATGAACACTGTCATGGGAAACTCCAGAAAATGGGTACCATAGTATCAGGTTTAGCGTAATGGACATGTGTTTTCAATTGTTGCAGACAACTTCAAAATGTTTTGTTTAAAAAAAAAATCATATTGCTGAGAAAACAAAACATGCAATAACTCCAAATACATTCAACCTTTTGCGGTCAGGTTTGTAGCAAATTGCTTGGAATGCAAAGCCCTTTAAAATGAAGTTTTTCCCAAGACTTCCTTTGGGAAGTTTTATGGTGGAAGTCGTCAAGGATACTGCATTAGCCTACTTCATACTATTAATACTATAACAGATGTTCTTATTTAAAGTATTGAAGGAAGTTTGTTAATAAAAAATTGAGGATATTATAGACGTGCGGCGAGTGAGCACAGCTAAGGAGCTCACTTGAAGGCTGAAAAATTCCTCAGGTTGGCATTGCAAAGCTGGCCGGGTAAGCTAGTAATGATATAAAAACCTTAAAGTAGTTGTTATCACTATGTTCTAGAGTGCCAGTACTGCCAGTCTTGCAGCGCCTATCGAACTTTCTACGAATGGAATAGAAAAACTATTAGGTGACCTGCTACCACTTGTCTTGAAGCTCCTCAACATACTTAACATACCAACTGCTTTATTGGGATAGAACGTTGCTAATTACTTAATATATTGGGCTGAATTGTATCGACCAATAAAACTGACATTTAACAAACATGAATTTTATTTGATAACCAGTGGTAAAAAAGTACAGTCAAACCTTGATTTAACAATTCTCAAGGGAAAAGAAAATTCGTTAAATCAAGTACACTATTTCATACACCAATTCCGTTATGGATTTCATCACACTGTCACTCTGAACACCTTTTTAAAAAAAAAAATTAGATTTCTTTTTGTTTTGAAAAAATAAGGGTTTTTTTAATACAGCAGCATTACAGTTTTTAAATACCAGTAAATGAATCACATACAAGTAACAACATTTGATGCTTTGGAAAAATAGAAGAACTGATACACTATAAAATGCTCGGCCACTAGTTTTGCCAAATCAGCACCGGTAAAATGTCTTAGTAAAAAAGAAAACCTTACCCAGTATTAATCAGATTTGCATTAAATTTACAGATAAGCTGGGGTTTACTCAACATAATTTTAATGAGATGTATTAAGCTAAGCTTACTCTGGTCAAAATATAAAGCAACAAAAAAAAAAATACACTCATGGCTCACAATTATATAAAAAATAAAAAAAAACAGATATTTGATTATTAGATGGCTTTGAATTATTTTCAGTTCAAGTAATCAAATTCCAAATGGATTTACCAAAGTACATTAATGCCAATGTGAAACACTACTTCAGTTGTTATGGAATTGGTAACCTAATGAATGACATCTAAACATTCATAAAAAATTGATTACTAACAAGTCGTTCTTAAAATAACTACCGTATTAATATAAAATTATTCTGAGACAATGACAATGACTTTTGGAGGGGACTCAAAATTGAAACACTTCAGGTATATGAAAGACAGAGAGCAGTTTGTTCAGATTGCTGATTCTATATCCTCAAAATCTAAAATAAACTTATTTGGTGTTCCTCAAGGTTCCATTCTTGGACCAGTTCTGTTTTTAATTTATGTAAATAATCTGAATTCTTCTGTCACTAGAGGTCAAAAATCATTCAGTATGCGGATGACACAACTCTTTGTGCTAGAAATTCTTCCACCAAAGAACTAGAAGTCCAAACTTTTGTTGAAATCAACTCATGCATTCAATTTTTATCCGACCGTAACCTCAAAACAAACAGCACAAAATCATGCTTCATTAATTTCCATCTTCGTAACCACGACACATCAACAGCACCAGAGGTTGTTGTTGACGATACACTTCTAGAAGAGGTAGATTCCACCAAGTTTTTGGGTATACACCTTGACAGTAACCTTACATGGGAAAGTCAAGTCGACTCTGTCTGTGGAAAAGTTTCATCTGGCCTATTTGCCCTTCGTGCATTGTCAAATTATTGTTCTGATGATGTACTACGTATGTCTTACTATGGGCTGATTTATCCTCATCTTTCCTATGGTTTAGTAGTCTGGGGTTCTTGTGCTAAAATAAAGTTCGATAGAGTTTTCAAATTACAAAAAAGAGCGGTAAGAATAATAAAAAAACTGGGTTTTCGAGATTCATGTAGAAATTCATTCAAAGATCTGGGGTTTTTAACTTTGCCAAGTCTCTACATTTTATAAACTACCCTTCATGGCAAATTCAAAGGCCAACTTACTCAAGGACAAGACATCCATCAATATCCTACTAAAGCTAGACTAGATTTTCGCGTAGAAAGGCATAGAACAACAGCTTTTGAGCACCTCCCTTCACAGATGGGCGTTAAGTTTTTGAACAAACTTCCAGATAATTTAAAAGCGTTAAACAACCCTACAATTTTTAAATCCCGACTTAAAGCAATACTGACGTCATTGGCATTTTACTCTGTCGAGGAGTTCATGGCCCATCGCTTTGAGATAACCAACATAATTTGTCCGTATACTCTTTTTATTAATCCACCTTTGTGTGTAAATGTGTATTTTTTATTTTATTAAATGTTGTATCAGTGTAGTCAGCTATTATATTTATATATTTGTGCCATTTTATTTGTATATTTGAGGCAAATGTATTATTTTAACATTTTATTTAAACTGGCAAAAATTTTAGTACACTAAATATATATATTTTGTAATTTTTTTGTAATTTAATTTTCATATTTTAGACTGCTGTATGTTTGCTTTTTGTATAAACACTCAGACCTATTTCTTATTTATGCTATGACATGACGTGTATTTTTTTATACGATGACATATATTTTTATTGTTATTTATAACATGACGCTTGCTACACAATGTAACAACTGTATATTTTTACGGCAATAAAGATATTTATTTATTTATTTACTTGCGGTCAGAAACCCCCAGAAAATGTAGCCTAAGTTAATTAAGATTATTATCAAATAATGTACAGTATGATCTTAACCCATGGGGTTATAATTGGAAAAACCAGCTCTGGTAAGGTAAACTTGCCAAAAGCCACCTACTGATAAAAAGTAAATAAAACCACTACAATTTAATTTTTAGGGTAACTCCCAGGCTTCTAGTTTGATATTAGGTTTAAAAAATATATCAATAAAACACATCAATTATGAGGGATTTATTATTTTAATAGGCTAACCTCACTCACACACCATGTCTTCCTAATCCCATTTGGTTCACTGCCTAAAGCCATTCAATTGTAATTTATGCAGTATAACAAACTGAACATGATATCTTCATGTTTAATACATTTTTCATTGACAGAGTGAAAGATGTGGTTTCTAACATAGGTACATCAAGGATTGAAAAATTACATGCACTATTTGGTTAAATTAAGCAACCTTGCAATTAATTAAATTTCACTCCAGTGACTGTTGAAGAGTTGTTTTCTGTTATAATCGGTCTCAAGAACAACCAAGCTCTTGATGTACATGGCCTCAATGATATTATTTTAAAACATGTAACTTAGCCCAGTTAATATGTGAACCTCTCAGGCCCGATCAGCCAGGGGGGGGGGGAGAGGGGGGGGGGAAATCCACAGGGCCCGGGCGCAAGGGGGGCCACGGGCTTTGAATATAATATAATAATGCAAATTACAAAATATCCTTTTATTGACAAATTTAACAAAAAGTTGAATTTGCTTGTGGTCTTTGTTATTATCAGAAATGGGAAAAGGAAATGAGCAACAAATTATTGATTTGTAGACAGTGCAAAAAAATAAATCGGGAAGGTATTTCCATAGCCTTTTTTAATACAAGGTCGCATACAGCGAAACGCGGCAACGCCGTATTTAAAATTTTAGGCTGTCATGAGAGCACTGCACAGGGCCGATTTTGCAAATAGGCCCGGGCCCAGGGGAACAAGAGGTTTTAGAATGTTTGTCAGGGGCGCAGGCAAAATAAAATATTTTAAATCGCTTGCCAACCAAATTCTTCTCATTCTTTGCCTCACTCATGACTCATCACTGTCATTAGCTGTGTCCTTCGTGTTGATACCTCAGCCTAAATATAACTGGATCGAGCCCCAGGGCCGAATTTAGGAATATGCTGCTTGAAGGCTTTCCATTTTCTGCCCCCCCCCCCCCCCCCCGCCCACAAATAGCGACAGACTAGTTATTATTGTCACTTATGTAGGGGCGTATACATCTTAAAATACGCATCAGATCAATTTCACTTCTCAATATCAAAGTATCAAAAGTATCAATTGCTTTTATGAACTGTATATTCATTAATTGAATACTTTAATGCCACTTTAATCTGGATTCTGATGTTTGCGGCAGTTTGATTGTTTGGCAAAACAGCTCCGCCTGCCAAGTAGTGCGCATATTTGAATCATATTTTTCATGGGGAAGGTCATTATAAAAGCAAAACCATTATAAGTTTGTTGTCATTATTTTGTGGTCAATCTATTCGTAAAATCAAAAAGGAAATAACTACTTGCGAATCTAAACACTGGTAGCGCTAGTGTAGTTCCCTCTTTCTAGGCCTTATACAAACTGTATCGTTACAACGATTACCCTACAAAAAAGGTGAAAAAAGAACCCTAAGAAAAAGGTGTTAAAAGATTAAGCTATGTGGAGTGAATTCATATGAAAAGAATAAACATATTTCCATTTCCCAAACTAATACACTTTAAACCAGAAAGATGGGTCTAAAGAAGTTCCTGTTATTAAAGTAGTAGGCCTTAAACTATTTCCAATTTTTAGAGAATTTCTCTATAGGGAATATGCTATTACGGTAGTAGTCACGGTAAAATCTAAGCCCGGTACCATGATACTTTTTTGTTTTGAGGTCCCGAAAATATCTTATAGTTAGCAGCTTTTGTTAGTTCTTTTAAACAACAGAATTTTAACCTCGCTATTAACGTTTTCAATGAATTTACAGCCTATGACATACAAGCATAATAAAATGCAGTGGATTGTTAAAATAGAACGAGATAAGTGCAGGCATCAGATAGTAGGCCTACTGATGGAGCCTAGCCGGCCGAGCGGGACTAAAGGATTGAGACGTTACCACATCTTATGGCACGGCTTAGTACTAAAGGAGGCTATGGCATCGCATATGGGAGCACTAATAGGGATAGTTGAGTGAATTTTATTGTAAAATAACAAAAAATAAAATGTTAAATAGTTTTAAAATTCCCCTTCGTATGAGTGTCCAACAGATTACGTATTTTGGTTAAGCATCATTTTTCCTGAATTTCTTTTCAATGCGTTAGAGGGGCTAAGAGGCGGCCCAGTTAAGGCTCATCCCCGAGGTCCCCCCGCTTTTACTCTGAGCAGCCCTGTGTAACCTATTGCTTAAAATGTTATAAATCTATGCATGATAAATGTATCATGCAAGTATTCTTCCCAAGTATTCTGAAATATGTTAAAGTGGTTCCCGTTTTAAAGAAGGGTTCAAGGGACTCATATGAAAATTATAGACCTATCTGTATTGTTAGCAATTACCATAGTGTCTAAGGTCTTTGAGATAGGCCTAGTGCTAAATTGACAACTTGTTTCTTACTTTGAATTAAATAGATTATTTAGTGATTGCCAATCTGGCTTCAGAGCTAAACACAGCACCATTGATGCTGTACTTTCCTTTTGTCTTAAACTGCTCCAAGGGGCTTGAACATGGTCTAAGCGTTGGCAGTAGAATGTTTGACCTGACAAAGGCCTCTGACACTGTGTTACATTGCTTGCTTCTTGAAAAGTTGTTATGTTATGGCTTCAATGGTACTGTACTGGTATTAGTCTTTTAAGCTCATACTTGAATGGTCAGTACCTACCAGGCTGTTCTTCAGAATGTAATTATGTCTAGTTTTAAGCTGGTTGAGCCTGGAGTCCCACAGGGCTCGTATGTAGGTCTATAATTTTAATTTTTTTAGTGTGTACATAAATTAAGACATCTCCATTGAGTACAAGACCATAAACATTGTTTTAATATTGTCTCTAGTAATTTTTTATTAAAAGTGATGATTTTTTAAGTGAATTTAATCAATGTGCCTAAAGTGAAATACTGTGATGTAAGTTTTACTGACTGAAATTTTAATTCCACTGATTTATTGAATTATTATATTCAAAATATAACATTTATAAACTTACAAGTAGCTCTGCTGAAAAGCACATGTTTTTCTTCACTTCACAAACTGTTGGATTCAGCATTATTCACATGAAAATTTGATTTAAAGATACACTCAGCTTTCAAGTTCATAATTTTACTGCTATCTTAATAAATTAAAGCAAGAAACTAAGATAAGAAATAAAATAATTTATAAATCTAAGCTGACAACCAGGAAGTATTCACTTGGATGTGACTTTGGCAGTGATTTTCCTGTTCTACTTGGACATTGTGACTCATCCCTCCCACCACACAAAGTTCTTTGATGGAATCAATGTAGGCCTGCAGACTTGTCAAGGCTACTCAAGGTCACTGTCACTGATTAGCTAGTAAACAAAGCCTAGGATTTAGGTTTCTCTCAGCTGATTGTTCATACTGACATTTTTACTTATTTTATTCTATTGTATATTTTATTTTATGGACATTGACACTATGTTAAATACTGATTAAAAAAATCAATTTAAGATTGAAATGGATAAATCATTGGAAAATAAAGATTTCAAAATCAATGATTTTGTATTTGCCAAAGTCAGAGGATATCCCTTCTGGCCTGCTAAAATAATTAATATAAATCAGAAGTGCAAAAACTCCATTAAATTTGAAGTAATATTCTACACAACTAATGAAACTGCTCTAATAAATAAAACTGATATTTGCCACTATTATGAGAATAAAACAAAATACACCCTTGAGGCAGTGGCTAATAAATATAAAGAAGATTATAAAAAATCGCTTACTGAAATGCATAAAGCATGGGAGAACTCACAAAAAATCAATACTTTGTCCCAGCCTACATCACACAAAACTCCATTAAATAGTAGTAAAAATATTAACAAGAACAAAAACGGTATTACTCCATCAACATCCCAACTAAAGCCTAAATCCGCAGTAGAGGTAATTTTAACTGAGACTGAACAAGAAAACAAGAAAAACAACAAACAAACAAAATCCTGCAGAAAAAAATTCCCTTATGAGTCAGTCACTCATAAAAAAACGAATGGGTCACGGATGACACAATCATCCTATTCTATGATGCACTGAGGCTTTCTATTCTTAACGAAAATAAGGAGGTCATGTTAATGAGCGCAGCGGTAACACAAACAATAAAAAGTCTACAAAATGTTGATGACCATCTTGCCCCCCTTGAACTATCAAGTAAAACACATATTCTCTTCCCCATCAACGATGTAAAATTTGAATTAAACCATGCAGATCCCAATGACGCACAAAACCAGTACAAAAAGGAAGGATCACACTGGAGTCTTCTGCTGTTTGCAAAAAGCTTCCACAAGTTTCTTTATTTTGATTCATATGGGTCCTACAATCTAGTTCACGCTCAGGAGGTTGCTGCGAAAGTGAGTAAATTTTTAGATACAACCACTGAGATTCCTCTCATTTCTATAAAAGTTCCTCAACAACACAACAATGATGACTGTGGCGTCTACATTACTATTTTTACTGATGTTCTCATCCAAATGATTCAAAATGACAGTATAAATGTTCTGAACATTGAAGGCAGTAAACTTCCTTGTATAGTTAAGCATGCTGACGTAGTGACAAAGAGAGCTCAGTTGGCATCTTTATGGCATACTTTTCCTCATTTAAGCTCTAATGTTATTTCAGATATGATGTTTCAAGTAGCCAAGCCTTTCAGTGATTCACACCAAGTTAACAGTCAATCTAACGATAAAAACTCTCCAACATCTAGTGGCCAAAACAAAGAGACAGATATAATCTGGTCAACTCCTACAAAAACCACAAAAAGAAGATACCCCCCGTCGCAGCAGACCTGCGTACTCAGCGAATTTCCAAATTAGTAATATTAATTTTGACCAGCTAAACATGTAAACAAAATTTCATCACGTGCTCATAAATAGGGAAATAAATTAATGTCTATTCTCCTTAAGATAATTATAGGGAAAGAGTATGCAGGTATGCTGCCATGGGGGACACTAAAAGAAGGTTTTTAGCATAGAAAAAATTTATTTCGACCATATAAAGCCATATAGTAAGTTTCATCAATATCTGTCCATAAATAAAAGAGTTTGCCTATTCTCCATAAGATTAACATGGGAAAAGAGTATGCAGGTTTGCTGCCATGATAAGTAAAATACACCCCGTCGCAGCAGACCTGCGTACTCAGCGAATTTCCTAATTAGTAATATTAATTTTGACCAGATAAACCTGTAAACCAAATGTCATCACATGCTCATAAATAGGGAAATAAATGTCTATTCTCCTTATGATAAATAGAAAAGAGTATGCAGGTATGCTGCCATGGGGAACACCAAAAGTAGGTTTTTAGCATAAAAACAATTTATCTCAACCATATAAAGCCATATACAAAGTTTCATCAATATCCTGTCCATTGCTAAAGGATTTTGCCTATTCTTCATATGATTAACATGGGAAAAGAGTATGCAGGTTTGCTGCCATGATAAGCATAAAAACCAAGATTTTTTTACCATAAATGGATGAATCTCAACCAAATGATGCTAAATACCAAGTTTCATCCAAAAATATTGGTTAATAAGTGAAATATTAACACATCCTTATTCTCCATAAGATTAACATTGGAGCTTCAAAATACAATGTACTGTCTTTAGACTTTTTAATATCTCGGTAACCAATGGAGATAGAGCAAAGCTTCAAAATACTAAATTGTGTGTTTTTTTGAGCTAAATCCAATGGTCAAAACAAAAATTAAAAAATTTTTTAAACTACATATGAAAAATGCAAAAAACCCATTTTTGGGGTACAAAACCCCCCAAAACTACCCCTTCCGGTAGGTCGATATGTCTGGTTTACGAACTCATCCGAATAAACGTAGGATTACACATCTCTACCAAATTTGGTGACGATAGGACCTTTTTTACGAGAGTTATCGTGCCTAGGGACACATACATATATATATAAATATATACATATATATATACATATATATATATATATATAAATTTTAATGACTATTATTTTTGGTCTCTGGGCACCTTAAAACAAAAAAGTAACATGGTCCCGGGCTTAGGTCTTACCATGAGACCTACGGTAATAGCTTATTCCCTATGGGAAATTCGCTAAAAACCGAGATTTTTTACCTTAAATGGATGAATCTCAACAAAATGAAGCTAAATACCAAGTTTCATCCAAAAATATTGGTTAATAAGTGAAATATTAACACATCATTATCCTCCATAAGATTAACATTGCAGCCCCAAAAGACAATGTACTGTCTTTAGACTTTGTAATATCTCGGTAACCAATAGAGATAGAACAAAGCTTCAAAATACTAAATTGTGTGTTTTTTTGAGCTAAATCCAATGGTCAAGATAAAAGTTTAAAATTTTTTAAATTTACATATGAAAAATGCAAAAAACCCATTTTTGGGGTACAAAACCCCCCAAAACTACCCCTTCCGGTAGGTCGATATGTCTGGTTTTCGAACTCATCCGAATAAACGTAGGATTACACATCTCTACCAAATTTGGTGTCGATCGGACCATTTTTACGAGAGTTATCGTGTCTAGGGACACATACATATATATATACATATATATAAATGCCAAAGGACTTTTATACAACAATAATTAAAAACTTCATTTCATGAACATAAACTGCTATATTTCGTCAAATTTAATGACTTTATCAAGCAGAAAACACACATTTTAAAATAAAAAAATAAAATAAAAACTAATATAAAAACTAGAAAAACAAGGAACATTGTATAAATATTTACATTTTTGGTAATGTAAATATTTATACAATTACCAAAAATGTAAATATTTATACAATGTTCCTTGTTTTTCTAGTTTTTATATTAGTTTTTATTTTATTTTTTTATTTTAAAATGTGTGTTTTCTGCTTGATAAAGTCATTAAATTTGACGAAATATAGCAGTTTATGTTCATGAAATGAAGTTTTTAATTATTGTTGTATATACATATATATATACATATATATATATATATACATATATATATAAAAATTTTAATGACTATTATTTTTGGTCTCTGGGCACCTTAAAACGAAAAAGTAACATGGTCCCGGGCTTAGGTCTTACCATGAGACCTACGGTAATAGCTTATTCCCTATGGGAAATTCGCTAAAACTGGCAAAGTGAAGCATCAGACATAACTCTTAATAACAGCTTCAATCTGCTGCAAACAACAACAGAAAAAGAAGGACCAAATGAAGAATGTTTTCACCCAAGTAACAAGACTAATACGAAAAATCAGAAAATCAAACATAATAAAAAACAAAATATCTGCCAAACAAACCATCACATAAAGGTTGAACTTTATGCAGACAGCCAGGGAAAGAATCTCCCCGTGATTGTTGGTCTCTTAAGTCAGGGAAAAGTTAGTATGGATGGGCTGGTTAAGTCAGGTGCTGACATAAAGCATGTCTACAATCAGGCTACAAAATCTCAAGCACGTCAACACCCTTTGATATTAATAGCCGGAACCAATGATATTTCAAAAAGATCACCACAAGGGATCTACCGAGAACTAGAGGGTAAACTTCAAAACTTATGTAGTTCTAAACCAGTCTGCATAACAACCATTCCCCCTCGTTTTAACGTACCACCAAACTGCGACATTCCCTACGATATAGAGCTGGCTAATAACTACATTAGAGAACTTGTTTTGAGAATGAAGAACATATTCCTAATTGATTTTGACTCTTTTAAAAGATATCATTTTACCCGCCTTGGAATGCATTTGAGTCTTAAAGGAAAGAGAAAATTGGGACACTTGATTATTGACTTTGTTAAATCTCTTGATGATAACATATGGTCGTCATCCCACTTATCAAACGGAGAGAACTCAAACCCCTCACCAAATTCCCATTGCCCTGCCAAAAATAAAATAAATGTAATAGAAACTCACATGGGACATGTTATAAACCAATACAGGAATGACCGTAGTGTTGGGTTTGCACACAGCATCTCCGCTGACTTTGAGGATCCACGCCACATGACAGCGGGGGTGGCTGTGGTGTTTAAGCAACAGTTTGGAAAACCTACACCCTCACAATGTCTTACAAAAAATTTGGCTCTGCAGAGAAATGAAAATGGTGCCTCAGTCTACAGTCTGATCACCAAAGACAGATATTATGGTAAGCCAAATAACGAAGACTATAATGCTGCTTTTAACGACTTAACTGAAGATTTCAAGAGGTTGGGCCTGAAACACATGGTTTGCTCTCCCATAGGTTGTGTAAGGGATCAAGTAAAACTGTCACATTTTGCCTCAAACATTTTAAAATTTCAACAGCGCACCAATTCTACAGTTACAGTTGTGTCATACCATCAAAAGTCTTTCCGAGAACTCCGCAATGGGCTATCTCACGAAGAGTTTCTTTCACAAATCAAAGAGGTCTTCAATAATAAACAACCAAATGTCACTGAACCTGTCACCAGTTATCAGCTATCGCCTGGGAATCTTGGAGTGTCAAGGACATATGAATCTTCAGAGAACCACTCTTCAACAGTACAAGACGCCAATCCAGCTCAATCCATATCACAGACTTTTAACAATTCCAATTCTTATTTTTTAGAGAAGTCACAGGTAATAATAATAAATTAGATTCATGCAAAAATAATAAGTTAAGAATTTTTCACCAAAATGTTCAAGGCATCTCAACACGTATAAATGATCTAATATTAACTCTTGAGCATGTAAAACCAGATATAGTCGTGTTAAGTGAAATTTACTTAAATGAAACTCAACTAAAATATTTTTACTTAAAAAATTATACAGTAAGATCCTATTTTGTTCGAAAAAACACATCTGGTGGAGGAGTAATGATATTGGCTTTGGATAGTATAAAAAGTAAACCCATTAATATAAATGATGTGACAGAGATAATATCTGAAAAAGAATTTGAATGCTGTTTAACTGAGTTTAACATAGGAGATTTTAGTTTTGTACTTGCTGGTATCTACCGTACCCCTGCTTACCACTTTCTCAACCCCTTCCTAGAAAAGCTAGAAGTTTTAATAGACATACTATGTAAAGCTTACACCAATGTTATTTTAGCCGGAGATATCAATGTCAATGTACTTAAAAAAGACAATATTTACACTAAATTTAAAAATATATTGAAAATGTATAATATGTTCTATAAGATAGACTTTCCTACCAGGGTAACTGTCACTTCAAAAACTGCAATTGATAACTTTATTACTAATATAAATTCCTTTAAAATAGAGGTAAGGGGCATGATCACTAAAATATCAGATCATGACGCTCAAATTTTAGATATCTTAGATATGTAACACTCAAAAACAACAAATAAAGGACAAAATTTAAAACTCTGAAAATAAAGTAAAAACTACTTGGTCGGCAGGGGTGGACTGAGCCGCCGGGACACCGGGAAAATTCCCGGTGCGCCCTCCCCCTCAAGGCGCCCCGGCGCCCCTAGGACAAAACTTTTTTCATTATAAGGAATTGTAAAATATTTTTTGAAAATTCAATATTTGTGAATTTTTATTTTTCTTAAAACGATTAATATGTGTTTTCACTTCATGACTTGAACATAATACGTTTATCTTCATATAAATTGAATGTTCAACTTAAATTGCTCCAACTTCGAACTCTTTCGTGTAGCAATGACTCGACATGTTGGCTAACCTGGGCGGCAAAACAGCTGTCAGCCTGGGCGCGACCATTGCGACGTAGTACGATTAAAGGTCAATCCCAGGGAGATGATTTTGTTAAACCTTACACAAAGTGTATATTTGTATTTATTATAGAATATGTACAATTTTGAATATAAATATACGGTACGCGTATTAAAACTACTCTTGTAATCCATTATTTTAATAAATCGACAATTATTTGAACAGGTTAGGAACGATGCTGTATTTTCATTTTGCAGAAACTATGCAGTTTCCAGGCAATCTTCGTTGCAATGACTTTCCTGATGATTTTTTAGCACGCCACTTCACTTATAGATTGCCTGCAAAGGATCTTGACTATGTTCAAGCATTGAGGCTAGTAAGCTGCACTTAGGATAAAAGGCGCCTCTAGGATTTAAAAGGTGCTAGGTCCAAGTTTGCCGATGTCTTCAAAGCTGCAGAGGTCTTCGTTACTGAAATAACGAACAAAATTGAACACTTGTCCGGTACAGTTCCAAATATGGAAGAAATCATCATAGAAGAAAGACTGCCTGGGGTGAGAGTAGGAAAAAGAAGAAAATGCCGGGGGAAACTTCATCAGGAGATGTGGCCTAATTGAGGACATGCAGCAATCGCCGATTTGAAATAACCGTTTTTACTGTGTTACAGATCAAGCTGTCAAATGTATGAACGAAAAGTTTTCAGCAAAACAAAGTCATCTATGCTTAGATTTAAAATATTTAGATCCCAAGCGGTTTAACAGCATTGCCATTTAACCCTCCTAGCTTTCAAAGGATAATAGAATTAGTTACCGATTGCGAGGAGTGGAAACTGGAGGAGGAATTAGTATATTTTAATCACCGTGTTATCACCAGTTGTCGAAGCCGGTAAACATAACAGAACCAACCGATGATTTTGAAGGTGAGCTCTCGGAAGAAGAATTGGTTTCCAACTTAAATGATGACGAATAAAGAGACCCGAGACCCAAACGATTTGCAGTATATTCAGAGTAAAAGTGGTAAAAATTAAATACTTGATTCAAGTGTGCATTCGACCTCTTACTTGAGTACAATGTTTTTGTTTTCAATGCTGTACATGAACCTTTTTAAAGTCTTTAAGTCTCTTGACATTACCAGCAACCCAAGTGTCATGTGAACGGCCCTTTGCAAAATTAAAATATATCAAAACAAGGCTCTGTTCCATTCACGACTCACTTATGCACACCTTCAGACCTTATTTCTCATGAACATGGAGGGAAATATTCTTGTCAAGATCAAGAATTATTAGATAATCGACAAGCTGAGTGAGAAGAGTGAACAATTTGACTTCTTCACGTATAAACTGTTGGTATGTTGACTTAACTTTTATGGTCAGCAATATAAACAAACAGTAATGTAAATAAAATATGTTGGTTTTGATAAAGATAAAAAACTACTTCTTACAAGTTAAATATTTGCCTACAAAGCCTTCAAATGCTTATTGTAAAGTTATTTTTACTTTCATTAGTTTGATTTTTAATATCAGTTTATAATGTTTATTGAAAATTAAGAAGTTACTGTTTTAACATTTACTGTATTTTACAAACTACAGTAATACACTTCTATAGATACATCGTAAATTGTTTAAATTTTAAGGGATTCTGTTATTATAATCATTAGAAATAAAGACCAAAGTATCCATATTTTTTCACATGGATAAACTATGTCATTTTCAAGTCTAATTAAACTACAAAACTCTTTAATATTGTAAGGTTACAATTTTAATTGCTAGAAAATTATATGATAGTCGAAATATGTATAATAAATGTTCTTTATTATATACATAATAATATAAATTCCATATATGTATATATATGGCGCCCCTCCCATACCCATTCCACCGCCCTTTTCATAGTGTCAGTCCACCCCTGTTGGTCGGTAATTAAAACAAAGACGGGTAAAGATAAAAAGCAAAGAAACAATGTTGAATTAAAACTTCAAGGACATGTAGTGATAAAACCACTGGAAATCTGTGAAACTTTTAACAACTTCTTTCTAAATGCAGTCGATAACTTAATTATTCCATATATCCCACCAACAATACCAAATTTTACTTTAAATATAACTGATGCAAAATTTTGTTTTAAACAGGTAACAGAAAGTGAAATATCCAAAATAGTTTTAGCTTTTGAAAATAAATATTCTGCTGGCTTTGATGACATTCCCATAACTATAATTAAACAATCATTATCAAGTGTACTAAAACCACTAACCCATCTGGTCAATTCTTCTCTTATATCTGGTATTTTTCCGAGCAAATTAAAAATATCCAAAATAATTCCCATTTTCAAAAAAGGCGACCCTAAGGATGTTTCATGTTATCGGCCAATTTCAATACTTCCCGCTATTTCAAAAATTTTTGAAAAAATTGTTTACATACAGCTATTACAGCACTTAGAAAAAAACAATCTTTTAGATAAAGAACAACATGGTTTCAGACCAAGGAAGTCAACTGTTACTGCTGGAGTGGAGTTTATAAAAAACATTGTTGATGCTATCGACAATAAAGAAAAAGTAGTAGGAATTTTTCTAGACCTTTCCCGGGCATTTGATAGTGTTTCCCATTCCACCCTCATCGAAAAATTAAGATCACTAGGTGTACAAGGAAAAGAAAGTGCTTGGTTTTCCTCCTACCTAATCAATAGGGAACAGTAAGTAGAAATCGAGTACATGGAAGAAGGTTACCATTATAACTACTTGAGAAGATACTGTTGTAAACCTGGAGTAGTAAGATATGGAGTCCCTCAAGGGTCGATATTGGGGCCACTATTGTTTTTATGCTATCTCGGAGGACTTCCCAATGCAGTAAAAACAAGTGCAATGTGCCTTTATGCGGATGATACCAATTTGATTATAAAAGGAAACTCAAGTGATAGTATAGAACGCTGTTCTAATCTTGATTTGACGAATATAAAACAATTTTTAGATAAAAATAACCTTTTACTAAACACAGAAAAATCAAATATACTTTTGTTTTCTACTTCACAAAATAAAAAGGAAATTAACCCCAAAATTCAAATTAATAACACATTATTATCAAAAAATAATGAAACAAAATTCCTAGGACTAACCATAGATAGAAATTTGTCATGGAATAAACATGTCGAGAGTGTTTTAAGTAAAATGTCTTCAGGAATCTATGCCCTCTGGCAAATATCACGAATAAGCAACATCGAGACACTAAAAATAATCTATCACGCTCTAATACAATCTCACATTTACTATGGAATATGTATCTACGGAGCCACTTCAAATCATAATCTAGATCAAATTCTAATTAAACAAAAAAAAGCAATAAGAGTAATGGCTGGCCTTAAAAACACTGATTCAGTCAAACATCTTTTTACCCAATTTAAAATTCTTACTGTTTATAGTCTATATATATTTGAAGCAATAAAATATGTTAAAGAATACGAAAATGATACTCTGTTCAAAACAAACCATAAATATAACACGAGGAATAAAATTATCATGGATCGTCACAACCTGGAATTCTATACTAAAAAGACAAGTTACATGGGGAAACATTTTTTTAAGAAACTGCCAAATGAAATCAAAAATATACAGAACTTTAATTCTTTTAAGAACAAACTAAAGCAATACTTAATAAATAAAGCTTTATACGCCTTTTCGGAATTTCCTTGAGGGCTCCATATCATGTACCATTTCATGTATCTCAGACCGTTTTATTTAGACGTTCTACATAGATATTGAACTTGTGAAAGAAAACATTAAAGTTCTCTAAATACATTTAGTTTGTAAAAAAATTAATTCAGTTCAAATACAATAAGTAATATTAGTTGCTTATGTGTGACGCTATTCTATGTATTTACTATGTAATGCTATGAATAAAGAAATTCTGAATCTGAATCTGAAATGACCTGCCTTCTGAGGTTCAAAATGAGAAAATTTGCCTTTTCTCTTTTCAGATGACCTTGTCTTTCTGTAATAGAAAAATCAAATGAAACATTGCGTTTGAGACTTGACAACGCCCCCAGTACTGTTCAGGATTGGTGCAATGCCAATAGCCTCAGCCTAAATGAGCACAAGACGGGTGTGGTAGTTTTTACTTCAAGCCACCGTAAGGTTTCTGAGGCTGAATCTATGAAATTTCTTGGCGTATATCCTGAGGGTTAAGTTAAAATTACTTCATCTGATTTTAAAGTAGCCTAAAGTATTTTGGCAGTACTATATACATTACATATTAATATAACATAACCTTACTGGGGAACCGAAACTAAATTAATTTAACCTAACCTAACCTTCCTCTCATTTTGAAAAGGTAAACTTACAGTACTTCTTTCTGGTTTTTCCGATTTTTCAGCCTTTTTCACTTATCCATTTTCAAAATCAGGGGATAATTTGGAGGGTTTAAAAAAAATCAAATTATAAGAGGGGGGGGGGGGGCTGTTTGTTATCCTACTCCATTATTATTATCAATCGTTGAAATTTTTATTTTGCGATAATATTGCTATTTTATCGATAGCCTACTACAATTAAACGAGACAATTATGAATATATCACCTGATTTAGTTTTGTTCTAAGATAGGCTAACTAAAAATACCTTTTGACAGTAAAACAAGTAACCAAGGCTATTACACATGAATAACTAAAAAACAAAAACAAGTAAAAATTTTAACTAACGCTGCCTATAGCATTGTTAAAGAACATCACAAAATAAACTAAGCGTAGGTGTATCTTAATTGTGAGAAGATGCAGATTTAATAAGACCTAAAATGGCGCACACAAATGCTGCCAAATACAAATCGGAAATTTTTCTTATTGTTTTGAGGGAGTTTGCATTATAAAATTTCAAAAAATCATTATAAACATCGCTGTTTATAAAATTGATGGAGGTTTGAGGTAACATTGTTGGTATAGACTACTGTTATAGGCTAACACATTTTTTCCTCAATATTGTTTTCCATTCGCTTATTTTCATCGCACAATTTTAATTGAAATTTCAACCATCGATACTAACGATGGAGTAGGATAGGCCTAACGAACTATCACCCGAGGGGGCTCCTAAACTGCAGAATTAGCAATTTGTAGATGTGTCCAGTTTCAAGAACTTTTAAACATTGTGTAGGAATATTTACCTTAAATTGCCTAAGTTCTTGAGTTGATGTTTTCTCTCCTATGTACATTTCACCGCAGGTGCGGCATCTTCAGTATAGGAGAGTAAACATCAACTCAAGAACTTAGGCAATTTAAGGTAAATATTCCTACACAATGCAGAATTAGCAGTAAATTGTAGAGTTCACGGATAAACAATTAGCATAAACTCTGTAAATCAACAGCAAGATCATTAAACTATTGTTTTACATAAAAATCATGTTTTTCTCCTAAATGGGGTCAGCCCATGAGGAGTTTAAATTCTAAAGTAGCATCAATTTAATACAAAAATTGTAGGTAGGTAATTTTAATGGTCCAACTGCTGATTTGCGGAGTTTCGTAGGTAATTTTAATGGTCCAACTGCTGATTTGCGGAGTTTCGTTGTCTTAGCTGTAATGATATAAAACTAAATATTGAGCCAGCCTGAGTTCAATTTAATTAATATAAAAACCCCTTGGCCAATAATGTCACAGTTAAAATAAAGACACCCCCCTTATTTCACAGGAAATTTGATTAAATACCATAACTGGCGAAATTTCGTCGTATCCGACTCCACCGTTCATGAACTTTCACCATGTAGGCCTATAGATAAACAATCGGATTCTTAAATATATAGGTAAGCTATCATCATATGATTATAGATTATATATATATATATATTTATATATATATATATATATATATATATATATATATATATATATATATATATATATATATATGTATTTAATAAAAAGATGTAAAATTAGTACAGTAAAGTAGAGTTCTACTTTTTTTACCCTTGACTGCAGGTAGATGAGAGATTCCTAAGATACCTATGCAGTATATAGCTAAATCACGCCTCACTTATGTACTTAATAAATAAATTAAAATATGATCCCATTGCCATCCCATGATCAAACTTGCACCATGTGTAGATAACAATCTGATGTTAAATATATATTTTTTTCAGATTTTTAAAAGTACAGTTTTTTTGAAAACCGCCATTTAGAATATTTTGAAAAAGTTTTTGAAAAATTTAAGTTTTTAAATATGGTCAGTATGCATATCAAATTAAAGCCCTTTTGATTGGCCACAATAAGCCTACTCTGACTTCTCTATGTGCAATAGAACTGAAGTTATGGTGATTTAAAAGTTTGTCCGCAAGTCAAAAACACATTTTTTGGCCATTTGAAAAATTAATAACTAAGGAGTTCACGGATATAATTCACTGAGGAGAGTTCACGGCGCACTACTTCGGAATCGGCTCGGGCTCGGCTGGAATCGGCCCTGTGAGTAAATTTGCTTTGTGTGTAACATAATGGAGACGCGCGCACTGCATCGGGACGGCACGGCACGGATCGGCATTTGCCGTCAGCATTATGTTACACGCAAAGCAAATTTACTCACCGGGCCAATACCGGCCGAGTCGAGCCGATTCCGAAGTAGTGCGCGCCCTGCCTAAAAAACTAAGAGAGGTAAAAATTTACAAAAGATTGTTTTATGCTCATAATTGCTAGACTAGCAAGCATACCAAAATTTCATTAAAATGTGGGAGGGTCAGGTTGAAAATTGTGTTTTTCAGGTTGATTTGACATGGAATTTTAATGAAATTATCGATGTGGAAATTTCGATATTGCGATTAAAATTGTGCCATGAAAACAATCCAATCAACAACAATGTTGGGATAAGAAGTGAAGCGTAATAATAATCTAACCTAACAATAAACCTCTTTCAGGCGAAACTTCGTTATCCGTTCTCCACGTTATTTATCGATGTGGAAATTTCGATATTACATTTTACTATAAATGTAATTTATAATTTATGTATAATTTATAATTTCGATATCACATTAGTTCTATTACATTTTTTTGGGATTTCGATTAAATCGCATCGGTAGCCAGTTAGTAGCGCCCCTAGCGGACGAATCTTGTCATTTAGCGTTTCCAAATTTTAACATTGCTTGTCCACTCTATACGTTATGATAATAACGTCCTTACTCAATGGTAGCTGTATCTCAAATTCGAATTGTGAGAAGAAGCAGACTTCGTCAGATCTAAAATGGCGTCACACAAATGCTGCCAAATACAAATTAGAAAGGTATTTTTTTTTCTGCTATTGTATTGAGGGAATATGCATTTTAAATGTTTCCAAACACCATTGATTTTGTTTGTTATAAACATCGCTGTCAATTAAAGCAATGAATACAAAATTAAAGTGACAGAGGTTGACGGTTACACTGTTATGTTAGATTATTTATGATACATATGGTTTCTCAGTATCGTTGTTGATTCGATTGTTCTCATCGCTCAATTTCAATCGCAATATCGAAATTTCCACATCGATAATAACGGTGGAGACGGATAACGAAGTTTCGCCCATCAGTTTTCATATTAGAATCGGCCGGGTAAACGTTTTAAAGCACCCGGAATTTTTTAAGAAAAATCACCAAGTTCATCAATACAATACACGGCAAACGAATAAGATTCACCTAAAGAGACATCGGACAACTCTTGCACAATCTGGACCTCAATACTTTTCAAGTAGCCTAAAGTTTACAACAATTTACCAGAAGAAATTAGAAATAAAACTAAGTTACATGAATTTAGAAGAGGACTAAAGAATTATTTAATGGAAAAAGCCTATTACAATTTGGAAGAGTTCTGGAGGAGGAGTAACTTATAACATAAAGAATAAGAAAGAAAACAAAAACGACTGACGACCACGGCTATCATAAGCTTCCAGTGGGATATCTTCAAGTATGACAAGTATTTATAATAGGTCTATTACTGGTTACATTAGCTAAAATTTGTACTTGATTTTGTTATTTTGAGTTACTTGTTTGCAA